>JAFBJU010000900.1:97499-328458 GCA_016785305.1 Colistium nudipinnis | reverse complement strand
CTGAAGTATTGTCAATGCCAGGCATAAATGAATCAGAAATGCTCCTATACTAAACATAACAGTGTTCATGTAGCCAAAGTGAAAAAAGGAATTGACCAAAGACAGTGGATCTTGTGCATTGCATCGTTGTTAAGTCCCATTAAAAGTTGAGGAGATAGACCTTATGGGGCAATGGTAGACTGTCTGACTCCCAATCAGAAGGGTGTGTGTTCAAATCATGTCAAGGTCAACTAGAGGAAAAGTTTCAATTCCATATATTTATATGGGAGTCAAGGAAGGCCTTTGCCCATGTTGGAGACACGATAAGCATTTGTGCCAAAGCAAAAAAGTTATGTTCTTTAGCATTCACCACATCTCAACCAACGTATTTCTCTCAAGTAGTGTCTGAAATAGTGTCAAAGCCAGCCACTACATGAAAAGGTTCTTTTCCTTATATTTATATGGTAATCAAGAAAGCATGGGCACAGGTTGAAGACACAGTAAGCATTTGTGCCAAAGCAAAAGAGTTCGGTTCTTTAGCATTCAACAAGTCTCAACCATAACTCTGTCTCCAGAGTAGTGTGAATGCCAGGCTCGTATTTTTCAAAACAAATGCAATTTAAAACTTAATAGTGTTGATGTAGCCAAAGTAAAAAGGAATGTCAGCAATATTGCACAAAAAAGTTCTGTTCTTTAGCATTCACCACATCTCAACCAATGTATTTCTCTGAAGTAGTGTCAAAGCCAGACATAAATGAATCAGAAGTGCTCCTATATTAAACATAACAGTGTTCATGTAGCCAAAGTTAAGAAGGAATTGACCCAAGACAGCGGCTCTTCTGCATTGCATCGTTGTTAAGTGCCTTTAGAAACTTAACAGAAGCGACCTTGTGGTGCAATGGTAGCGTGTCTGACTCCAGATCAGAAGGGTGTGTGTTCAAATCACGTCAGAGTCATATGTATGAAACCTTTCCAGGACATTTCTTTAAATAGTTACCAAGGAAGGCCTTTGCACATGTTGCAGACACAGTAAGCATTTGCGCGAAAGCAAAAAAGTTTTGTTTTTTAGCATTCAGAGCATCTCAACCAATGTATTTATCTGAAGTAGTGTCTGAAATAGTGTCAAAGCCAGCCACTACATGAAAAGGTTCCTTTCCTTATATTTATATCGTAATCAAGAAAGCATGGGCACAGGTTGAAGACACAGTAAGCATTTGCGCCAAAGCAAAAAAGTTCTGTTCTTTAGCATTCAACAAGTCTCAACCATAGCTCTGTCTCCAGAGTGGTATGTCGCCAAAGTAAAAAAGGAATTGACCAACGACAGTGGATCTTGTGCATTGCATCGTTGTTAAGTGCCATTAAAAGTTGAGGAAATAGACCTTGCGGTGCAATGGTAGCGTGTCTGACTCCAGGTCAGAAGTGTGCTTCTTCAAATCATGTCAAGGTCAACTGCACGAAGAGGTTCCATTCCATATATTTATGTGGTAATAAAGAAAGCCTGGGCACATGTTGGAGACACTGTTAGCATTTGTGCCAAAGCAAAAAAGTTATGTTCTTTAGCATTCACCACATCTCAACCAATGTATTTCTCTGAAGTAGTGTCAAAGCCAGGCATAAATGAATCAGAAGTGCTCCTATATTAAACATAACAGTGTTCATGTAGCCAAAGTTAAGAAGGACTCCAGATCAGAAGGGTGGGACTCCCATATTTATATGGGAGTCAAGGAAAGCCTGTGCACATGTTGCAGACACAGTAAGCATTGGTGCGAAAGCAAAAACGTGTTGTTATTTATCATTCAGCGCATCTCAACCAATGTATTTCTCTGAAGTAGTGTCTGAAATAGCGTCAAAGCTAGCCACTACATGAAAAGGTTCCTTTCCTTATATTTATATGGTAATCAAGAAAGCATGGGCACAGGTTGAAGACACAGTAAGCATTCGCGCCAAAGCAAAAGAGTTCTGTTCTTTAGCATTCAACAAGTCTCAACCATAACTCTGTCTCCAAAGTAGTGTGAATGCCAGGCTCCTATTTTTCAGAACGAATGCAATTTAAAACTTAATAGTGTTGATGAAGCCAAAGTAAAAAATAATAGAATAGAATAGAATTGACCAAAAGATAGGAATAAGCTTGGATCGCGTCCTTCTTAAGTGTTCAGAAAATCCTGAAAGCAGACCTTGTGGTGCAATGGTAGTGTGTCTGACTCCAAATCAGAAGGGTGCGTGTTCAAATCACGTCAAGGTCAACTACAGGAAAAGGTCCAATGCCATATATTTATATGGGAGTCAAGGAAGGCCTGCGCCCATGTTGGAGAAACGGTAAGCATTTGTGCCAAAGCAAAAAAGTTATGTTCTTTAGCATTCACCACATCTCAACCAATGTATTTCTCTGAAGTAGTGTCAAAGCCAGACATAAATGAATCAGAACTGCTCTTATATTAAACACAACAGTGTTCATGTCGCCAAAGCAAAGAAGGAATTGACCGAGGACAGCGGCTCTTCTGCATTGCATCGTTGTTAAGTGCCTTTAGAAACTTAAGGGAAGCGACCTTGTGGTGCAATGGTAGCGCGTCTGCCTCCAGATCAGAAGGGTGCGTGTTCCAATCACGTCAGAGTCATATGTATGAAACCTTTCCAGTACATTTCTTTAAATAGTTACCAAGGAAGGCCTTTGCACATGTTGCAGACACAGTAAGCATTTCCGCCAAAGCAAAAGAGTTCTGTTCTTTAGCATTCAACAAGTCTCAACCATAGCTCTGTCTCCAGAGTAGTGTGAATACCAGGCTCCTATTTTTCAGAACAAATGCAATTTAAAACCTAATAGCGTTGATGTAGCCAAAGTAAAACGGAATGTACAAAAGACAACAATAATCCTGGATTGCGTCCTTCTTCAAATCATGTCAGGGTCAGCTGAATAAAACCTTTCCAGTACACGTCTTTAAATTGTAATCAAGGAAGGCCTGTGCCAATGTTAGAGACACAGTAAGCATTTGTGCAAAAGCAAAAAAGTGTAGTTTTTCAGCATTCAGCGCATCTCAACCAATGTATTTCTCTGAAGTAGTGTGAACGCCAGGCATAAATGAATCAGAAGTGCTCCTATATTAAACATAACAGCGTTCATGTAGCCAAAGTAAAAAAGGAATTGACCAAAAGCAGTGTATCTTGTGCATTGCATTGTTGTTAAGTGCCATTAAAAGTTAAGGAAATAGACATTGCGGTGCAATGGTAGCATGTCTGACTCCAGATCTGAAGGGTGTGTGTTCACATCACATCAAGTGCAACTACAAGAAAGGGTTACATTCCATATGTTTATATGGTAATCAAGGAAGCCTGTGCACAGGTTTGAGACACAGTATCTATTTGCGCGAAAGCAAAAAAGTTCTGCTCTTTAGCATTGAGCTTATCTCAACCAATGTATTTCTCCGGAGTAGTATGAACGCCAGACATAAATGAATCATAAGTGCTCCTAACAGTGTTCTGGTAGCCAAAAGTAAAGAAGGAATTGACCAAAGACAGTGGATCTTGTGCATTACATCGCTGGAGTCAATTCAAGGCAACCATTCCGTTTTTCAACAGGTGAGATGACACAGGGACCCAGCATGTTTCCAATGTAAGCAGAGCAAACAGGAAAGCCCTGAATTATTTTGGACAAAATATCAACATTTTTCCCAAAAATAAATAAAACTGACAAGTGTGAACTTGAGGACTAGTAACTTACCCCTGAAAAAAGAACTGAATTAGCAATCAAACAGTGAAGTTTAATAAGTGTCAGCCACGATCACTTGAGCTTAACGAGATAACCTTGGAAAGCTTCAGGGAAATTACTCGAAGTGAGGGCAGATCAGGTCAGTTTATCTCAATCAGAATCACGTGCATACAGTTAGTGACCTCTTCCTTCATGATCACTATTTATACAGATGTTGAAAGCAAAAAAAATCTCCGTTTATTGTCTGATTATTTTCTGGTTATCCAGAGATCTTTTGTCTAAATCAAATTGAGTTTAGGCATTTTTGGACCAGGTGCTCTGAACAATATTAATCTTAGGGTGCAGAATTGACTTGTAATGTTTTGCCAATTAACCAGTTCAATGTGCAATCATACATGTTTGAGCCTTAACAGAAACAGATGCATTTTTTTTATTAGGTGGGGGTTTTGGGTCATGTGCTGTTACCTTTTTTTCACACCTTTATTGTCACCTATTATTTATATTCTTATTGGTAATACTTACACCGGGTTTATTTCTAATCTAAAAAATCTGAATTGTAACTTTAAAAGTTGGAGTGGAATAAAAAGAAAAGTATTGTTCTCTGAAATATGGGCTATTGGAAGAGAGTGGACATCATGAAGTACAAATAGCCCATTAATGCACAATTCTTGAATAATTGCATTTTATTATTGTAAACCAGGTATCTGCCCCCATTAAATGATATTTCATTGTCAATCTTGTTTAAAGTCTTGAGAAGCAACCGTCTCTCAAAAACAGTCAATTTAATGCAGTTTGACTAAACGTTCACAAAGTGGCGCCATTTTACAAAAAATCGAATGAACTTAGTCTATTTGAATTCTCTATTCAGTGTGATAGTAATTTAGTTGAAAGCATGGGAAAGGGAATTGGCACAGCAAACAGCCGGGACATGGCCTGCATGTTCTCCCAGATATATTCACCCCTCAAAAACAATCTTGACATTTTCCCAGTACAGACATTTTCTAGGGGGGCTAGGTTTTTACCCCCAAAAATAAGAAAACATGACAGAAAAGCAAAAGAAAACTAATGTGTACTAATGTGAATGAAAGGAAGTAATAATATCTGATTCTCTTCACATATATTATTATTTAAAGTTGAAGCTTTATGTGTTTCCGATTATATTCAACAAGTAGCCCTCAGTACTACTGGTACCCTTGAAGTAGCTCTCAGTTTCAGAAAGGTTGGTGACCCCTGGTGTACATACTGTCTATTACCGGTTTACAATGACTGTTACAAATAGTCGTTGGGACTTAGACTGTGTGTTAATTGTACATGCACATATGTGTGTAACAGAGCAAACATCTACAGTAATAATATATAAATGAAATATATATTAGAAATAAGAGAGAAGTCCAGTTTCAGGCGAGCTACATAATATTCATGTTAACTTCCTGCACTCAAGTTCATTATGTGCACTCGTGTTACTGAATGAAATGAAAGTTCGCAAAGTATGTAAATACCCCCACATTTAAGATATAATCCCAACCTATGCCCCTCTTTGGATATTCTCACATCACACTTATACACACAATATGAGGTGACGCAGCCTTAACTAATGTTTTTATGCCTAACAAAATAGTGGTAATGTGGTAAGAACGGATAACATCCTTCAGAAAATGTAAATGATGTGAGTGGTAATTGATTAAAACACTGTTGTTTTCAAATCAGTTGGACCTGGAGGGGGCACGAGGACAGGGGGCGGCGCAGGCACAGCCCTCCTCATGTCTCCTTATCTGCAGCAACCACAACTGTGCATCCTATTGGACGGACAATATGTGGATGGTGGGACAATGGGATCTCGGTAGGAGGCCACAGCTTCACGTGAGTATTCCATACATCCTCCCACATGACGTTAGGCAGCTGAGTGAAGCAAAAAATAGATCAGAGGCAATTTTTCTCTTCTCTTCTGTGTGATCCCGTGCACGATTGTTACTTACAGCTTGTCACACAATTGTTGATGTGGGGTACAGTTCTCAGTGTGTGCGTGTGTGTGTGTGTGTGCGTGTGTGTGTGTGTGTGAGTGTGTGTGGGCATGCGGGCGTGCAGCAAACAGAGAAGAGCCCAAAGCTGGACAACAGGCCTGTGCATGCACTTCATCGTTCAGTATTGAAACATTTGAAGTGCTGAATGGAGACAACAACAACAGCTGTGTCTGTTTGATTTTGCTGGTGCAATATTGACAAGCATCACCTCTTTGACACTGTAGCAGTAATGTGTGGGTACTGTTTGGCGACAGAGCAAGGTGATTTCATGAGGGCAAGTCTGTGTGCTGAGGCAGTGTGCAGCGGTATTTGATTGTGCTTGTGCCTGGTTGGCACACAGCACCTCCCAAGTCATGCTCTTCCAGGCACGGGCTGCTGTCAACTTTCCTTCTTGCGTCTGTCAGGGGCCCCCTCTCTTCAGTGGGTTTACTTTTTAACTGTTTACTGTTTGTGTATATATTTCAATATCATTTTGAATGGTGCCCCCCGTGACGTGAACACCCTCAAGCATGGAAAAGTAGTAAGGTAGAAAACCAGCACGTTTACATTACCACTGTTGCATCATGTGTTGTGTTCTTATTTTGGAAGTAGAGTCGAAACAAGGATGAAACTTCTCTTAAAAGCTGTGATATGATCTGTAACACACACACTCAGCTGAGGGGCACCCTGTGCTACTGATAAGAAAGAGACTGGCAGTTACTGTCTCCTCCCTAACAGATCCCACAGAATAACACTGTTTCTTTGTGGAAGATTTGATTTTAAGTCTTCCAGTTGGGGTGTTGTCTTGTTCTTGATTGGAGGTCTTAGTCCATGTCCATGCCAAATGTAGCTTTCTTGTCCTATCATTGTCCAGTATCCTGTGGACAATGTTCCTCCCGAATAGATGTCCTCAGGGCATAGTCCAAAGCTCCTTCCCTTGGCATGTGTCAACCAGTTACCGTTGAATTAGTTAACTTAACCAATTGGTAAATATTTCCGAAACCTATTGCATATATTATGGCCCCCTTAATGTCCGATTTGTGAGACACCATAAATACCTTTGTTGGAATGTGACCAGTTTCATGAAGAATTCATTGATCATTTAGAAGGAAAACTATATAGTGAGTAACTTAGTGATAGAAAGGTTTAAGAAGTATTCAAGATAAAAGGTATAAACAGTATTCAATTATAAAGGTATAGAGGGCTATGCTAATTCGATTATAATAATTCCACACACGTCAAGCCCAGTCGGCCGTGTTCAAGACAGCATACATGTAAAATGTACAACTCACGCTGTGTGTGCTCAATAGACAGAATCTCACTGAAGTTCCGTATTTTTTTGTGTTAAACATTAAGCTGGTGTGTGCTCAACAGCAGCACATTGATTTATTAAGAAGAAGAGCGTGGACATAGTTCAGTCCAACTTTATGTATAGTTTTTTTTATTTAAAGTCATGTGGGAGAAACATAACAGGCAACAACCAACCAAATACCATCACACTATGGCGACCAAAACTTTTTAACATTAATGCAATAAAGCATGGATGTGTTTCATAACCATAACCCCCAACAAACACATTTTTGAGTAGAATTGTAGCGTTTAAGGATATTGTTATCACATGATCTTGCCATGTGACATTTCATCTTTATTTCATCTTTACCTTCATATTTCAACATTTCAACACAAAAAGGAAGTAGTGAATGAGATGGAGAAACTTGTCGCGTGGTTCATTTCTGTGTTGCAAAGATGATGACTTCTTACCATTCCTAGATACCGATATCAGCACTTTCCCTTTTTGGCACAATTGCGTGTGAGTGTTTTTGCTGATTATGCAAACAAAGAACAGACACGCACATTTGTGTATTTTTATACTTTTGAGTGTTGACACAATTCATTTCATAACCCCCGCCACTAACAAAAGAGACACCACCTCTAATGCCCTTGAGCAAGGCGTTAACCCCATCCGCTCCTCGGACGCTCTCAGCTGTCCGCTGCTCTGTGGCCTTGCATGCGCCACAGATGGGTCAAAAGCAGAGGTCATTTCCCCCGACTTGTGAGTGTTTGCATGTGCATGTTTGTGTGGGACGATGTGCACAATTCAAATTCTAATTCTAATTGTACATGTTTAACCTGTACCTGGGACTTAAAATGAACCCTAAACTTAAGGCCGGGTTTGCTTATCACTAGCCTAACCCAGCCCAAAGTGATAACCTGCCTGGAGACGCAGACCAGCCCCCAAAACCTTCACCATAACTGTCTGACAACTGCTGCTAATCTGATTGAAACTGTGCACTAGTTTGAGACATCCACTTCTCAAAAGGGCAATCAACTGCTCCTTTGGAATTGTATTCTGTGTCACAATGTTGTTTTAAAATACTATTTTTTTTTTATTAAAAAATGCTTTGCTAATCCTTAGTCCCAGGTAAGAGATAGGGAATATGAATTTGAGCAAAGTATCACTCTACTCTTTACAAGAAAAAGAGAACAGTTTACAAACATTTCAACCAGTGCAACATAATTGCTTTTATATGTCTGAATAGTTTTTAGGCCAAACATGTATATGATATGATTACTCCTATTATATTGTGCTTATGATGCTATTCGTTTTCCTTTCATGGGATTTGTTGGCGATAGTAAATGGAATGATCTGAGGTTTTTGATGCCACTGTAGGCACCTACATTAAAATGTGTAGGGGGTTGATATTAATGCTATAATGTAACATATAACACATATAATGTTGGTGATTGGTTTAAGGGTTTGCAAACAACATTGTGAGTCACATGGTGTGAGTCTATGAAAAGATCGGTGTCTTATGATGTGAAGAAGATTGTGGTTAAACATACCTCTTTAGGTCTCATGACATAAAGATGTATGGTAAATCACTTTGACCTCCATCTCCTGCCATCACAACAGACAACACGACATCGAAGCGAAACAGCCTTTAACAATATGCAAAGTATCTTGGCCTATTTATCAAGATCTGCCATAGCAACAGTTGCATAGCAACAGCACTCCTATGCCCAGCTAATGGAAACAGCCCAGGCAGGATGGAAACTATTGGAAACTACTAAATATATGGAAAATGTGGTAGCTACGGTCATGAGGGAAGCAGGTTCACAAGTATATTCACAAGTTTGAAAAACTGCGACACCATGATGCCCGAGGTGAAAACGGTGGATTTTTGTACATGTTACTCTTTGAATGTTTTGAACGGAGCATCTACCTACTTGTAATGGACTGCATGTTACCGTTCTCAGCTGTAAACTCACCTTGCGAGGCAGAATATTTCAGGGAAAAGTAAACGGACGCTAATTCCAACTGAAAATCTGAACATGAAATTAAAATTCAAACTGAGACATCATTTTTGTAATAAAATGCCAATCAGATTAGATCAACTTCCGTACGGACGTTCTGAAGCTCTTAAATCTTTTAATGCCTTTATTATTGTGTGAGCTTTGGCCCTCAGGGCTCTCTAGATTAGAATGTTTAATTTTATGTGTTATACTGTTCCTGGTACTCGGACGCATTTTCAGAGATGGGCATAACCTAATGTGACCCAGACCTGTTTTGTGAATTCTCCCTCCCAGGTGGTGTACCACTGGAATGCCTCTATTGTACTCCAGGCTTTTTGGTTTCGCTGTTTGCGTGTGAGCTGTACCAAGAGTTTTCTTTGTCAACAGAACTCATAAAAAACACACTTATATTTCAGTAAAGATGAACGAGTCTCATCACTTTTATTCTCGTATTCATCGAATTGAAGATCAGAGTGTGAGGATTGGTGTTGCTTTCTTGGAATTGATGCTCCTATAACATATATCTAATTGGAACGGAGGGGACTTGACTAGATCGTTTACCTTTCGTCACATTTTGATTTCCATGCTTCACTTCTGATCTGTAAGTAACAAAACACTTCCATCTTGACTTCTACAATGAGGTCCAGCAGCTCACAAGCAGCAGGAGGCGTATAAGCAGAAAGACCTGTAAAACAGATTGTACATGGGTAAGTGTTGAATATGCTGCAGGCAGGGAGGAAACACTTCGGCCACGAGCACTGTCACTTCCTACAATAATAAACAGCCAGTTTCTTCTCTGCCAAGGCCAGTGGCATCACGGGAAGTCATGCGTTTCTGCAGAATCCTTTCTTACAGCCTGCTAGCGACTGATAAAGCCCATCAAGGATGCTTTGTTCATATAGTCCGAGAGCAAGTTTCCATACGGCAGTGGTGTTTTTTTGTGTGTATCACATGACCTTATTGGCCAGCCAGACTAGCCAGTATGCACATCTGGAAAAATGTCTTCCAAAGCTAAATCAGTGCATGGCCTTCTGGGAATGCAGCAGGCATTATTTTTTGCCGCGCAGAAAAGAGGTATTTTCTCTGCGGCACAGCAGAGAGAGAGATACAGAAGAGGATTAGGGCCATCTGTGAAAATTTTAAATTTACTTACCTTTCTCTAAAAAAAAAATTCTGAGAATTAAGACACAAAGTCAAAAATATAAATTAATAAAAAAGAAAAGACTGAACTCAGACTTTAATTTTCAAAATAATCTAAAGTCCAAAATCAAATAATTTTTTTCACACGTGATCCAAATCCCCTTCTGCAAGGAGTGATCAAGTAAGAGAGATATTGGGGAGGGAACTAGTTAGGATGAGGAGGGTAAACAGCTGCTGTATATAAAGACGGGGAGAGTGAGGGAAAAGCAAAGAGGAGTGGTTCGTGGGAGCACATCATTCTTCTAGTTTTCTTCCACATTCTTCCTGAGAACTAGTGAGTTACTAGAGATATTTCCTCTTGTAGTGAAAATGTGTTAGGGTTAGGGTTTTCAAGACCTAACAGCATTTTATTGTGTACTTGCTGCATCTCGGAATTAATGTTTAGGGGAAGTAAAGTAGATGCCTGAAATTGAGCTATTTCTTGGTTTGCTCATGTTTCTCTTGAGCAACTTTTACGTTTCAGTTGAAGAGCTTTTGAAATGTCAGGCAAGGCTATTTATTGCTTCAAAGGTGCAGCTGGAACTAAAGTCGATGCTTTCTAAATGTATTTGACAACCAATAACATTTTTTTGTTCTTTTTGCAGATGCAGTGGCAGAGCTGTATGACTGGGTATGTGTGTGCAGGTGAAATTATAGATTTCCTTTATTCTCCGCCTGTATTTGTGCACCTGTGTGCGTGTGTGGAACCATGCCCGGTTGTGTGAATGGCTTGGTGCTGCGACGCAGCCTCACCTTTGCCACGGGTCTAGTGGAGTGTCTGTGTTTCGCTGGAGCGGTGTTCGGATGGGCTTCGATTGTTTTTGTCCTCAAGAAGGAAAACTACTTCAGCTCTCTGTGTGTCAACGACACAGGGGTCAATGCAACACAGGTGCTAGGTCAGTTTTGTACACTTTAATATGATCCGATAGTTGTATACTGCAAAGCGTTCACATTGCAAGCTTAAAGTTTCTCAAACTTGGTTTTGTCATCGTTTATTTTTGCTTTTCTGCAGATTGCAGTGGACAGGATGAACAGTTCTCGCTTGTCTTCACCATCGCTTCCTTTATGAACAATTTCCTGACGTTGCTGAGCGGTTTCCTCTTTGACCAGTTTGGCACTACAGTGGCTCGGCTCTTCGGAATGTGAGTGCAACACCTTAAATACCTGAGAGTGTGTGGTCAATAAAGTGAAAAGTTTTCCTTTGCGTGAAGTTAGAGGAAAATGGGTGGTTAAGAGGAATGGAATAAGCAACATTGACTAGTAAAGAACAACAACATGATTTTTTTTTTTTTTTTGATCATTGATCTAAAGGTGAAAGTTGCAACAAGTAGAAGTAAACCTGCATCACTTAGCTGGGATTCGTTGAATATCTGATCTCAGACTTTTGAAATTTATGTGGACCACTGTCAAACTTTAAATGACAAAGGCATATCTTTACACATCTGGTAATGCCTCATGACAAGGATGCCCATGTACACCTTTGACAGTATAATAACTACTCAGAAAATATCAGTTTCACTGTATGCTGTTTTTTCACAAGTCATATTATATTCATCAAATACAACAACCCTGGGAGCACTGAAAACTAAATCTTTGAAATATTCCCCAATTATTTCACCGAACCAAACGCATTTTCACAACGATAGACGTGCCACTGACCCTTTCGCCTTATCCCAGCATGTCTGACTGTGGTGGAGGCTAAGCTCATGCTTCTGTGTGAGAAAGGGGGTGGTAACTTCACTTTATCTCTGGTATTTCCCCCGGAGACATTCCCAAATCTGTTTGTTTACAATAACAGCTGCTTTCTCACAAGCATGTAGACAGAGGAGGGAAGTCCCAGAGAGAGAGGTGAGGAAATTCTAGTCTACTGTTTGTGTTTCAGAAAGAAATTGTGTTTGTGTGTGCGTGGGAGCGTGCGTGTGTGTAAGGGAGCTAATAGGACGGGTAGGACAGTCCCTGAAATTGCAAAGGAAATACATGAATACACTGAAGTTAGGGATGTTAGCACACAAAAAGACACTCAGCATTGAAATACCAAACACTTGGGTAACAGGAAAGAGCAAAAGCAAGGAAAAATTTTAAATCAAAATAAGGACTAGATTAGGACCATTAATCAGTTCAAGATTGGGGAGTGATAGAAAAAAAAAGCTTTTTGTGCAGATGTTCAGTCCGTGTGAATAACAATCCTTCCCACTGCCTCAGAGCTAATATCTATCTGACAGCATAGCACAAACCACACACACAAACATTTTTGTCGCCCCGGATAATTCTAAAACTAATAGAAATCGCGCAATAACAAACTGACACTAAGCACAAACATATGTTTCCACTAAAGGAGGGTGGAAGGAAAATCCAAGGAATGCAAATAATAAGACGAGAGGTGGCCGCAGATGAAAGTGGATCTTGGCTTAGAACAGGCCAAGGAAAGGAAATTAAAGTCAAGCAAAAGTAAACTCACTACCCATCTGAACGGCTTTATTTTTGTCAGGTTGAACAAAATGAGGAATTTGAGATCACCGCCATCTCACTATGGCCAACGGTAAGTGCTGTGTACTTCCCATTGCACCACACAACATGATAACGCTGAGATTTTGTTCCCCGACTAGATGTCTTTACACCATGGGCACCATGATGATGGCTTTCTCAACTTCAGGTGAGCAATAATGTTTGTTTGTTTAGTGCCCCTTCAGGCTCTATTTGCCTGAAGACACATCCCAACATAAAAAACAGTGGTGTTGCATTTAACAGACATACAGTGGATCCTCATCTCTCCCAATTTGTCTTTTTCCCGCAGCTCTGTCCAACCTGCTCTTCCCAGCTCTCTCCCTCCTGGCAGTGGGTGGAATCTTGTTTCTGATCACCAACATGCAGGTACTCAAATGATCATGTGCAACGATGCACATTACATTTCCAATTTGTTAACATTTCATAGGATTAGTGGTTGATATTTGCATAGTGTAAATAAACAGAAATTCTAAAATTAATTCTAGGCCTCTAGAAAGGGGCAATTGTTAGATAATTCATATTTTCTTCCTTGAACAAATTCGACCTAGGATTCTGTGAAATGACTTTAAGTTTAGATTTAGCTGTCCTTGTGTGCTCTGTTATGGTTTCTTGATATTCTATTGCGAAACATTTGATCTTATGATCTTTAAGATATTATCATTATTCCACACGTACATTTTCAGGACCGTCCTCGGGCCACCACTTGAAACATAGACTTTCTGAATGTCAAATCTGTCTTGATGCATTTAAACTCCTCTGCTAAAGGTTGGAAACTTGTTTGGCTCAAATCGCTCCACCATAATCACTCTTTATAATGGGGCCTTCGACTCCTCCTCTGCGCTGTTTTTTGTTATCAAGGTGAGTAACATTTACACAATCCTTTTATTGATACAATCTACAGGACTTATGTGTTCTATTTCTGGCTTCAATGAGGATCTCCACCCGCTCTTGTTTGCTCCTGCAGTTGTTATATGAGGCTGGTGTCTCTCTCCGGGCCTCCTTCCTCTTTCTGTCTGCCTGCAGCATCGTACATCTACTCAGGACTTTCTTCTTACTGCCCAGAAACTTCATTCCCTACCCGCTGCCTGATAATTACACATATGGGTATGAATCTCCACCACACCGCAAGCATCACCGCTTCACCTGTGTTTATTGTGTCTAATCAGTTTGTTAATGCCTATTTTCATGGGAGGGGTGTACACAGCTTTCACTTTGGGCATTCTGTCAGGCAGAACGCCTTTTGCCCCTGAGCCAAGACATCTGACACAATCAACAAAGAAGTGAACCACTGGAAATAGTAAAAGGCAAATACAGTTTGCTGTCCAGCGAGGGTCAAAAAAGGGAGATTAAGTTCATAACTCGAATCAAGTAGACTTATGCTGTCTTTAATGACATTGGCGAGATGATTTTCAAATTCATTAGACAGCACCCCTTAAATGATACTCTAAATTTAAATGATCGTTGCGCACATATCTGTGTTATTGCATTGGAAAAAGCAGGGCCAAGGCAGCCCCAAGGGATCAGAACAGTGGCCAGACATCAGCATTGATGGTCATGGAGATGCTTCGCAGGTGAGGAGAGAGTATTACTAGCGAAGAAAAAACCTCATTGGAGCTGATTGGCTCAATCTTTTGATTTTACTGATTCAATTTATGATTTTGATCATTTTTAAAGAAATTGGGGCGCTGTTTTCAGGCTTCCAATTGCACTAGATCATTTCCCTTGTCCTCCGATGTTTGGAAGGTTTGCTTCCTTAGCTTCCAAGGGTAGGTGATTCAGGAACCTTCCAGAATCATTGCATCTTACTCCTAAACAATCTGACTCCCTCACTTCTGAATTCATGGATACACCCCGGGTTCCCTCTGTGGCTGACCCGACTCTGACCTTTGACCCCGCCAGGATAACCTGTGGTAAATCAAAGACTCAGGACTTGAAGGTGGTAGAGAATGATACAACACTGGCAACAACAGTGGACGCTCCTGTGAAACAAGGTCTGTATGGGCAATAATAGTTTTGTCAATAATAAATACATAGTAAGATTGACTGTCTATAATTTAACACTCCACTGTATTTTTCCGTCACCTCTCTGGCAGAGAAGACTTTCCGTCAGTGTTTGCAGTCCAGGTTCTTTGTGTGGCACCTGATCTGGTTGTCAGTGATGCAGCTCAGACATTACCTGTTTATTGGCACCCTCAACCCCATGCTGCAGAGGCTGACAGCAGGAGAGCCCTCACTGGGTAAACACATACATCGCACTACATCACATGTGTGTAAATGTTACACAGCTTCAGGGTCACATATTGACTCACAAAACTTTAATTATTATTATTATACCCGAGTCATTTTGATCCCCCCATGTCATTTCTGCCTTGTTTTGCTGCAGTGAGCAGTTACATCAATGCCTTTGCCATCACCCAGCTGTGTGGCGTGCTGTGTGCCCCGTGGAATGGCCTCATCATGGACAGACACAAGCGTAAACCCAGTGCTATAGGTAATTATAAATGTTGCGATAGTCGTGGCAAGATGTGTTGTTTAAAGCTTTAATAAAAAAAGTGTCAGTCTTTGAAGAAATTAAAACTATGGCTCCCATATTTAAAAAATGTAATTCATGGATAGCCCTTAGATTTTAAAAAAGTGATAAATGTGTGACCATTACTTACGTTTGAATTTTTTTTTTCCTTCCCTGCATAAAATGTGTGTGTGTGTGTCTGTGTGTGTTCATAGGCTTGAGTGAACAGGAGGCAGACCTGCAGGCCACGGCGCTCTCTCTTTTCCTGACGGCAGTGCAGTGTGTGTTGTTCTCTGTTTGTGCGACCATCCCATACCTGCCACTTCAGTATCTCACCTTCGTCCTGCAGGTGCTCAACCGCTCCTTCCTCTATGGTGGCAACGCAGCCTTCATCAGTGTGGCGTGAGTATCAGTAAACACAGTCACACAAGGTTTTTTTGTGAACTCACTCATACATTATGTTCCAGAGCTGGTCGGCACATTTTTGCAAACAATCATCAGTAGAGCAACTATCACTGTATGCATGCTGTATTACATGTGTGCTGGCACTTTACAGCGTGGGATCATTTGCTGTTTTAAAACTGCCAGGATCTTTTTTTGAAGAAGAAGAAGAAATTTGACTGTAATATGATATAATTAATAGGACTTTCTGTCAGCACATTAAGGCTATTGAATAAAAAAAAACATGAGTTATGTGACAATGAGAGCAACCCTGGGTGAGGAGACACATTTACCTACATTTTGACAAAAGCCAGAATTACAAGTGTATCTTTTTTATGACATGTGTTACACACGTTTCTATAATTCATATAGGTTCAAGTTCTGTGATTTGATCCTTTTCGACGCTCACCTTCTTCCACACCACTTTCTCTCTTTGTCTTGTCACTTTGTGTGCAGTTTCCCATCATGTCACTTTGGGAAGCTCTACGGCCTGGTCATGGCTCTGTCTGCGGTGTTTTCGGCACTGCAGTACCCCTGCTTCGCTCTGGTGAAAGGAGTTCTGGGGGGAGACCCATTATATGTGAGTACACGGCATGAGGATTGAGTACTTCGGCGTCTTTTATCACCACCCCTGAAACATCTTCTCGATATCTGCTTCTTCTCCCTATGTGTCGGCAGGTTAACATCGGTCTGACGCTGCTCTGCCTGCTCGCCTTCATCCATCCCCTCTCTGTCTACCTGCACTGTCGAAGATTAAGGTCCCTGTAAGAGCAAAGTCCATGCCTTCTGTAAAGTCTGTGAATTTAGAACTGACATTTTGAATATCTCTTACGTCACCAGTGGCTCTGTTATTTTATCACCTTGCGTGTCGAGGGGAATGCTGCCACATGTATCCTATGCACTCCAGACTATGGGAAAGTGTGAATTGGTGCATTGGCCATTTAATTTGATCAATCTGTCAGACGTTATCTGTTTAGCACTTACCATATTAACATTGTCCTTTAAATAGAGTCAAAGGATGACAACCTTTATTGTGAAATGTTTCAAACTAAATATTTTTATATCAGTACGGAGTTATCTGTCTGTGAACATGTTTCTTTTTAAATCTAAAAAACAAAGTCAAAAACAGAGTAAAGGCAGTTTATAAGAGACCCTTGGCAACAGTCTGTGATGTGGACATTGTGAAATCTCAACTCAGCATTGGACCTGAAGCCCCTCTCTCAGGACAATCATTCTGCAACCTGATAGTGAGAAGCTCAGAAGTTCAGTATCTCTGCTCTGTGTGAGGGGTAGTGAGATAACACTGCCCTGCCCAAGATACTGATGTTGATGATTTACGTTGTGTTCACAACATTTGAATCCCCAGGTGTTTGATATGTCTTGGAAGCTCAGAAGTAACTTTTACATGCCAAATCATTCGGATAAGAAAAATATTTGTGTTGTATGATTGAGGTTGTATATGTATTTTTACAAAGAGACCAGTGTCGGTTGAACGTTGCTGAAATTAGGCTGTACATTTGAAAATGACAGGTAATTTTTTTTTTCTATTCACTAAGTTGAGTAGTAAAGGGCATGGTTTCGTTTTTTTATTGTTTCAAAAGAATTGAATGAAGAATTGCAAACAAGCTAAATGTAATCTATTTAACGGAGAATGAAACAAGCTTAATAATATTATGTGTTTTGCTATGGCACACAGATATCTCATTATATTAGAATAAACATTGATTTAAACAAAAGTTTCCGATTGTTTGGTTCATTGATTATAAACTTCTCATCGATTTATTGCAACATCTCCTTGCCAAGGTGTAATTCTTAATATTTTAATAAATGCAGTTGTGGAGTTGAATCCTGGAGTAACAGGGACACTCTCCACAACAGGCCCCCTGGTAAAAGGAACTGAAACTCAAGAAGGGAAGAACCGACTAAGCCCGCCCCCCTCATATGTGTGCCAATGTGTTCCATGTGTCAGGTGTAAGTAGGCCTCATTGTTTAGTGTTTTTATTTAAACAAAAGCAAGCATTCTATATGTGTTTAACATAATATAATTTAATACATTTAATACATAATTTAAACAAAAACCTTTAAAAGGGACAAGGTATAATAAAATAAAGTGCGACCCAACTCCCCTATTGACACAATTATCGCTTTCATGTGTTCACGACTTTCTTTTTGTTGCCCAGAAACTTCATTCCCTACCCCCTGCCTGGTCATTACACATATGGGTATGAATCTTCAACACACCATGAACATCACCCCCACACAAATGTGTCTTATGTGCCATGTGTCATGTGTCATGTGTCATATGTGTCATGTGTAAATAGGCCTCATTACTTATTTTTGTTTTTGGTATGACAGGAATCAAATAATTCCCACAGTTTCAACAGTCTGTGACTCCGCTCTGACCTTTGACCTCTGTTATTAATATGTATGCAATGAAAATATGTAGTAAATCATACCTTGTAGCCAGAATTGTTTTATGTAAATATCACACAGCTCAAGGTTAACTGTTCAACAGTAAATACACAATCAAAGCAGAATGATTAAAAAAGGTGAACATTCCAAACACAGCTGAGTGCAATTTACAGCTGATGACCACCAAAGGTGACCTGTGATTGGCCTCATTGGTGGTGGAGAGGTAACACAGCTCTGCCCTCTGCTGGACTCTCAGTAGAGCATCTGCGTATTGACGGCACACGTGATGGAGAACGGGTGTTGGATGTGTCCGTCACCTTCTACACGTCATGTGAAAGATTACGTGTTTATGTTTGGAATGGATCCTTGTTGTGGAAATGAATGCCGTTATTCACAACTGCCCCACAGGAATAATTCATTGCAGATTGTTCAGTGATATCTAAACCACATTGAGGCTGTTGGCAGTGTGGGTAGAAGTTGTTCATAATGGTGCTGGAGAGGTTCACACAGGGCTGAATCGTTTGGGGGGAAATCTCTGGCAGAGTTTAAACCTGAAATAACAGGGACACTCCTCCACAACAGCCTCTCTCAGATTCTCACCCACTGCGCCACAACACTGTGAGCCCAGAAAGACTTGATTAAGCTCAACGTCTGTCATGCTCAGCTGTGTTTGCATGTGTGCATGTTTGTTGGGTACATGTGCTTAGGTTCTTCCCTTGTCATGTGCGTCATCCATGTGCACAAGCTCAGTATCTTAGCGATTTTACAAATACCGGCTTGCATCGACAAATATATGACAGACATGAAGTGAAGGTGGGAGGAGTGGAAGATAAAAATAAGTCGCTCTGTTGATGAGGTGACATGTTGTGTAATCTGTGATCTAACGTAATGAGCTACGTTAGCTCAGATCTGACAGTCATTCAAGGGACTTTCACCTGTCATGGAATGTTAACGGTTTGGGTTTGGACCATTTTAATGACAAACATTTTTGATCTGTTCAAAGCTTAAAACGTTGCGTGTGATAAGTTTTTGGTGTGGGAGAATTTAACAGGGCTGTGCTGAGCCCTGAAACCTACAAACTTTGAGTCATATTTATTTCTTATCTTACTGGATGGTGTAATGAAAGAGATTGTCCACATACTTACTTACACTATAACTATAACAACACCCAATTATAAAGTAAAAACATATCTTACTTTGCATTCTTTAACCTTTTATTTCTATTTTAAACAGGCCTTAATTGAAATCAGTATCAAACATGAACTTTAGACACTGAAGCTCCTCTTCTGACACTGCGATGAAATATCAAATGATTCATTATCCTTGTTAACAAAGTCTTGGGAGACCTTTGAAGTCACAAATGACACCCACATTTGTCTGATTCATAGGTTTTAAAAACACAGTTCGAAAATGTTGGTATTTGATAGTCACCCTAGAGTCACATTAAACTGTTTGACCATGCAGTCACATTTCAGGTAACATGAAATGTATATGTACAGCCTATTTGCACATGAAAACATCTCTGTGATGATGCATTTCTCACCTCTGGACCCTGTTGTAGTGGGAGCTGAGTTTGTGTGTGAGTAGAGATAATGGATGGAGTCAGCAACACATTAGTTTTTTTAGAATCAGGACAGAACCTTTGGACATGCTGTGTTTACATCAGTTCAAATGCCACTGTACCCGTGATTCACTTTGACACAGCAGGCTAGTGAGAGAATGTAAGGGAGGAGATCTGGGAGCAGACCTTATGTAAGTGCGTATGTTGAAACATGCATTTAGCATTTTTTTTTTCTGTGAATGTGCATGGATGGATAATCACAGCACACATTCGTCTCAAAGTGGTCAAACTACAAACCAACACGAATGTGCGCACGCAATTGCTAGAGGATGAGTCCAGGGACTCGTTAAATAGTTTTGCGGTGGGTGCCAATTGCGCCCACAGCTTGCTGTTCCAGATGACCTTACGCGGAGCAGGCTTTGGTGAGTGTGCGCTCCCTCGGGAACAGATGATGTGCATCATGATGGCTTGTGTCGTGGACGGAGGATGAGTTGTGGGTAGTGGCGGCCCACCCCTTGCAGTGCCTGAAACAACTCACATGCCAAAGACCTCTATGTCCCGTTTCACCCTGGGCCCACACGCAACACAAAGGCTGATGAAACAGACTGCTTATACGGCCACATGATAATTAGAGAGAAAGTGTGACTCCTTCAGTCAAACTTACAGTATAGTGTCCTTCACAGTCCGCATCCGCGGCTCACGCCACCAGCAGTGAATTGGCATCCTCTCTTTCATCCTGGCACCTGGCATGGAGAGGCCGTGATAGATCCTGGATTCTGTCTGACTGTTTTGATCCATGCATGTGCAAATGTAACCTATGGCCATCTGTCGCCTTAGATCATTTTGCTCCACCGCTGGGTTTCCCTTTCGTCTTCATCTGTTGCTCTGATCCGTGGGCAGCCCTCGGCTCGTTTCCAACCTGGCCTTCACCGAACGAGACAGATGATTTTTTGGCCTGAATGCCAAATGAGTGTTCCCGCCTACTGTCCTCCTCCAGCGTATCCCCCGTGGAGCGCACGTGCCACGGCGGAACCACAAAAACACCCTTCTTCGTAAACAGTTTGTGTGAAACGGTTGGTTTGTTGTGACCGAAGGCAACTCCCACCCACCCGTAGCCCTCCTCTCACACAGTCGTGCATCCCTTCCCTTTATTATTCATCATCATTCCCTTGAAGGAGTTACAGTTATTATAAGGTAAATCCGAGCTATTTATCCCAAACCTTGCTTCATTTTGAGCCAACCTTCCATTGAAAACCAAAATCTCAACATTTAAGGAAATGACATAGGCTGGGTTCTTTGAATTACCACAAGGAATCAGGTTCGTTGCTTATTTGGGTAGGAGCAGTGTGAGGATAGTGATGAGGATGATAGAGCCCGCCCAGTCGCTGCTGCCTTTCTTGTCTCTTCCTGCGGTGAGCTCTCCGTCCCCGCCGGCATGACGTAGACAGGATCCCCAGCTGCCCACGGACGTGGGCGAGCACCGGCCGCGCGTATAAAGCGCGTGCCGGCAGCGCTGCAAGCCACTGACTGAAGCCGCAGGTCCACACTCGGTCACCAGAGCTGAACCTCAGCAGAGATAGCAGCAAGCAGGCACTTCCACGCCGCGCAGGCTAACTCGCTTTCGGCTTTGGTTCGAGATGGCGACTCGTCGGACCATGAGGAGCTCCACCGCCCACAACTTTAAGAGTGAGTATTACCCCGACGTGCGTCTGCAGAATGCAGACTACACGTGTTCTTGATATAGCGAATGCATCCCTGTGATTTAGTTGAGTTTTGTTTTCTTCCTGCAGCTTGTCAATGACTGGTTTACTTCAGGAACAATCACGTTTCGACTTTTGAAAACGTAGTCGCATTTCCAAGTTTTGCGCAAAACCTCGATTTACTAAGGAACACTTCATTTTCTGTACGTTTGCACTATCAATATGAAATGTATATGTATATGTTTTATTGTATTTATTGATATATATATAAAATAAAACATATACATGTATATATTGGCACATTGGCATTCCTGTAAAAAAGAGTTACTGATGGCCAAACCCTCCTCCTCCAGTCACTCCATATCTCTTTTACGCATGCAGAGATGATTTATGCGCACATCTTACCACACATTTCTGGTAAGATTTGCAGAGGCTCCAATGGTGTCCCGTTACACCTGAAAGCCCAACTTCCCTCTCAGGGTCCAGCGCAGAAAATAATCCAACTTGTTAAAAGGTCAAGAGGCGAGCCGCTGGAAAATCTTGCGCACACGAGATGAATGGGAACTTCATTATTATTTCAGGCATGTACGTTTCCCGCGGTGAGCACCATTGTGCACAGCTATCCGAGCTCTGGCAAGAGGCTGCTGCAATATTGACAGGAACCGAACCCGATCTGGGTCTGGTTGCCTGTTTTACGCGTGCCTTCTCTGATATTCGATATTAGCCTGAGAAGTAGGATACCAGGTTAATTGTATGCGTGAGGCTCGCGTGATTCCTGTTTTTTTTGCAGACATCGAGACCCGTGAAAAGTGATCAGGTGGACACTGATGGATGACAGATTTCTTTCATGTAATCTGGTGAATTAAATATGAAGCCCATAGTTCTGGTGATCATCACAGGTCATGGGTGAGAGCACAGCAGTGCTAAAAACAATCACTGACGACATCCACAGGTTTGACAGGCAGCCAGTGAAGAAAAGCTGGAGCCAAAAGTTGAAACCCAACGCTCTTTCTTTGTGTGTCATTCTTCACGCAAGGTGAACTATCCCCCAACCAGGACTGACTACAGCATCGATGGCCCGTTGTTGCTGACCCGACCTTCACTCGTGTTCGTTTATTATACCTTTAGAAATAACCGGCTTTTTTTCTATTCCCCTCCCTCTCTCCAGGTGGACTGACTCTTTGGCTGGTTTTGTGGCTGGTTGTGGTGAAGCCGGGCGGGGTGGAAGCATGCCCCAGGCTATGTGTGTGTTACCCTGCGCCCATGACGGTCAGCTGCCAGTCCCAGAACCTCACCATAGTGCCGGCTGGTGTGCCCTATGATTCTCAGCGGGTTTTCCTGCAGAACAATCGCATCGCAGAGCTTCGCGCAGACTCTTTTGGCTTTGAAACACAGGTAAAAAAAAAAAGGAAGAAAAGAAGGCAGCGCTGCGTGTGTATGGCTCTTCTGACTTTCCCTTTGGTTTTTATGCTCTTAACACTGTTCTATTTGGATGGTTTCATCTTAAAACCTGCACAGGTGCTGTGGCTGTACGGCAACAACATCACATGGATTGAGGCCGGGGCCTTCAGTAACCTCAGGGTGCTGGAGGAGCTGGATCTCGGCGATAACCCCTTGCTGCGGCGTTTGGAAGGTGGAGCTTTCAGGGGATTGGAGAAGCTGCAGAGCTTGCACATGCACCGCTGCAAGCTGGCCACTCTCCCCCATGACCTCTTCCACAAGCTGTACAGCCTGCAGTTTCTCTACCTGCAGGTAAAGCCCGTAAAAACACACACGTAGACGTACCACTAAGAGACCTAAATTGTCACTTAAATGATACAGAAAAAATACATACATTTAAATACCTTTAGGTTATCCTTTTTAATACGGAGAAAAAGGGGTATTTCTTTGAGCATTTACCAACTAACCCCCGCGTCCGTAACTTTGTTGCAGGATAATCAGCTGCATTTTCTACACGATGACCTGTTCTCAGACCTGGTGAACCTCACCCACCTCTTCCTGCATGGAAACCGCATTCGCGCCCTTTCTGAGAATGCGTTCAGAGGCCTGGTCAACCTGGACCGCCTCCTGCTCCATGACAACCGCATCAGGCAGGTCAACCGCCGTGCTTTCCGTGACCTGGGCCGCCTGACCATCCTTTACCTGTTCAACAATTCCCTGGCGGAGCTGCCAGGCCAGGCCATGAAAGATGTTCAGGGCATTCAGTTCCTCCGCCTGAATGGTAACCCTTGGTCCTGCGGCTGCGAAGCTCGTCCCCTCTGGGAGTGGTTCCGCAAGGCCCGCATCTCGTCCTCTGAGCTCATGTGCACCTCCCCATCTCTACGTCGCGGCGAAGACCTCAGATTCCTCCGGGAGCTGGACTTTGCCCTCTGCCCCATGCCTGACCCCGGCTCTCTGGCTGGATCCACCACAACCACCTTCAGCACCAAGACCCGCTGGTGGTTCTCCAAGAACAAACCCGCATCTGTTTCCAAGTCCCAGTACCAGAAGAACACAGAGGCGGTGAAGGCCTTCCCTTTCTCTCCTGGCAAGCCTCAGTACCTCCCCAAAACCCCAACAGAATCCCTCTCCTACAAGTATGAACTGTCAGAGGACGAAGCAGCACTCCCCAAGCTGGACCAAGAAGAATACTGGGCCAACTATGGTAACGAAGATGCCTCCATCCGATGCTTCGAGCTGGAGTGCCCTTCCGGCTATGACAACTCAGCGTTCTCTTTATCCTCACCACTCATCACCCCGTCCCTTCTCTACCTCCTATCTTTTTCCCTCGTCACATTCTCCCTCCATTTCCTCTTTGGCTGAACCCTTCTCTCCTCCACACCCTTTTCCTCTTCTGAATTCTCCCCCTGCTTTTTCCAACTCTCACAAATATGGATCTCGATTCCTTTCAGCTACCTCCTCGAAGTACAGGGGGTGCTACAACGATGCAGGACACAGATGAGGCAGCAGAGAGCTGTTTAACAGAGCAGAGTTCAGACAAGCTGACGTTGAGCACGACAGATCTTTGGTGTTGAAGTAGCCTCTGCTTAACAGCAAAGGCTTCTGGAAAATCAGGGATTGACTCTGACAGAAACAGCCTAAAGGCAACAAAGCTATAACGGTATCGTGATACGAGCTGAGCACCCAGGCCGGTACAGCAGCTGTTGGGGCCTCTTGATATCACAGCAGAAAACGACGGAGTCTGTCTATATCAGCTATTGCTCATCTTCCAATCACTGCTAACATCAGTCACAAATGAGCATCATTAATAAAAAGTGGTTATTAATAGGTTATATGGCAGCATGAGAAATAGGAGAAAGGTCAATGAAAATAATTGGAGTCTGGAGGATAGAAAATAGAAGAATAAAGAAGAAAAGGAATACAATAGAAGAGTGAGTTTTAGATGTTTGTCTAAAGGCAGAAAAAGATGAGAGGATCGTTATATTTGCAAGGAAGACTGTCTCTCCTCGCCTCCTTCAGATTCCAAGCAAACCACCACCCACTCTTGTACATATTACATATCTTCATCGCACAAACACCCATCAGTCACTGCTCTGTATTATAGCTGGGTTTTGTACTACAATTTAGAAAATGGCAGTTTGTGATGATACAGAAACAATTAGATTGATAATTGAAGGCAAGTGCTGAAAAAGGGAAGCTTTTTTTGCCCCTTATATTTTCTAACGTGTTCCTCTCTCAGCCAATGAAAAATCTTGATCTTGATTTCCCAGACTGAATAGGATTATTTTTTAATGAAACGAGATTGAACATATCAGAACCAACTCACTCACTTGAGTCCTACTCAGTTATATATGTTGTACAACAATAGTTTATCGTTTAATGCTTTTAGTCAGCATCTGTTTTCTCATCACCTGTAACAAATCTAGAAGTTTCTGATTTCACTGGCTTTTGTCTGTATTTTCAGATAGACCCTAAGTGGACTGTAGCTGTTCATCACAATTCCTCCTGATTTTGATCTGTATTATTTATGTAGGCCATATGAGAATTTGAAATATTTAACCAGCTGGACTTATAACGGTGAGGTCCAGGATAGAACATTAAAGATACTTTTTATTATTATTAGGTTCTGTGTATTTTTTAGAAGAGAAGCTTGCTTTGATTGACTTTAATAAAAAAACTTGAGAAA
Organism: Colistium nudipinnis; assembly: GCA_016785305.1. NCBI lineage: Eukaryota > Metazoa > Chordata > Actinopteri > Pleuronectiformes > Rhombosoleidae > Colistium > Colistium nudipinnis. The sequence goes on along the minus strand of JAFBJU010000900.1, from coordinate 303,049 downwards.
CAATAAAAACTGTGAGTGGGAGTTGTTTTTACCATTGTTGTCTTTGTTCACCAAGGATGGCACACAATTAAACAATATATGGCCAAATGTTTGTTCAGCTGCTACATAGTGCTAAAACAGCATATACAGACAAGAAAAATGAAAGATTTTTTTTGTCAACAATTAGTTTTATTGAGTTAGAATTTTAGAGAATAAAGGAGGTCTATTGTTGCCATATGCATCTATGCAGCAAAAATGTAATTCAGTCTTTAATTGAAAGCATATGAAATAAATGATCAACTTTTTAATGGAAATATTTTACAGTATTCAACTTAAATCACTGTAAAGAAAGGTACTAAATGGTGAATGGGGTGGGTATTATTGGAGCTGAAAGAAATCCTGATATAGTCTTCTAGTCCTTGTGAGGGTGTGTGCGTGTGTGCGTGTGTGTGTGTTTGTGTGTGAGGTGATACAGCGTGAGTTTGTATAGCAAAGGTGACCAATTTGAAAATGTGTTCACTCCTCGCCCGTCATGTGCAGAAGGCAGCTATATTGAGCTGTATGGGGGGTGGTGGCTGGTGGGGGTTTATGGGGCAGGAGGGGGAACATGCCAGGAAGAAAATGTGACGATGTGTCCCGGAATCAGCCCCCTCAACAGATTAACTCTCACCATAATAATCATGATGACGATGATAATTTGCGCACATTCATGCATGTGACTTCTGTGTGCGAATGCATATACACACAGTCTTGTGGAAATACACACATTTAAATTGTTAAATGGTGGAGCTGCATGTATGCCCTTGGAACCAATCTTTCCTGTCCTATGGCTCATTATTTACCACTTTCTCAATCTTAGGTCTTTTCTAACACCTCTTTTGTTTTGTTTTTCTTTTTATTCCCATCTCTAGTGTCGACTTTCACATCTCATGCAAGTTATATGTTCATTTTTGAGACAAGTGAGCAAAGCAGTCAACATACTTTGGCAATCGTGTTCACACTTTCTAAATGTAATTTCCGGGGATGTTGAAATTCATGAATCGGAACAATTCTACTCTGTCATTCACACTCTCACACCAGTTAGAGTACCTACTGCACATGAGTGTGCTAAAGGAAATACGACATCATAGAGAGTAGTTTCATGCAAACAGTTTCTGCAACCCAAGGGTTTCAACTGTGGTTATTATACTGGTATGCTGATGTACATTATTTGTTATGATATGAAATGGAATAAACAGTCATTTAAACTATCCCAAATCTGCAAAGGATGTTTATCTATATCATTGAAGCCTCCAATGAGCAGTGAACACATTTACATCATAAAGTGATGCATGCTGTGGTGAAAATTCAAAGTTAAATCATTTTGGAAGCAGTGAGCTTATTGCGTGAAAAGGCATTTAGCGTGGGTCATGAGATGGCAGTAATGGATGACTGTGTCAATACCTTTTCAGTTTTTTTAGACAGGTTTTAACAAGAAATGCACATCAAAAACGTGACTGGTGTGATTACCCATCACATAACCCCAAGTTGTGGGCGTTTGCCCTCTGTGCTTGGAGGGAGCTGCAGAGGCACAACCAGGCCATTAGCGGTGAATCTCTCTGAAGTTGTCATACTTTTGATGATGTGCGGTCATCATACGCCGGGCCCACTCATTCTTCCCTCACTCTCTATCTTATTTTTTCTTGTCATGCTTTGTGTGTCAGTCTTCCTTTGATTTCTTGTCACACAGTCTTTGTCTAAACCCTCATCACTCCAGCTCCTCTTTTTGACTGTCACATGGTCTTCCCCCCTATATGGTGTTGCCTGTGTTGGCCAAGGCTATATTTGGCTCATATGCGCTGTTTGCGTGCCATTGGCGTGTTTGCTGACGCTCACCTTCACGCATGTCTTATTTGCAGAGGAAAAAAAACCTGAGACCCACACCCTGACGTCAGCAGGCTCAGGGAGGAAATGAAGATGCTGAGATTCTGATAGATGAAATTAACTAATTCACTGCTTCTGCATGTTGTATGTAAACCATAGGAGAGGACACATTCATAACTAAAGTCTGACAATGCAGCCCTGCCGTCAATGTGACAACTGACCCACTGTATCCATAATTGATGAACATTCATTTGCAGCCGATTGTCCTGACCAGATCCCATTGTCCAGCATGTGGAAACATGAGCCTCTGGGGCAGTGAACCTCTGCTCCTGCAGGTTCACCAAACGGAAGAGGAAGGAAAAAGGGTGAAGCAACCAAGGGAGAAGATGAGATCCTCAGAGTATATGAATAAATTATTTTGAGTGGAAACACTGACTATTCTCACAGACCCATTATTTTGCTATGAGTTAGCCATAGCTACCAAAAGGCCAAGGAGGGCATCAGAGGGAAACCCTCCAAAAATATTCAAATTATTGCAAAAACTGGTTTCAGTATGTTTTCCATGACAAAAGATGGAGACTTAAACTACAGAGGTTACATGTACTGTATTTCTTCAGATGCACCAAATACTGTATGTGAATATAAGCGACAGCAGAATTATCAAAGATTTAGAGATCAAAATACACCTCTATCCGCTGGACACTTATATTTATACGGAGGTAAGATTATCTGGGTACAAATAACAAAAAATATGTGAATTAGAGAGTTTAAAAAATTTGAAAACTAAAAAATGTGTCTTCTGGTGTTTGTCCTTGTACACAGAAAAGTGTGTGCAAGGGTTTGTAAGCATCAGTGTGTGCACAGCGTATGAGGAGAGCAGGGTAAAAACAGGTCTCATCTGTTCGATGGCCGGTTAAATCCTTCATATAAGCGGCTAAAAATAAACTGCAACAGATGCGGAAGACAGATTTTGATTTTTCTTTTAAATTATTTGATTTGTGTGGTCGATTTCCGAGAGAGGGACACAATGACTCAAAGTGACTGCATATAGCCAGGAGGAAGCGGGGGTCTTCAGTGTGTCCCTATGAGCAAACAATAGAACAGTGAATAGATGGGCGCTTGTGACTGAGTCACACCACCTCCCTCTGGGACATTGTATATTCCATATTTGTTGGCACAGCCGGAACTTGTGACGTCCTTTCGACAACTTGTTGAAGTGCCCAAACATGTGAATGGCAGTTCCTCTGAGGAATACATGCGGATTTGGTATTGCCATTTCAGTAACATCCTGGCTTTGGAGTACTCAAACAGAGCCGTCTGTTGCTCTGCAGGGTTTTCGCTCACTTTCTATTTGTTTATCTTGGATACTGTCTCTCAGGAGTCAGTCACAATCCATACTTCCAGAAGGTGGGATTTATCTCAAAGTCTCGCTGACGCAGATGCATTTAGTAATTATTTTAACAGCACACACTATTTATATTTCAATTATAGTTGGATGATCAGTTGTTTTATAAAAAAAATAAATGTAAATAATTAAAAATAAAGGTGAAGGAACTGCTTAATTGTTAATTGTTGTTAAAATTCTTCTAAAGTAATATGAATAATTCCTATAAGCATAACCCATAATCCAAACAATGGTGCCCCCCCCCCAAAAAAAAGGTTCAATCGACAATTGTAATTTCCAAAAAATCACACAAAATAACCACCTTTTTGCTAGTGCTGTAAAAGGTGTGCTTCCATATAAAGTCTGAACAAATAAGTTATAACCTTTGAACGATAGAAATGGCTCAGTGAAAACGTTCCTGATAATGGTTTCGTCCGTCATATTAAAAACCCCTTTCCTGGAAGTATTGGTACAGTCCCTGTGCGCGCGAAACTTGTGTAACAGTAATGGCGTCGAAAGCAGCAGGTGGGTGTGTTTGTGTGAGTCCACTGAAAACAAAGACAACGACAGTATAAATAATATACATTTTATGAATAAGCTGTGTGTTCTTTCAAGTGACAGTGCAGATATGATTGTATGTGTGTCTGTTTGTCACAGCTGTCACCTCATATTTTGCTAACCAACTCAGCCTTAGCTTCCTGGGCTAACGCGTGGGCTTGAGAGACATAAAATAATTATGACACGTTTGTATTATTCAGTGAAATCACAGCGTGTGTGAGAGAGCGTGTGTGACTATCATTGCTGGCGGCCTTTAAACCTGTCCGACACAACGATATTGAAAGTGTAACCTGTGTGTTAAAGACAAGCGAGTAACAGTATGTGATATTCAGGCCGTCGAGGGACGAAGCGCAAAGCTGAGGCCGTGGAGGAGCAGAAAGTCTCCGTGGAGAAGGAGGAGGATGACAGAGGAGACGGGGAGAAGGTCGAAGAAGCCCAAAGGGTTATGATTGAACACTGGTGAGTCATATCACATCATCACACCCTGCAGATTGTTCAGTGTAGTTGAGCATTTTGCCAAAAGTAAATGCATGTTCTCTTCATTTTTCAGTGTGAAAGTATTTGTCTTCATCTTCTCTGTACATACATTAGTGTGTTTATTACTCAAGTTACTAGAAGTGTACTAGACATCCTGTTTGAGTTAGGGGAGCAAACAAGTGCACAGAATCATCATTTTCATCATCTTGGACATCATCTAAAATAAATACCCTAGATTTTGTTCACTGCATATGGATCTTATGAACTAAAGTCCCTGGGCGCTTGCATGACGGTTGCCCTCTGCTCTGTGACCAAGCTGGACAGATTTCTGTGTTGGCCACAGATGGGTTGAAATGCTGAGTGAATTTCCCCATAGCGCGTGCGTGTGTTTTTATGTTTAAGTGCATGTTGGGGACGAAACAACGGTTCTTAAGTCTTAATTAATTTTTAAATAAACCATATGTCCAAAAAGGTTGAGATCAGGCGAGTTGGGAATTATTTTACACATGCTACTAAATATATATTGTTACTACATCACATAGCCATTCATAAATTTAGTAGCCAGCGCAGAGCCCCATCTGATGTTTGATCTTTTATTTCGGACAGTAAGAGCTGACGAGTATATGCGCGTAATGCTCAGGAGGTGAAATCTGCCCTCCTGGCTGCCCACCCAGGACTGACTGTGATCCTCAACCCTGAGAAACCTCGCAGGACCAGCTTTGAGATCACTCTAATGGATGGAGGCAAAGGTGAGGGGGACAAACCAAGAATAAGTCCACCATGTGCAGCATCTTTCGGAGTGTCATGGCAAATGTTATTGTCTCCATATTAGAATGTTACCCATTTGAAATGTCTGGTAACGGTCATTTCACATTTTCAAATACCTCTTTGTATTAATTTGTATTTAATATTTACATTTGAGAGTTATGCTGGTGAGTGAAATTGATTTGATGTTCTTAGCACTCAAAAATAATACTTAATATTGTGTATTTTCAGAAATGGCACAATGTAATTGTTTATCTACTCTATCCAGAGGTGATTTCCCTTTAAGATGTTGTTTCAATGAGGGCTGATTTTACAGAGAAAACTGGACATATCCTATTACAGATATAAAGATATGTGGCAAGCGTTGTGAACATAAACTTAACTAAAACTTTAAGCCACCAATGAATAAAAATAATATTTCTAAAGCATTTGTTTTAGCCACAACACAACACTGTGTTTAAATTTTGAGGGGTTTCACATCGGCTTTAAATCTCAGATTTGTGATTTGTTAAATATAAAAGTAAAAGAAGGAAAAGCCCTTTCAAATCTACTTGGCAGTTAGTATTGCTTACTGGCTCGTTAAGCCCCGACGCAACAGTCAACAGGATGCTGTGTTTACCAAGAGTGCAGAGCAGCTGCCAAAGACTCGAGTTCACAAACAATTTCTCTTTTTCTCATTGGGGATAATGTTTGCCCTGCGTTTATAATGTATGATGCTTAATTTAAGTAAAAGTTTGGTACATCAGTCGCTCCTCCCTTTTAACCACTATGTTTTTATTTGACACATTCAGCTCATCTTAAATTATGTTGAAAGCATTTCATTTTACTGTTATCCTTGAAAAGAAACATGTTAGTATTGTGTAATGTTCTATTGTTCCTACTAATAAAAGGTTTCTCTTTTATGCTATCCATCAAGAAACATCTCTGTGGAGTGGCATAAAGAAGGGACCACCTCGTAAGCTGAAGTTTCCTCAACCTGATGTTGTAGTTGCTGCTTTTCAGGAGGCTCTTAAGACTGAGTAGATGCCCAGTGAAGGTTTGTGTGAAAGCCATCAAAGCCTCCTACATAACGCATAGGAATACATAATAAGAAAAAGATCCAATATTTCATAACGCACAAAAGAAGAATATAGCTGAATTATTAAATGACACTAAATGATTGTATACATTACTCTAATAAAATTAAAGCCTCCTTTTCATTACATTTCTCTTGAGTTGTACAAATAAGCCTACACTTACACATTTGCCATTTGGTTAAAACACACTTTTGCTTTTTTAATTAACTTTTTTTGGAAGCACAGGTTCATTCTGTCTGGTTTATGAACAAAGACTACATTTAAAAATGTGAAAGAGTTTTAAGTTTGGATTGTATCATTGTACAATATTGTACCTTTTCTTTTATCATTACTTTATATTATCTCCTTATGTTTTGACCAGCATCATCTATGGAACTTATACTTGGATTTGTATTTAATTCAGTCCATTGATGGCCTTCCATGAGTAACAGTGGTGCATGGGGAATGCCTATGTTTAAGCAATTTTTGTCTTGAATGCAGCCAAGCGGATGTGGCATTTGGAAGCAGAATGATGAGGAGCGACCAACGAGATGTGCTCAGTCCCTCCTCTGATGACTCAAGCTCCAACAGTTTACATTTTCTGGATTCAGTGTGACACCTAGTGGCGCCGCTCTCTCATAACATTTCTCCATTGTACAGTCTTAATGTTTTTTAAATGTTTCCCCATATCTATTGAATTTCTGTTGTTTTATGTGTGGTTTATGTTAATAAAGTTGATTCATAGTATTTTGTGGATATACTTCTGTTGTTTTTTTTCAAACAAAATGTTTAGTCTTATATTGGAAGAATTCATTTATGTTGTTTTAGCAATTGTATTGAGGTTTTGAGACCATCTGCAACACAATCTCAAAGAGATATTTTTGCACAAGTGAGCAGGATTCAAACCAATCTTAGTTAAAAACATACATATAAAAGCAAAGTCTGAATTTCCAAGTTGAGTGTAACTTACTGATTAGAAAATGCTCTGGTTTTATTTTATTTAGACACTATATTTTTCATCTAAATATATCATAAAGTAACATCAGCTATTAGAAAGTTTATGTTTAAGTTTATAGTTTTACAGTTTATGTTTATCCACAAGTGGAGGTTCCAGAAAGAAAGTAAGATATTTTTTGTATTCATTTCACAAAAGGGACATTTGCTTACACTGTGCTGCTGCACTACTACACTTACAGATTGTATACTTACAGATATATTAACTGCTTTATATATAATGTGTAGTTGTTTATAATCGTTTGTGTATGCTTATAAATGTAAACTTATTCATTTCATGACTTTAAATGTCTTTTTGGCATTGAACCCCAGAAAGATGGAGATCTTATTCATTTAGTTGGCTGTTATCTTAGACATATAGATAATTCTAATCTAATTCTAATTCTAATAAAAAAAACTAAATACTTGCATTTACATTACATTTTTGAAATTAAACTATTTTCACCTGCAGCTTGATACATGATAATCACGTTCCCATCTCAATTAATCTTAATTAATCTTAAAGATATAGTTGTGCACCAAACGAAATATTTTTGTACGAAAGAGCAAACAATTTCAAATGATAATCTGTGGGGGGCGGTAGTGCACCTGAATCGTTTTCAACCGCCAATAAACAACAGAAGAAGAAGTAAACCTGGGTTGCATTGGTTACCAACGTTGTGACTTTATCGTCACGTGGTCAGCCGCTTCATTAGTTGGGAACCTTTCTACTAGACGGCTTGAAATTAGTCAGTGAGTACCATATATTAAAACAATAAATCATACATATTCATCTGATAGTAAAGGAGTAGTCTATACTCACTATACAGGGGTTTAGACAGCCATTCCGGTTTAATGCTGAAATGAATATGGCTAAGTTAGCCACGGCCTGCTAACGGTTAGCTAGCTGTCTCGTTTGCCTGAACTGGCTGATCAGAATAATACTTGTCCGTGCTCATCAATAACTTTAAATACTTATCAAAGTACACGTTCTAACATTATCTAATGCTCAGTGTGCAGTCTCTCCGGTAGATTTAGAGTTGAATTGTTACAGAGGAGTTTATTTATCTGTGTCTATTTAGAGACTTCCTCATTAAATTAAGCCAGAAGAATATTAACCTTTGATGTTGATCCTATAAAAAAAATCACGCAGTTTTTGACATTGTATAATGTAAATGAATACACATTTAGAAATGCATCAATACACAATGAAATAAATCTTTGAATGCATTATTGCTGTGTTTGAGTTTTGTAGTACAGTATATGCATATAGGACTGCAAAAATAAATAAATGCCTGATCTATTTTTCTCTAAAACTTAAAGAAACATATTCAACATTTCAATTTTAATGTGCTGATATTTCCATTGTATTTAAAAATGTACTTTATGTCATATAACCATAAACTGTCTCGTGTCAGTCATGGCAACAGAGGGTGCAGAAAAGGCAAGTGAGGAGGCTCCACCCGTCGGGAAAGCCAGCACCAGGTTTGACCTCGAGAAAGAGACTGAACTCAGGTTTGAGGTGGAGTCAGGAGAGGGAGCAGAGCAAGTTGAACTGGAGCTCCTCACAGGAATGGCTGAAGTGTTCGGATCAGAGCTGAACCGCAACAAGAAGTATGTATTTGGACCAGGCTCGAAGATTGCTGTTTTCACCTGGCAAGGCTGCAGTGTGAACCTTTTTGGGAAGCCAGAGGTGAGCACCAGTACGAGAGAGTAGAAGCAAAATGATTTTCAACAGAAATGTTGCATGAATTTTTCGTTATATATAGAGTGGGAAAGTGAGATTCCATCACAAGTGATTACTTGAGGTGAGGTCTGTACTTACATACTTAGAGCTGTCCAGTAGTGATCTGATTAATGAAGACAGATCTTAATACCAGGTCTAAGCAGGGCCTATATCAATACGATGGTGAAAACTTAACTATGCTTGTGACATATTATCAAATGTAATTATGTTTTTCTCAAACAAAACCCCAGGTGGCTTATATCTCCAAAGATACTCCCATGCTGCTCTACCTGAACACACACGCTGCCCTGGAACAGATGAGAAAACAGGCAGAGCGGGACAATGAGCGGGGGCCAAGGGTAGGTTTCAATAAAGAATGCATGTTTTCAGAGGCCTTTGTTAAACATTTTTTAACTATTTTCCATTGACATAAGATAATAAATAACCCTTTAGGTGATGGTGGTGGGACCCACTGATGTGGGGAAGTCAACGGTCTGCAGGCTGCTATTAAGCTATGCTGTAAGGGTGGGCAGGAGACCAACACTTGTGGAACTGGATGTGGGACAGAGTGGGGTAAGGTCATCATCATAATAATTATTGACACTGATTGTCTTGCATCTTCCAAATTAACGGTCTTGAATGCAAAATTAAAATACAACACGCACTAAAATCATTCTATACAATAATTATATTTAACATATTGATTGAAGATGTCACTCTTACTGATCATTTTTACATTACATTCTGCTCGCACAGGTATCTGTACCTGGGACAGTGTCTGCACTGTGCATTGAGCGTCCGGCTGATGTGGAAGAGGGTTTCTCAGTCCAGGCCCCCCTGGTTTACCACTTTGGCTCTACTACTCCAGGGACCAACATCAAACTTTACAATAAGGTGAGAAGCAATTGTTTGTAACCAAATAATACAAAACCAACAAAATACTGTAACGTTACATTTACTCAGTTATTGTTTTTCTCTACCCACTGTAATCTCATTTCATTTATGTGAAGCTGACGTCCTGTTTGGCCGAAGTGTTTTCCCAGCGCTGTGAGGTGAACCGAAAAGCCAGTGTGGGAGGCTGTATCATCAACACCTGTGGCTGGGTGAAGGGATCTGGATACCAGGCTCTTGTCCATTGTGCCTCTGCCTTTCAGGTGGATGTGGTACTGGTGCTGGATCATGAGAGACTATACAATGAACTCAAACGAGACCTCCCTCACTTTGTGCGAGTTGTTCTCTTGCCCAAGTCTGGGGGGGTGGTGGAACGCTCCAAGGAGTGCCGTCGGGATACTCGAGATGAAAAGATCCGAGAGTATTTTTATGGTTTCCGTGGAGTCTCATTCTACCCTTTCTCCTATGAAGTGCGTTTCTCAGATGTTCGAATCTATAAGATTGGGGCGCCATCCATTCCAGACTCGTGTCTGCCACTGGGAATGTCTCAGGACGACACACAGCTAAAGCTGGTGCCTGTGACACCAGGGAGAGACCTGACCTATCATGTGCTGAGTGTGAGCAGTGCTGAGGATGGAGAGGAAGGGGCGAGAAAGGGTGTAGTGGAGAGCCCTGTGTGTGGCTTCATTGTAGTGACTTTTGTGGACACTAAAACACAGATAATGAAAGTGCTGTCCCCTGCACCCAGACCTCTGCCCAGACACACTCTGCTTATCATGGACATCCGCTTCATGGACATGAAATGAAGTGACAATTTAGGGAGGATGGAAGGTTTTTGCAACAGAGGACCTGGATTTTGTTTTCCTTCTTGTCTTGTTTGTGAGTTGTAAAGACAGCAGTGGTCATTTTTACAAACACTGTACAGAGGCAAATTGTGGAGGAGTTTATTTTATTGTTGGCGGAATTCTTTGTGATAATCTGTTTTATAAACAGTTTTTTTTTCATGAGTAATAAACGTTTTAATGTAATTGATCTGGGTTATGATTTTACCTTACTAAGTTTCAAAGTTGTCATATTTTCCTATCCTACATACTGTATACACAGTATATCAGGAGCCGATCTCACCTGAATTTGGGTGAGAGGGAGGGAACAACCTGAACAAGCCACCAGCCAATCTCAAGGACAACACACAGACACACGCACTAACCTTTACACCTATAGGAAATTTAGAGTCTGCAATTAACCTAACACCACCGGCATGTCTTTGAATTGTGGTTGGAATCCCAGAGTACCCTCTTTCTGTGATGTGCTTATGACTAATAACTACATTTTGCCTGGTGTAGCTTCTGCAAATTGCTTCTTGGTGTAACTGCTGCTTACACATTAGTTTATCAGTAATAGCCATTCCAATATTTCCATGGGATTGTGCATAGACTTTTATTATGTTATTTTTACAAAACTTCCAGCACTTTACTTTAATGAAGAATTGTATTAGTATTGCTGCTTTTACACAACTTCGAAGGACACGAAAGAGTCATACCAGCATGTCAGTTAATATTTGTCAGCACAACAGTATGAACTAATTTATTTGATCTATCAACACCTTTCATCTCATTCTTGAGCTCATGGGATATATACATATATTTGGTTTCTCATCATTGAAACAAAATTTAAATAGTTTGAGGGGGACAAATGCATGAAATATTTTTATTTTCAACTAAACTGCACATTCAGTCAAAATACAACCCATTAACTGATATAAATGAGGTGTATTATATTTATTATTTGTGTTTTTGATTGAAAGTAACTCTTTCTAGTTACTTAAATGTATGTATATCCCATACAAATGTTTTTTTTGTGTTTATTTTCATGTTAAGTCTTAACCTTATGGGTATATAAAAGATAAATACTAAATGGTATATTGTATTGTATATATAAAACAAGTACAGTATATGTATACCTAGCTGATGCAAAGTAATTAAGATATGTGTATATTTATACACGCACATATATGTATATCTAGTTGGCTTTAATACTGTGTAAACAAGGTTAAAAGTTTATACTATATATAATGTGTAAAGTTCGTGCACAACAGGGTCTAGGGTCACAACACAGCCAATCAACACCCAGTGGGTTTGAGCTGGTTCTTCAGACCGCACCCCCTGCCTCTGATTGGCTGCTCATCCCACCTGAGGGACGACGGAGCAGTTCCGGGATTCCGATGTCGGCCTAGCGAGCTAACTGGGCTGTGAGATGCTAACTTAAGGAGGACCTGAGTGACCCGCATCCCACAGGCAAGGCAAGCTGCATGTTCGGCCACAGTTGAGTGGTTCCTCTGCTCTTCGTGGTGACTGTTTAGCTGAAAGTAGCCACCCTTGTCTTGTCAGGGAAAGCTTTTCGAATAAGCTAGTCGCTACCATTGCTAACCAGGTATCGTTAGCTAACTCTCATAGCTGTGGTAAAGGACTGAGCGGTGTCGCAAAACTTTCGAGGCTAGGTAAGAGCGAACTGATTATTAAGTATAAGTAATCGCCCAATATTGTTCTTCTGGGGCAAAACGTGGCGGTCACTGTTTACCAGTTCAACATGAGTTACGTGTGTTTTTGAGGGGTTCATATGATAGACATTTTGCCTTGACTTATTTTTGCTGTGGCCTGTTATTTCACGCCCGGTCTGTTACAACGTAAGACACAGAGCTGGAGTGATAGTTAGCCAAAATAATTAATTAACCAAGTTACCAGCGACGAAAGGTTTCCCTAAGTTACTGTCAACCCAATTCTATTACATTTGCTTGACCGGACACTAAACGATGTTTCTCGCAAGCCGCAGCTTGTCACGGTGAAATGACAGGGAGGACTCGACACGGAGATTTTAGGATTAACATCCATTATTGTCATGGGGGATTTGTTGTGGGGCAGATTTGTTGTGGGCAGATGAGATGATTAACAATGGGCACAGTGACACTTTGGCTTGGCCAACGCTCAGTATTTGTTAAAATGATTGCTGAAAAGAGGGGTGTGTCCAAACGATCAGATTACACTGCTGCTCAGGATCCGTTGACAGTGTCTCCACACTGCACGGACTAGTTTCTTATTTGCAGAAGAGGGAAATTCGCTGTGTCTTTGTTTGTCTCAGTGTCTCTGAACATGGTGTTTTGAGTTCCCAGTTTTGGAAAGTCTGTCACTTGACCACCTGGGGAAAGTCAGGTTGACCGCTGTCTGTGTCCCAACAGCAGGCTCTTGTTTGTAGGAAATGCTCAGTTATGCAGACTAATGCAAGCCTTTAAGCATGAAAAGTTGTTGGTTAATCAAGGTGGGTGTTGTGAAATCTGAGCTCAACCTCTGCTTCTCCTGCGTTACTCTGCAACTCTGTGTAACTCGTGTAACCTATCAAGGAAATTTATTGCATTTGATTGGTGAAGTTTAAACCTGCAAGGTGAAAGATGGACTGTTTTATTATTATTATTATTATTATTATTATTATTATTATTATTATTATTATTATTATTATTATTATAGGTGCTTCAGTTCTCTATTCTGTCATCACACTTTGAGTCATAACCATTTATTGTATTTGCAATGTATAAATAATAATTATTTACTATATCATAAAATTGTGAAAATGAAATGCCTATCACAGGCTCCAAATTGCATTTATTCCAGCCAAGATTATTGATCAAATGTCTCGTGGGAGAAGAAAAAGTGGAGCATCCTTTCAGCTGACCTACACTAAAAGCCCCATCCCCTTAGCTACCAAAAAAAGGCGTTCATCAGCTAGAACAGTGGCAGTTAGTCGTTTCTTAGGCAAAAGAATAACCTATTTACAAGATTTTAGATTTTGGTTTCGTTAGGTGCCACTCTTACTGTCACTCTTCCTGTTAGGTAATTCAGTCACACATTTGATAGATCATAGACATTTGTCAACCTTAGCTTTCTTGGTCAGTTACATGATTTTCACATGGGTAGGCTGGACACTGATGTTTGATCATCAAAGTATAGAAAAATACAGGTCACACAGATAAACAATGCAGCCACAGAGCCAACGTTACACTTGTTTTTTGTACGTTAGCAGTGATTAGCTACCTTTAGCTTTTTGATATTTCTGTATGATGCAGAATGACACAATGCTGCCTCCAAATACATTATAGTATACTGGGCGGTAATAAAAAGTGAATGTCTTTGTTTATTATCTCCATGTTTAGTTGACGGTGTATTCTATACAGTTTAATTCACAGGAGACATGTTTAAATGTGATTTAGGTAATGGAGCAGAGCACATCCCAATTGCATAGCCTCTCAGGATACTTTGTATGAGAGTTGCTTCTTCACAATACATGTTGCTTTGCCATTTATGTACTTATAACTCTTTAAAACTCCAGAAACTCATAGAAAAAAATCCCCACCAATGCTTTTCTATGGACATCTAAGTCAGAATGTCAAAGTACGCTGTCTTAGCCATAGGTCTAGTGCAGAGGTACCCAACACGGTGCCCGCGGGGCATGTTCTAAAAATAACACTAGTCACCATGGAGCTCTGTCTCTAAATTGTATTGTGTTGCTGTTCTTTTTGAATCCATAACACTTATGTTATAATATAACGTTTCAAAATAAACTTTTGTGTATATACAACAATATTTTTTTCAACACGTTATTATCAAACAAGTCGCCCTTCATATTACCATTTATACTCACTAAAATAGTCTAAGAAAGTACTCATTTCAGCAGTATTTACTTGCAGACTATTTATGTTTTAGTCAACTGATTTGTTTTTTGTTTTTTTATACAGGGCCATCAGATATCTCACAAAGCCATTGGGTAAAAGAAGACAGGTGGACAAGGGAAACTAAGGATGAAAATGACTCTATATAACATCACTGCTTCACATGGCTATATTTAAGAGATGCAAAATGGGAAAGGAGATCTATCTGCAGAGCATTTGGAGGTGTTGGAGTTCCCAACATGCAGCACCAGCCACGTGTGGTGAAAACGCTGTGACATTCGAGGGACCTCTTTTTGGATTGAGTTGATTTTGTCACAATATTTACACAAAGACTGAAGGCACGGTTCTCAAAATATCCAAGGGACTCTGCTTGGCAATATTTACTTGGGAAGACAAGCTTAGATATCATTGAAACATTTTTGGTTTTATTTTAGCAGCTTTCTCACACTAAATTCCAGCTGGACTTTTCTTGAATTTGTTTGCTTACTAGTGAAAAGCTGGAACTGGTCCTCCTGCCGTAAATTCCCACCCAACTAGTGCCTAAATAAGCCCCCTCTGGACAATCAAAGAAGTCGTCAGCAACTGCTACGTTCAATCCTCTGCCTGTTTTCCTCCTAGCTATCCACCCACTACCTCTTTAATTTCCCTTTCTCTTCCTTTTATATTCATAAAATGAGAACACTAGCACAGTGATCAGCATTAATGTTAACACTGAGTTTTAGGATTGGAGGGAAACCTAGATTGGACCTATTTTAGTTGCATATGCAAGTGTACATGCACAGCAGTGTTTGGGTTGCACAGGTGCCAGAAAGCATTATAAGATCAGATTTATTTATATTGTTGCACCAAATACAATTACATTAAAGCCATACAAAATATTTATAAATACATGAACACATATTTTTCTACAGCATTGCTCTTGTGTAGTTATGCTTTTATATACTTCTATTTAGATTGTGCACACAATTGAAATACCCACAAACAACTGCACACATGCAAGTTAAGCTCCATAGTGCTACACGTTTTCGAGCAATTGTATCAGTGCTGATAAATATTTTGTGCGAGGACAAAGAGATTCCCTCGTGTATCCACTGAGTTGCTGCTTTGCATGGTGTCGGTTTTCTCTTCAAGCGTCTCGTCATGGCCCCTCCTCCCAAACGAGCACCACATTTGCCAGTGTGACCTGTGAAGCACACCTTACAGTAGGTAGATAGTAGATATCTACCTCTTTCTCTCTTCCTCCCCTCTATCTCTGTCTCTGATGCCGGGCTTCAGTGGTGGGGGTATTGGGGGAGGAGTAGGTGGCCCCGCTTCTGCTCCTCCCCGTCCATTTCGACCCAGCCGCTATGTCCCAGTGTCGGCAGCCACCACGTTCCTTGTTGGATCCACCACCCTGTTCTTCTGCTTCACGTGAGTGCCTCTTGGTCCATGTTGCGTATAGATGCATTGATGGTCACAAACATTCACACATGCACCCACAGTTGTCTCTCGGAAGACATTTTTTATATATCTTTTTTTTACTACATTATTTGGCATGTGTGTATATCCCTGTATGCCGTTGCTTCATCTGAAAGTGTTCTGTTTATTTTAGATGTTTGTTTATCCTTTAGTTATATTAAAATCATTACAAAGCACACGTACCTTCATTCCCGCAACCCAAGCATACAGTTCCTCACACCTGTGAGATCCCCTTTTCCAAATGCTTGTTATCAGTTGTGTTGATGATGCATGAATGTTTCTGAATGAATGGGTTCTGTACTTGCTGACTTTGTGTCTTGTAAAGACCAAGACAAAAAGTCCCACTTTGAGAGACTTTTATTTATGGTAATACTATATCAAACTTTTCGTTCTATCCAGGTGCCCATGGTTGTCGGAGTACCTCTCCTCTTTCATTCCCATCTACATTGCTGTGATCTTCCTCTTCACCCTCGCCAACTTCTGCATGGCCACGTTCATGGACCCTGGGGTCTTTCCCAGAGGTAAACACAGGAAGTGTTTTCTTTGATTCGACATGTCTTTGTCCTTAGTTTCTCAGTGATCATGATAGAGTGCCTTTTTAGCACATGTGTGAACCCGGACGAAAAGGAAGACATTGCACTTCAATAGACGTGAAAGAAATGTAGCCTTAATATTGAAGTATTGACGAGAAATGGAAATGATGAATTCTTAATGCAGTGACTTGGCGGTGGAGGAGGTTGCGTATGGACTTTGGACATGTTTGTGGGTGTTATTGGGGAATATGAATGAACTTGTGCTGATTACGGAGTGCTGTTTGCCACATTCAATGTCATGATGTGGATGCGAGCTCAATATACGTGTCTGTTGTGTGTAGCGGAAGAGGATGAGGATAAGGAGGATGATTTCCGTGCGCCGCTCTATAAGACAGTGGAGATTAAAGGCATTCAGGTCCGCATGAAGTGGTGTTCCACCTGCCGCTTCTACCGACCGCCGCGCTGCTCGCACTGCTCAGTCTGCGACAACTGTGTGGAGGTACACACACACACACACACACACACACACACACACAAACACACATAGACACAGCCATTTTTTTGTGCCTCCAGGTAAGAAATTATTCAATTCACAATTTCATGCAAATGTGCGATCTGGGTCAGTGAGTCATGATCTGTGCTCATTTTTGGTTTTATATCAAGTTTATTATGTCAAGTTGTCCTCTTGTTAACACTTTCTTTATTTTTCACTTATTGGTATAATGTCAGTTGTCTCAGTACTAATTCTGAAAACACTGCACTTACCTGTATCTAACGAGTCTTAGTTTTAATAGTTAGTCCTAATTTCACAGTGAACATTTAATAACCTCTTTGTGACTTAACTATACAACTGATATTTGTCCTGGTCTCATTGTGGGCTTAGGGGGTAGATGTTAAGTGCATAACTGAATTGGAATTGTTGTAGCTGTTGCTACATAATCACGTATCTCTCTCTGATATCTTTACTGGTGGTGCTTGCACCCTTGTGTCATTTGACCCTTCGCTCCATCAGGATTTTGACCACCACTGTCCTTGGGTGAACAACTGCATTGGTCGGAGGAATTATCGCCATTTCTTCCTTTTCCTGCTATCACTCACCACCCACATCATGAACGTATTTGGGTTTGGCTTGGTTTATGTCCTACATCACCGCCAGCAGCTGGATACGCCACATGCTGCTGTTACGTATCCTTGACTTGGCACACTGCAGTCATGAAATGCTCAAATACTCTATGGAACTTTCTTTTTCTGTTTGCCTTCTCTGGATCTGTTGTAAACCCCTTGACCCTCTCCTCCCAGTATGGCTGTGATGTGTGTGGCTGGTCTGTTCTTTGTCCCAGTTGCTGGCCTCACTGGGTTCCACATAGTGCTGGTTGCCCGGGGCAGGACCACAAATGAACAGGTACATTCACCAGCTGTTTGCGCATTTCACATAAATCTCAATCACACTAATAACTCAAATATGTTCTCTCTTTTTTTTATCATTAATACTGATATTTGTTTCTTTCCCACTCTCCCTGTCATTGTAGGTGACAGGAAAGTTTCGGGGTGGCGTTAACCCTTTCACCAACGGTTGCATGAGGAATATTTCACATGTGCTCTGCAGCTCTCAGGCCCCCAGGTCAGTTTTCCACTCTCAACTGCGCTCATCTGTTTACTGCCCTCCTTTAACACACCACAGCCATTATTTTTCCACTGCTCCTTACTTCCCACCGCTCTCTCTCTCCTTACACTTTTCAAACCTCTTTTATTTTCTATTGAGTTTATGGAATAAATGAGTACAGGCCTTCAGTGTGAGTGGCTTCTGGTGTTAGATGGCAATTGTCACAAGAGAGACGTTGCGTGGGCTCATGTTTGAGTGATTCAGATTGTAATGTAAATATTTCTACGTCCTCTTGACAGATACGTGGGCCGGTGGAGAAGCCCTCTATCAATGGAAATACAGCCACCATTTCTTCGACCACCTCTTACTGAGGCCCAGCTAGAAGCCAAGGTCCTGGACAATGGCATCCAGAACGACCGACACAGCGCCAGGGTGAGTGGTATTTAATCCCAAAAGATCACAAAAACACAAAACAAGCAATCGCCAAAACACCACTTGCAAGGTAAACTGTGAAAGTATTAAAATTACAAATGAACAAGTATGTTGATGGAAATGACTACTCATTTCTACTCTGTGTCTTTTCCAGTCTAAGAGCAGTCTAGATCAGATAGAGAGCCAGTCAGCTGATGCAGAGCCGCCGCCTCCTCCAAAGCCAGAGCTGCGTTACCCTGGCCTGCCCCGTGCTGACACAGAGGGTGAGACATACACAAATGCTTATAATTAAATCAACAGTTGTAGCCCAGGTATTGAGGTGTTTGACATCCTATGTCAACGTTTAAGTTTATGTTTTTCTCATCACAGACACACCTTGCTAATTTATCGCTTTTGGTTTCTCGCCACTCAGAGAGCAGTTTGTTGACAGATGCTCCACCTACACCATCAATGTATAAGTACCGACCAGCCTACAACAGCCCAGGAAGGAACCACTCTGCCCTCCCGCACCCCATCAAGGTACATGTCAATCTACTTTTGCACAGTCCCCAAGGTATAACATATGAACTAATAACATATCAATATGGAGGTACTGCTTAAGAAATGCATTGAAGGAGCAATCGGTTAAGTGTGAAGCTAAGCATATATAGCCTGAGTGGAAACACAGACACTTGTATTACAGTTGTGAATCAAAGTATAGTCTTTTAAATCCACTCAAACGTGTACATAATAAGCTTTTATTTAACCATTTGTTAGAGACAAAGGGATGTGCTCACAGATGGTCTGGTGGCTGTTGTACCCTCCCCCCTCTAATTTGCTTTGCGGTTAATACCATGCCCCTGTTTTTTTGTTTTTACTTTAAATTGATCATTCAGTGACCATCGGTTGATCAGTAAGTCTCAGCGAGTGTCATCTGTGTGTATCCCTTTGGCTGTCTCTGTGTTTGACTGAGTCTATCCTCCCCCCGAGACTGCATTGACTGGAATGTGTAGTTTATGTACTGTCTGTATTTGTATTAATGTGTTGATACACAGTCTTTGACATGCAGTGTTAGTGCTTGTTCGAGCCAGTCAATGTTTTCAATCCAGTACTGTGATGATGGAGTAGAGCACCGATCAAGCATCCAATTTCTCCCTACCACTATTTCTGTATTTTTTTTCCTAATAGAATGTGTATGAAGACTTAGTCAATACTTTTAAGTCCCACTGATTAGCATTTGTAAGCAGTCTACAAACAATGAATATATATAATTAATTAAAAGTAACGCGCTATAATGTAGTTGCAAACACATAAAGGTGTTTATTAATGTTTTTTTCACAACTCTTCCTGTGGATATTCCTTATTTGGAGGCTGCTGTAAAAACAGATTAACGAAAGAAAAAATACGAGCATGCCGACAGATGGCACACATTAATAAACACTTATAAATATCCAATTAGCTGCTTAAAACTACACTATAATGTGTTACATACGTTTATACTGCTTATAAATGCTAATCGCAGAGATTTAAAGTAAACTTTTTCCCCACATGGTTATTTGTTTTATATTATCTATTCCTGAAGTAACATGGTGATGTTCATCTCACTTCCTCCCCTTCATTGCACTTTCTCTTACCCTCTACCCCTCTCTGCTGTTTGTCTATCTCTTCTCCCCCCTCTCCTATCCTCAGATGATTCGTGGGGAGAGTCTTGACTCTCCATCTTCCTCTATCCTCCAGTCCAGCCGTCAACCCAGCTATCGCTCGGAGCCGAGCAGCCTGGATGGGGTCACAGTGGTAGGGGGAGGTGTAGGGGTGCGCAGAGGGGGAGGTGAGAGGTGTGAGGGCCCCGGAGGCCCCGGCGGGACTGCTGGGGGGGTGTCGGGGGGCATGTCGGGTTACTCCCTGACTGGGCGCTCCTACACCTCTTACCCATCCTCGCTGGTCCTGTCCACTGGCGGCTCACGCTCGTCCAGCCTGCGCTCGGCGCACACGGCACATAACCCAATGGCCACACTCCACTCAGAAGGCACCACAGACACCAGCTACAAAAGCCTGGCCAATCAAACGCCTCGGAATGGCAGCCTGTCGTATGACAGCCTACTGACACCATCGGAGAGCCCGGAGTTTGAATCTGCCGCCCACGAACTGTCGCCGCAGAAGCATCACGCTCCGTTTTCCTCCGCGACTATAACAGGCCAGCATGAGATGGTGTCACCCAGTGCCCCGCTGCAGGGTTACATGTCGCCCTTCCTCTCGGCTCAGATCGCCCAGCAGAGGGAGGGGCAGCTGCTCCAGGGCTCTGCCACTTTCTCCTCCCCTCACAGGGCCTACCTGCGTGCCGTCAGCCCTCCCCCTCCCTCCTCTGTTGGCCCTCCTGAGACCCAGCACCTGCTCCAGCATAACCACAACTCCTCCGCCCGAGGCCCTCGCAACATTTCCTCCTCATCCTCACCTCCAGGGGCTCGCTCACGAGAGCCTCCCGTCTCACCGCCACCTCGCGGCCTCTCCCTCAGCAAGTCTCAGACTTACACCGGGGAGGCAGGGCCTCAGCACAAGCCTCGGCCTGCAGGAGGAGGCGCTGTGCTGGGAGGGGGAGGATCTGGAGTAGGGCAACAGGCTCCACAGTGAGTAGCGATCCTTAAGCAAATCCTTCAGCCTGCTGCTCTTACTCCTCCTTTTCCTCCTAATCCTCCTCCTCTTCCTCTCTGGTTTGTGTCAGCCCACCTCTTCCTTCCTGATCTGTGTGAGTTTTCCTTTTCCTCTTCCATGGTTTACAGCCAGTCTTTGCTTGTTTGAGGTTCAACAGCTGGATACAAACTTTTTTTAATGGTTCTGGTACTGGAATGCGTGGATCAGTGTTGCATGCGTTGTTTGTGGTTAGCTTAACAAATGCATGCCTCACCATACCGCTGTTTACATTTCTCCTTGTCCTCTACTCATTCAGTGTTACTTTCAAAGGCCTTACAAGATCATCAGTAGACAAATGTTTTGCTATTTGTGCTTGTTTGTTTTTGTAAGTAAAACCACTCACCAGCTCACCCCCTTTCTCTTCTATTCTCACCCCTATTATGCCTCCCTCCCGATCCCTTCCCGATGGCTGTCCAATCAGATTCAACTCTCGCCCAGTCATGGCCAATTACACCACATCCAAACCAGGGGGCGGGGTGAAGAAAGTGACTGGCGTCGGAGGGACCACTTACGAGATATCGGTTTGAGTGACTGACATCTTTTATGATCTGTCAGGTGGGGCGGAAGTCACTGGACTACTTCTACTTCTTCATTGAGCTGGACATTATCCATGTATGCAGGCTCCTGAAGGATTTCTGCTGTGACAGACAAAGGGAGCAGTCCTGCATGGTACACAGTTTACCTTTGAAACGCGACTGGCCATTTGTCTTCACCAGCCTTTCAGATTTGAACTAAGCAGAATTGGGGACACTGGTTTATTTTTCACAGGATCAATTTGTGTCCATTTAGCCACTTTGTGAGAGCCATAGACTGATGTGACCACGTCATCACAGCTGAGTACAGATATGTCTATAGAACACACATTTGCTGTTTTACTTTGGTACATTAGCACAGTGCGGCGTACTGACTGCAGTATCCTCTGCACAAAAGGACGGCCTTTATCCAGTGGATGAAAATCGAGGATTAAGACTGTAATGATTAAGACCAAGTAAACGCCTTCTTTTCCGCTGTCTGAACGGACCACGCAGCCTGATGATTGGTAAGAGTCGTGGAGAAAAAAGTCCAACCTATAAACACAGTATCATTTAGTTTTATAAATCTTTTTTAAATATTGTTTTATATACATGTATAGAATCTTACAGATTATTATTGGGTCAAATTGTCAGGTGTTGCAGATGACTATTGATGAGGGTGGCAGATGTGCTTCCTGTGTGCAATTATTAATGAAAGCAAATCTGTTGCCGGTTTATGTTTGATGGCTGCATCAGCCACTCTTGCTGGAACTTTCATCGCCCAAAGAGAATGATGGTCCTTTGTTGACAGGCTGAGTTGGCAGGTCATTGAGCTTAATAATTGAAAGCCACAAAGAAATGTTGAATCACAATTCCAGCACAAGCATCTTTATGGAATGTACGCTTGTAATGTTTATGCTAGAGACATTATGCAAAATCTGTTTAGCTTTAAGATCACTTTATGTCTTTTTGGTGTTTTTTTTGTTCCCCCATTTTCCGGTAATCTCCTGTTTTCAGTTAAGATGTTGGCAGAACCTTTAACGGATGGCAGTCAGCCAAATAGGGGCAGTGAGGGAAGGGCTTATTTATTTTACCAGACAAAACAACCTTATAGTTCTGGACACTATTTCAAAAATGTTTCTATCAGGTATGATTTTTGAGAGCAAATTTATGAATGAATTTGTAAATGCAATATGCCACTGAGTAGACTTCTAAGGAGGTACTGGTTTGCAATTGATGACTATGTAAATGTTTTTGGGGGCCTTGAGAGCATTCATAGTGAAGCAAGCACATTTTTATTTTTTTAATTGTTTATTTTTTAACACTTCTGAGAGAAGAAATTAGTGTTTGATTCACTTGCTCAATTTAAAAAATGTCTAAAGGTACAGATAACAGATAATATTTTGTATGCACAGTCATGTTGAGAAAGGAGTACGTTTCAGCAAAGGTTTGTCAGGATTGGGCATTACAGTAAAGGTTGTGTTCATTTTTTTTTATTCATGATCCACAGCAGTGTCTGCAGCAGAAAGTCAAAGCTGACTTTAGGTGGCACATGTTTGTGGGAATTTACATACTTGAAGCAACCAGTACCATTTTTGATTATCAGCCCTTGCCCCCCCCCCCCCCTGCTTTGTCTAAAGTGTGCATGTAATTTTGGTTTGTCGTGCTGAATGCTTCATTGGAGTGCATACTTGTGAATATTGTCAAATGCCTACCTGGTTCATGTGTGGGTGGTAACAAGAAAAAAGCATCATTAATGGCACCAGCAGCCATCGTAAGAAAATAAAGAGATCCAATGTTACCTTCTTCCTTCTCTGGCCAAGAATGGTGGCCATCGAACAATTTGAAACTATGTGAGTATAGTAACTTTACTTCTATGTGAGAAAAATATCGCTATTGTGGGCTGTGATGACAGGAACGAGTTTCACAAATATCTGTAACGAGTACATTTTAAGACATTTCCAAAATGGCCTTAATCAAGAGTTTGTTTTTTTATTTTAAAAAGATCTCGGAATAAAAAGGTCTATATGATGGAAAAAAAAAACAAATGCATCATGAATCTTAATTATGTATTTATTTGTTTCACCTTTGACTTTGGTTTTGAAATATGAGACATCAGTAAACAAGCAAGTGGCAAGACACAGCAGCGCAGGTGTGGCCACAAACAATCGTTACAAAAAATACATTTGTTCTCATTTTAATTAAGACCTGTGCCAAAGTAAACTCAAATGGCTTGATCTTTCGCCTGCGTTCAAACCTCACAGGCTCCTCCGCATCATACACAATCAGACCAGGGCCACGTGGCCCAGCTTCTCTGGGTACCTATTTGCCACAGTAAAGACTTGACAGGGGGGGACATCTAGCGGTGGTTGAACCTGATATCTCCCTTCTTTGACATTCTGGGCAGCACCAGGCATAACAATGTTGGTAGCAAACGAAGGACTTGAGGCATCCACCCACATCACTGGTCCTTCTTGCTCTCTGTGGGCTGCTCTGGGGTGTCATCGGTGTCATCATTGAGCTCATCGCTGACCTCCTCTGGCAAAGTGTTGTCCTGCTCCTCTCCCTTCAAACTGTGACCTTTGTTCAGCTTCTTGGATTTCTGGAAGAGCTCGTTGAGGTTGAATTCTCGGATGATGTTCTCCTACGGATGAATGAGCTTTGTTAGCGTGACAGTTGGCATGTTTGATAAAGCAACACCAAACTCGGTGTGAGGACGCACCTCATTGAAGGTCCAAGATACCGCTCTGCCTTTATTGTCCACCATTGGACGTCTCATAATTTCCCTCCCGCCTTGAAAAAGCAGCAGTGAGGGCAGCTGCTTGGACAGAGGGGAAGTACTTACCCTGTACCTGTTTGGAAATAACGGTGCAGTCAACACATGTGCTCAGAGGATTATAGAATGAGTACGTAGAATGCATGGAGAGACAATATTGTGTCATTAGAGAGATACTGCTGCTTACCTCTCTGAAACCTCTCCATAACGGCCGATGTCCACTTTCCCAAACCTGAGTCCAGCACAGTTGTACCTGGAGGCCAAGAAGAGATATATTGCAGACATTTAGGTCTCAAGCCATAATTGCTCTCAAATTTTATCTGACAAACTGAATGTGATCATAGAAGGAAATAACAAATGGACCACACAAAGAATTTGCATCTTATTTTGATTTAAATTGGAACATTCGTGTGAGGGGGTGTGAGCACCAAAGAGAGTATAAGTTGGGAGATTTCTCACTTGAGAGAAAGGTCAGCATAGACGGGAGCGAACGACTGGCAGTCGGAGGACCAGTTGGCGTAGAATTCAACGATCCAAGTGACACGGCTGTCCCTCTGCAGCTCCTCCTAAGGATTCAACAAGGACGGACAGCTCTTAGATATCAAAGCGGCAGCATGTTTGTACGTATTTTCAGGCATTTAACAAGTGCATTTCCTCAGAGTCTGCAGTGTGATACTCACATCTATGGTCTTGTCACTGAAGTACTTGATGTACTCGGGGCCCATGTAGAGAGGGGGCTTACAGGTCATGACGAAGGCTGGTGAGAAGACATACGCGAACAGACGTGTATGAGATTTCCAGGGGACGAAAACAAGGGCTTAATCTACATTTAACTTGTCCCGAAACTATGGAGAGCTCAATTAAGGATTGTAAATAAAACCATCAAATCTTTGTTGTAACTGTAGAGACACAAAGTGAATAGAGACCAACAACAACCTCAGTTGCAGTAGCAGGTACCCTTCTTCTTAATTTATCTCAATCAATTTATCCACATTTTGTCTTATTTTGAAGGCTTTACCGAGATGCTTTCTGGTATCTGCTTTCGTCTGATGTTAGGCAACCTTCTACTGACAAAACTGACTACAACAAAACTATGTCTAGATCCCTCTCTGCTCATTACCACAGTTAAACACTGTCCTGAGGGATACCAATGGGACACCCTGCATCTGCAATGGACTTGCTTCACAGCTAACGATTGTACTCTTACTTCCCATCTGCACTTTCTTGATGTGGAGGTGGTGGGCTGCTACACGCTAATAACTGCTTAGACTTATTTCCTGCCACTACCTCCAGTTTAGTCATAAGAGGAAAATATGTTGTTACAAAGTTCACGAGGCCACTGACCGACACACAGTGCCATGTAAAGGATGCCGAGCCGGATGTCCAGTCTGAAGAAGAGGATGACGTTGGCGACTTTGCTGAAGAGGAACAAGTTCCCTACATGCTGCTCCAGTGTGACTAACACAGGGAGAGAAGAAAAAAAGGGAGGAACTGTGAATGGAGCAGATGAATAACCTTCAGCATACTGAAGCAAGGTCAGAAGGAACTGCAACTGTAATGTTTACACAACAAAGCAAAGCCTTCTCAAGGATTTCAAACAGTTACACATTAGGTCCCAAACACCAACCTGGCTAAAGATTAACACGTGGACGTTGTTAGTTAGAAATAAACAGTCTCCTTGTTGCTGGATATGACATCAAACAGAGTGGATGGCTAGTTTAATTTGTGGTCGCCATCACCCCAACTGAGCATTGCTGACTTGGTGAATAGGCCACATACTGTACATGTCCCACTGTTTGTAGTGTAAACAAGCCCTTGCCATGTTATGGCATCAGTTAGTTTACACACAAACAAGAGGCTGTTTTAGTGTTTCTGCTGCAACAGAATCAGAGCAAGCGGTAGTCTAAAGCTTAGGTGAAAGGTTTGTGAAGCAGCTAATTATAACTAAGATTGGTAAATGTACTCTTTTATCAACACCTTTGTATTGTGTAACTCCGGCTGCAGTGAGTAGCAATGTAAATGTTACTGTGTTTATTATGAGAATATTCTCAAATACTACCTCACCTAAGGTTTGCTGACTTTTTGGACAAAATAAATGAAGTTAAGACAGTTTCTCAAGTAAATGAGCTCAGTCTAAAGTGAAAGGCTTGAGGTGCTAAAAGGCAGATCTTGTTGCACGGCCCCTCTTTAAAAGGCCAGGGCCACATGATGGTAGCGTGGGGTGGGGGCTGGGGATTACTTACTGGCTCTCCTGTTCTTCATCATGACTATTGCGCTGAGAAACATGAGGATCTCCATTTCTCTCTGTAAAACGAAAGGAAAACACACACAGCAATGATGTGATTAGTAACTACATCATCATACGGCAGATAACCGAAGCCCAACACGTTTAGCAACACATATCACGGCAACACAACACAACACAACCCAACCGAATCCAACCCCCAGCCGGTCAGCCGGCGGCGTGCTCACCCAGTCAAAGTCGCAGGGGTTGCCGTCCTCCCGCTGGGACGACAGGTGCTCGCACACACCTGGAGCCTTGCGCACCGCCAGGAAGGCGACGGTCATCAGGAACGAAGCGATGTAGTAGGGTTTCAGCAGCCATTTGTAAATCTGGGGTAAATGGTACAAGAAGGAGCAGACTCCAGTGATCAGGCCCATGCTGGCGGACGCCACGGACTCCGAGGAGGAATGACAGCTGGACGAGCCGAGCGTGCCGACAGGGCCATACTGCGCCTGCGCCGCACGAAGAGAGGTGGTCGCGCGAGGACACCGCGGGTGGCCGTAGTTTTTACACACAGTGGAAAGGTTTATTTTTTTAATAGCTACATATATTTAAGAGCGAAAGGACACAATGAAAGTCGCCAACGCCTTTAAATTAACAAAATAAGGATGTGTCTGTTGTGTTGTTAATCATGTGATAATTGGTCAGATGTGTTTTATTTGCTTTGTTGACCTAATGTTTATGCACGCTCATCCACACAGGAGTCTACCTGACTGCAGGGGCTTTTTACCACCAGCAGGTGGCAGTGACGCCGCACTTAAGACACTAGCTGACATCTACCCGTAGAGAAGAAGAAGTGGATTTGGCGGGCAGTGCAAAACGTAAACAGAGAAAGCCAAACATGGAGGCGAGCGAGGTGGTAACACAAAAGCAGACTGTGGATAACAACTGCGACACACAGTCCGCTGAAAACCAGAGCAATGAAGCCACAGGAGAAGAGTCAGACTCCGGGCCGGGATGTAAGCCGCACGAGGAGTCGGTAGTGCGGTTTAACAGGCTCAAGCTGTTCGAGAAAGTGATGGAGAAGAGCCTGGAAAAGTTTATCGACCACGCTAGGTACTGCGAGTCCGTCTGTGTCTGTGATGTTTATAATGCATCTCCACTTTGTAGCATGTTACAATCGAAGTTCGTATAATTCTACCGAATGACATATAAAACACTCTTCCATGCGTCTGCTGGATACTTGTCAGCATTGCGTTGGTTGTAATGGACTGCCACTAATAAGTACCTTCATTATGGATGAATTGTCTGATTTTGTTGTTTTGTTTGTACATTTTAAGATAATTGTGAGAAATCATTTCCATCCCAGATAAGCAGAGCCTAAAATGATACCTCCGCAATGCTTGTTTTGTCCAACACTCAAAGATCAAACCTTTAAAGAAAAAATAAATTGATTGCACTAAGATGACTCAAGAGTCTCAACATCCTTCACAATCGTAGGATGTCATGAAATGTTTGACATATATGAAAATTATGATAATTATAAAATTATAAATATGATAAAAATATTATGATAATAATATGAAATTGATTTTGTTGATAGCAACTGTTGTTGCTATCAACAAACTATTTCAATCCTAGATTCAGTCCAAGAAAAGTTGTGATGTTCTGGGACAAGCTTCACAACACCTTGTTAACAAAGCATTCTTTAACAGTTTTAACAGATTTGCCAGTATGTTTCGTCCGCTTTACAAGAAGAACCCTCAGAGGACAGAGAGCATTCATAAACAATTCATAGAGGAGTTGCGGAAGGCCATACAGGTGTGCTACTCAGAATGCTCAATACAAACAATATCTGAAAACAACGAATATATCATTTGTAGAGAATTTGTCCTCTGATCATCATCATTTACACTAATGCTTGTGTGTGTGTGTGTGTGTGTGCGAAGGATGACATCAGCAGACTGATTGAAGATGGCCGGTTAGAGGTCAAACTGAATGAGCTGGACAAACTGGAGCGTGCTGCTAAGACCAATCCAGAGCCTGCATGGTTAGTAAACTGTGAATTTTTTTTTACAACATATGAATTGATTATTCTTTCATTCTAATTAATGTATAAAAATAATAGGCTAGAATGTTTTGTTATTCACTAAGGAATGTCTTATTGCCTGATCATTTGCATACAATACTGTACATTTTACACTGGTATGTTTCAATAGTGTGGTATAAGACGGTTACCACTCTTATATTTGTTTGATTTAGGCGACCCAGTGGAGTTCCTGAGCAGGATTTTTGCAGTTTCCTGATGCCCTACTACCAGAAGCAGGAGGCTTACATGCGACTGGAGCTGAAGAAGATCCAAGCGGAAAATGCTTCACTCGCAGAAAAGGTTCAGGCTGGCAGAGAGAGTATTGCTCAGACTGAAAATCGCATTTCAGCAGCTGTTGAAGAGTGGAAGGTAAGAGGGAGAAGATTAAGGATAAATTATAGAAAATGGAGCTGGAAAAGAAGGATTTCACAAAAATACATATTTACCATTCAATTTTGGAGGATGCAAGCAAGCAAGTGTAAGCATGCCTTTGTGCTGTGAAGTGTGACGTTAGCTGTAACAGAATATTGCATATAGAGAAATAGAGCAAAAATATTGTTGTGTAATCTTAGTTTCCATTTCTTTAAGATAATTTACACAATCTTCATGACTTTTTTGGTCCGCATTAGTTGGCTAGATATGAATTTATTTCTTTAATGATTTTTCTTAATCCCAAGCCTTATTTTTTATAACAACTTTATTAGATGTTCCACAACATTTAACAAGGGGCCCCAAACATTTCATTTGTGGTTTCCCTAAATTATGGACATGTTTTCATAAGTTGTTATTGTTGTTTCTCTATAGTTATTATATATGCAGCTTTGTCGTTCAAATCTAGACCATACATTGACATTTTTTAAGAATGCCAATGAATAATAATATGAAGATAATATGGTAGATAATGATATATGACCAATGTAAGATAGATGTAAGACTGTGTGTGTTCATATGTATCGCATTTTTTCCCATTTTTAGGGATCAGTCACTGAATTTGAAAGGATGGCCTCTTCTCTCTGCCCTGCAGATGTCTTTGATGTGTGATATTCGAATCATTATACACACCATCAAATTTAACTGTATATATCGTTCACATGTTGTTCACTGTGCGTGTTTGCGTGAAAATAAACTAGAAATATTGGCGATAAAACGTGACCTCATCGACTATATCATTGTGGGCCATCACACCAATCGTTACGGTAACGTGCGCGTCTGCGTGTGGTATTACGGGACGGACCTAGAGCTAAAACGCACAAAGCAGCGAAGGGTTTTCGCAGTTAATCCCGGATGGATTCACGGTGTTCCAGCTCTTTATTAATAATAATAATAAAAACAGCAGCGTAAGGGAACCGGCATTTTACTTCCACATCGATGTGGTGTTCGCCATAGACATGACGGAAATGTTTTCAACTCTGTTCGGGCAAAATGAAGCCCAGGGACCGCCCGGCCCTTCGTCTCTGGGCTTCGGACCGGGGAAACCTCCGCCGCCTCTGCCGCAAAATCAGGTCTCCTTGGCGGGGCAGATGCCACCGCAGCTCGGGGATGAAGGGCCTGCTCTGCGAAAGCCCGGGGCCATGAATGAACCTTTTTACTTATTGCGGGAATTACCAGGTATTCCAGGACTTTCATAAATGTTGCCAATTGTGTCCGTTATTTGTGAACGTAAACATTGTTAGCCTCTCCGTAAGGTTTCTTAGCAGTTTGTAAACAGTGCTAGCTAACGGTAGCTAACAAGATAAGTGTCACCATAGCTAATGACCGTTGTCATCTTACCTTCTTTTCATTTACACGTTGGTTTACATTGTTTTTTATGCCATCAAATTGATTTTGAGCATGTTTACCTACAGTTTGTGCTTTAATGGTAGTCATTATGTAACTGCTTTAATCACAAGAGTGAGCGTCCCTTAACAAACATTAGCTCCAGGGGGAAATTCCCCCATAGGTATTGTTGCCACCTGATATAAGAGGAATAAATCAGTTTCAACGGACAATGTTTTATAGAAATGAATGTGTTTCATTGATATGAACCTTTATTTTTAGTGGGAAACGAGTTGACGGGAAATACCAACCTCATCACGCACTACAACCTGGAGCACGCATACAACAAATTCTGTGGGAAGAAAGTGAAAGAGAAGCTCAGTAACTTCCTCCCAGAGTTACCAGGTGGGTTCATGATTGTTTATGAACCTTATTATATCTCTATATAGAGATATATATAAAAACGGAGCTGAGATAGTGATTTAAATTTAAATTGGAATGTGTTTGACATGTGAACTGAACTGATATTGGGACTTCACATTTATTTACCTCTCTACCTACTTCATACCAAACCCACCAATGTAATGATGATCCAGATCAGGGCATCAAACACATTCCTTGATGTTTTTTTTTAATGTTGCTGGATTTGTAACTAAAATATGTATGTGTATAAGAAATATCCATATCCTGTCAATGTTGTAGATTGATCACACATATGTGAATTCAAGTCTATCATTATGGTTCATAGCTGAATTTCTTAACACAATTCAATAGCAAATATAGAGGTGATTGTTTAATTGTGAAACACATCTTAACATTTTTTAATTCTTCTTATAATACTTTTTGATCTATTTTTTCCCTTCTCATTCCAACTTATTTTTTCTCCTGCGTGTTGCAGGTATGATCGACTGTCCCGGCACTCAGGACGGCAGCTCATTGCGCTCTCTGATTGATAAACCTCCAGTGTGTGGGAACTCCTTCAGCCCACTGACCGGTGCTCTACTCACAGGCTTCAGACTACATACAGGACCGGTACTAACGACATTGTATTCAATTCACACACATGAAGATGAAAAGTCACACAATTTTTTAATCATCCTAACTCCTTTCATTGAAACTATTGATAGTATTATGGTAATGAGTTTTTTCATTCGAAAACTCTGTCCTAGTCTAAACTGCGTTATTTTCCATGTATGATTGTATTTGTGTGTTGTTGTTTTTCCCCCCAGCTACCAGAACAGTACAGACTGATGCACATACAGCCTCCAAAGAAGAAGAGCAAACACAAGCACAAACATCATCGACCACAGGACCCACTACCGCAAGGTATGACATTAGCTATGCCTGTACACAAACTATACCATAACTCAACACAAAGAAAACGAACATGTTTTGAGGCCACTGACCCGCTTATTTTTGATTTTGCAGAAACTCCGTCAGACTCTGATCCCAAGAAGAAGAAGAAAAAGCGGGACGATGATCCCGACCGCAAGAAGAAGAAGAAAGACAAGAAAAAGAAGAAGGCATGAAAATCTATTTATCAACATCATAGAAGTTAACGTTTGAGATTAGGGCTTATTAAAGATGGAAGTCCATTAGAGTTACTTCTCATGACCAGGATAACATCTCCCTGTTTCCCACAGTGTAATCCCTGACACATCCATAAGGAATAAACTGAAATAACCATGTTTTTTCTTCTCCCCCCAGAATCGCCACAGTCCTGACCACCCCGGCCTGACTGGATCACAACCCAACAGCAACAGCCTCAGATAGACAGCAGCCCACTGTGAGCATGCTTGTGGATGAAATTGTGTGTATGTCTGTGAGATTTTGTAAGAGGATGTGTGCGTGTTTTACACATAATTGTATTATTGAAAGTGTGTTTAATGAGAGAGGATGAATCAAAGCCAACGGTTGTATGACGTATGTCAGAGTGAAAGGAGCTGCGACACAGTGGATGTGGGTGATGACAGGATGACATGTTACAGAACAGTGTAAAAGTTAGAAAGATGCTGATGAGCCATTTGGTTTATGGAAGACTGAGCAAGCTGTGTATTTATGTTGCTCTTTGATTTAGTTGTGAAATCTTTTGACCTTAATGCCAAAATCAAATAAACATTGGTGTCTCCTTTTAAGACATCCTTTTTTGCAGTTTAGATTTGGTGTTTTGGGGTTTCAGATTATTTGCTTCACTATTGTAGCAATAAAAACAAACTAAATGATGATGAGATACCTTGTTGCCCTGATGGATGGTAAGAAAAACCCTTAGACTATGTTTGCATTCATACATTTATTTTTTCAAATGCACAAGCTAGATATATTGATAAAAGGCATGAAGGAAAGGTTTACATATAACAAGACATACCAGGACAGCAGCTCTGAGGAGGATAAGGAACGACGATTGTCAAGCCAGTGTAGATGATGGAGTATTAGACGAAAAAAAAAGGATTTATGTTTTGTTGATGTGTTGATATACAAATATATGTACAAAAAAATCATGTGGTAATTAATGTTAAACCTAATTACGAAGGTTCAATGGGGTTGCATTGACTTGAGTTCCATTTTTCAGCAATAACATACGTCCAATAACAACTTTTTAAAAATGACTTTTGAAGGCAATTTATGCATGTACAGAGATCATGTGGTTTGTGCTGGTTCACTGGTTTCGAAAAGAAATTCTATATTGTGGTAAGAGGAAAGGAATGACATATGCCACACAGGAAAACCTCTCCAACACCTGTTGTGCTTCTTCATATACAAAAGAAAAACATAAACACATTTCAAACATTACGACCGAACCAGGGTTTACTGCAGGTCTAATGCATTGTGTTGACATGCATTTGTGTTGTTTTGCGTCTGTGCGTTCTCTTGAGGAAAATGAATTTACTCCTTACTGGGTCTACAGTCCGTAATCATGGCTTTGGTTTATATTTAGCAGAGGCGTGGATCTCACCCTCAATGCTGTTGCCATGAAGGCACAGCAGAGGCACAGAGTAGAAAGGTCGTGTTTGTCCACAGTGAGAGCAGTGAACACAGTTTATATATGCAGGACAAAAAAAAACATCAAACAAGAAAAAGATCTTTTAAAGCTGTCTTCACTCTGAAATGATCAAAAATACATGTTACAATTGATTTCTCAAATCGACAAGACGCTTGCTATGTGCAGAGCAAACACGTATAGAACAGATACAGTACATTTTGTGATCACTTTGGAAGAAATGAACACTTTACTGTTTTGATCTGCAGTTGGCTAAATAGCTGGTTCAAAAGCTATAGCTCTGTGTCTTTTTAATGTGACTGAGCATCAAAGCATAACAATTCACTCAAAAAGCAGGTGTAACCCCAGCTAATAATCAGCAAGACATTGGTTAATTGTATGCCTATATATATATATATAAAGAGAGGGACACCCCTCAGTTCTATTTACAAAACACAAAAACATGTTTGCTGGAGGTTTGCTCAAAAAGCAATAAATGAAATCATATGAGCTTCGGTTATAATTAGCACCCTACAAAATACAGAAACAAATGCTTCCCTTTTTAAAGCTACTGTAGCTAGAATATAAAAAGACACTTCAATTCATCTTTTATACACACACTAGTTCATTTCTGTGCATACATTAGTACAAAGTGTTCAACACTACTGACAGACATTGTGTGTCAGTGTTTTAAAACGTAGTGCTATGTTTTCTTGTAAAAGTAACTTTAAAAATTCCAGAAACACAAGGGATGAATCGACAAAAAATGAATACACATGGTTAAAACTGCTGTTTCGATTTTTCATTCGGGATGTTTGACATTTACACGATTGTGTGAATAATAACATGTGAAAAAATAGATGTATAGACATTGGAGTCGGTTGCAGAGAGACAGTACAAAAAAAAAGGAAACAGGAGGTAGATTTGTTTCTCAAAAACCGGCCTATCTGTGTGTGTGTGTGTGTGACTAACCAGCCTACTGAAATCCCCCAAAACCTTCTTCCTACGGACCAAAGGTCAAATATCCAGATGCTATCAGTTTTCTCTGACAGCTTGTATGCTTTTAATAGTCTGCAGATACATGTTTAAAGCTTTTGCTGCGTGGTTTACAGAACGGCACACTATAATAAGTGTATGCTTCGTAAGCTCACGTTTGGAACAATACTGAACTCAAACATTGAACTTTCCTACCATCTTAAAGCTGATCTTTGGCGTAAGCAAGGATTGTGATGTTATCTCAGAAGTCTGTGTGAAATAGACAATAGTGTTTCAAGTAGCGTGTGTGTCTGACATATGCCAGGATGTGTGCATGCTCATGGCTTTAAATCACACCAATTTGACCCCTTGTCCTAAGCTATAATAAATATGCAGCAACAATGATGATACATCTTCTCCCGTCTAACTCTTGAGTTGGTGGTTCAGGGGGTGGGGCTCTGGTCTGTGATAGGGTTTGTTGGGAGCGCACTTTGCAGCAATAGCCACCAACGAAAACATCCATATATGTACGGATTTCCTTTTAAAGGGGATAATACTCAATAAATCCTACATTTCGCCCAATTCTTGACTCTTTTGTGGTTTAAGCCTCCACAGCAGGGAGGCCGTTGGTGTGGGGCTTGAAGCCGTTGGCATCGTTGTGGTTGGACCACCGGCCTGCTTGTCTCTGGCGTCCTTCTCCCTCTGCAGGTGTCTGCGATGGTAGAACAGGTAACCCGGCAACAGGAAGCCAGCCAATGAAGTGAGGAGCAGGCTGAGGTTGATCTGAAGATTGGTTAGACAAAGTTTAAAAGAAATTCACTGGGGTTGCAAACGGTAGTGGTAGTTGGAAAGGTTGTGATGCACTATAGATACTAACCATTTCTCTGGACAACCTGAAATTCTGTACCAAGTTAATTCTTGGTGTAACAGTACATTGGCTACACAATATAATGTATGTACAATGCAGACAGAATGCGTTGTCAGAGATGAGAATCAGCCCTCACCCAGTAAGGGTCTCCTTTCAGGGGTCCAACCATAGCGATGAAGAGCGGCTGCTGCAGTAGGGCGACCACGGCGCTGATCATGGACTGGAGGCCTGTCAGGGTGCCAAAGTGGTTGGACGGGTAGCTGTAGGAGAGAAATGGGTGGTTACCAAGACATGCAATCATTAAAGTTAAAAAAAATAGATACATAAAAATAAATTTCCGGTAAAATATTGTAGAGGTGATAAGTTTAATGTTAATCATCTTACTAATGAACTGTGTTTTTTTGTTTAATTTTTTTATATATTTACACACCCCACTACCTCAACAACTGCTTTGTGGGTCAGATGGTGAAACTAACTACACAGATAAGTCTAATTTTATCTTAGATGTGATGGTGTGGTCAGAGCGTCACTCTGCTGAAGCGGCAGGGCAGCACTCACACAGCAGCGTAAAGTCCTCCACAGCAGGAGTGGATGAAGCCTCGCACCATGGTGTGAAGGATGAAGGTTAAAATCTAAAGAAGAAAAGACACAATCCAATGAATGTATCTTACCGTGCCCTTGCTGCCACGACGTGTGCGTTAGTACACGAGGGCATGTGTGCTTACCTGCAGAGGCAGACTGTCTATGAGGCAGCAGCATCCGAAAGCGATCAGCAGCAGGTTGGTGAGGATGAAGGCTCTCATGGCGTTTGTCACCTTCTGGATCTTACGATCTCTCATGGGCCCCCTGCTCGGTCTGATGGGGGCGAAAACATAGGTGATGTATATTATATACTTATATGCATTTACACTTCAGTTCACAGTGTTCATTGGTTACTTGGGACAACATTAAATTAGAGCATTTGCCTGTTTCTTCGTTGCAAACACCCTTGAGGACCCA
Source organism: Colistium nudipinnis (assembly GCA_016785305.1). Classification (NCBI taxonomy): domain Eukaryota; kingdom Metazoa; phylum Chordata; class Actinopteri; order Pleuronectiformes; family Rhombosoleidae; genus Colistium; species Colistium nudipinnis. The sequence goes on along the minus strand of JAFBJU010000900.1, from coordinate 266,773 downwards.
GGTTGGACCTTTGTTTTAGGTCAGAGCCCCCACCCCCCTCGTTATGTTACCTGTCTATATCTATGGGATATCCAAAAATAAAACAAAAATAAAAAATAACTGTTTTCTGCTACGTGTCGATCAGGGCATACTGTATATACCTGCTCCCGGAGCCTGTGGGAGCTATAACCTCCTCTTGACACTCCTTCATCTTCCAGTCCATGATGTATCCAATCAGAGGACATGTGACCAGACACAGTAACTGCAGCGTACCGAAGATGGAGGAGTAGAAATTCACTGGAGAGAACATATATTCAATGAAAAGAAGAAGGAAAAAGAATTCAACGCTTAGCCAGACAAGTTACAAAGAGTATAGAAATAAATGCTCCATTATTATACTGCTCACCTTTTTCTGCTGCTTCAATCACCAGCTGCTCAGATGCTGAAATATAGAGAGATATTCCATGGGTTCCAATACTTTGCACAACATACAGTATATTTTAAAAACCCACTATGCCTCTGGGCACTCACGATGCTGCTCGCCTTGCGTGACCATGAACTCTAGCATCTTGTTCATCGCCCCCATGAAGAAGATGATCCTTAGCTGGGACATCCCCATTGTAACCAAACTCCACAGGAAGATTGGAGAGAAAACTGATCGGCGGAAGGGAACATCGTCTAAGGAGAGAAGGAGATTTGCATTTTGACGGTTCCGGCCTGGTAGATCGTGGTTGCGGTCCTAGTGGTTGTGTGTCCACTGTGTCTTGGCTGACTTACTGGCGGCAGCGTCAGGACCGTTGGGAAGCTTCTCTGTGGAGTGTTGCACGTCTCCGTTTTTCTGGCGGAGACTCTCCTTCTGGTCTGATGGAGGCAGCTCTTTCAGAGTGAGGATCTGACTGTTTAACATGCACAGGTTCAAATTATGGTTTGAGGGTTCATATCAAAGTCCTGATAGATATTACTGTGCACTGTAGTCAGACAGGCAATATGGAGGAACAGACTGGTGGCCCCACTGACCTGCAGTCCACCTCGTTAGGTGTGGGGAAGCCTTCAGCAGGCCAGTTAAAGAAACAGTTGAAAAAGACAGATCCGGCAAGACCTGCCCACACCCACATGATCACCTGGTAGGAAACGCCTGCATCGTAGATCAGCTGGGAACAGAGAGAACGTATCTTTTAGGAAAAGAGTAAATTGCATTTGAACAATAAATAATGGCAGCCAGGCAACAGAAGGAGCTGTATACACAACACTGACATGATATTGCATTATTATTATTAACGATGCTTATTTTTTTGTCAGTCTTTCCCAATGTCTGCTGGGATCGGCTTCAGCTCCCTTGTGACCCCTAGAGGATTAAATGCATGGATATTGTACGGCTCTATGTATTTTTTTGTTGAAACACTCTCCAGATTAATATTGTGGTTACAGCTGATCATGGTTTATTTAAGAGAAGCACGTGGAGGGGGTCAGTACAACAATAAGTCATTTTGCTGAAAAAAAAAAGATGTAATTTACCTTGACCCCAGGGAAGGTGACAGCAGATGAGGCATAGGAGCCGATCATCAGGGACATAATGGTAGAGCTCAGAGCACCAAACATGTTTGGAAGCTGCAAGGACAGAGGAAAGACAACAACAAGAAACACAACATTTAAATAGACACGTTATATGTATTACTTTTAGTTGACTTGTACCTCAACAGAGTGGAAAACATACAGCCCATGTGCTGTAGACGAGGCGCCTTCAGTCAAAAATTGTTTATTGTGGGTGCAGTGTGATATTTTGAGCAGCAGAGGTCAGCCAGCTGCCGTGTATGAGCAGGATGAACAAGATTGGAACAGTTGTTCCTACCCCATGGTCTGTGAGAATATACGCTCCCTCTGCCTGCAGAGCAGACTCATTAAAAAAATATAAGTTTCCATGTCATGAGAAGCAAGAAACAAAGTCGTGACCCAGTTTGGGTCCTGACCCCGTGGTTCAAACACAGACTAAGCTACCTGCAGACGCACAATCGTCTGGTCTTCTTTTCTTGCAATTTCAACAAATTCTTTGAATTAGGATTAAAAAAGGTCCAAGCTGACTTATAGCCAGCTCTCGACAAACTTCACAGGGCTCTCCGAACCCATGGCACGCATGACAATCGCCCAAAGGGGACAAGGTGGTGGGCACCAGGCACTAACACATCATATATTAGACCGACCTATTTACAGTAGTAAGTAGCTTAGTGAACATAACAATGACCTATTGTGCTGACAGCACACTTTAAATAGGTCAGTCACAATTAAAAAATCACATGTGTGGGATTTGAGGTGTGCTGCATGACAAGCTCGAAACGTTCTCTAAAAGTGACCGTGGGTTTCCAAACTTAAACTTGTGCCCACTATGCTTATGTGCACATTTACTGTGTATAGTACTAATATAGTACTAAATACATACGTTGAGTAATATATATATATATACACACACACACACACACTGTATATATATGTATATACTTCTTATACCCAGACTTAGGACTGCAGAGGGAAGCTTGAGGTCACTTGGAAAGCTGACAAAACAATGTGGTTGGCAGATAAACAGGAAAAAAAAGCTTTCCTGAGGATGCTCGAGAGAGGGAGAGAGAGAGAGAGAGAGAGAGAGAGAGAGAGAGAGCCTGGTTGTCTGACTGAGATGGGAAAAACATCCTAGAGAACACCCATCCACATTCAGGGATTCTGAGAATCAAGAAAACTTCACGGCCTGTCTGTGGCCATGAGATCCGTAGAACCGAACTTTGACTGCGGTCCGTTAGTGGAATGCAGGCAAGGGCCCTCTGGGCACACAGAGGAGTTTGCGCCTCTTACTATATTCCAGCCATGTGAGATATCAGCTAACTGATGTTTGCTTTCAAAAGTGTGGGAGCTGCTACCCAAGTCTGTATGCAAGGGGGTTTTGTGTACGAGGCAGAACGCAAAGGAAAGGTGTGAAATGTGTATGTGCGTGTGGTGGTACATGTGCCAGCAGCAGGCCGGATTCCCTCCACTGTGCTCATGTCGTGCATGCTGCCCAAAGCCAAGGCCGGGAGACGTGGACGGAAACATGTGACCGCGTGGAGGCACACAAGGGGTCAACTGGTGTCAAAAAGTCACACACCAATGGGGATTTGGCTTTTCACTTGTCATGACTAATCAGTTCAGACTGTGCTCGTGCTGTGCTCACTCACTCGGGTGTTGTAAGAATTTGGCACTAATTAAGGTTTAATGAGAATGGAGGTTTTCATGCAACTCTGAACATGCGGCAGACAGGTATATGCGGAGACATGAAGTGGAGGGAGGAATGGGAGAGGAAGAAAGAAGGTTTATAAAACATGACGATGATGAAGATGAATAAGTTATAATAAAGTAATTTCTTTTGTGTGTCTGATCTCCCCAAGCAACAGCTGCATCTGGGCGGTCTGAGGAGCTGCCAGCAGGAAACACTAAACCACTGCTGATCAAAAGAATGTCTTCCCTCCACCTCAACTCCTTGCCTCCATTTATCACTGAACATGGACGGGTCGAACCCCTTTTTCATCCCGAAAGTGCTGGTACAGTGCAAATCTTTATACACCGAAATCTGCAAGAGGGAAGGCAGACTCGCACGCACACAGCCAGTGCTGCCGATCCCACATCTGGAACTGGGGGCACCCTCATTCCCTCCCCCATATGTTACACCACATCGACCTTGAATGAACTTCAGAACCAAAAGGGTGTGGTGCACATGCGTTGATGAGTCTAAACTAATTTTCCTTTTTACGGGGTGCAGAGCAGTTTTAAATTATGCAAGGCAGGAAAGAAGATGAAGCCATATCGAGCTACACGGCAAACCGTAGACCTTTGTTAGGTTAGGAATGTATTTCTACAGTCCTGTTTGTTCCTGTTACATGGGAAATTACTGACATTGCGTCATGTCACAGGATCTGCTAACATTTTCGTGTGTATGTAAATTTGCCATCTTTCAAAAAATTTTAACATAGATAGTCGTTTTCTTTCCTGCAAAAGTAACTTAAAAGAACATTTGTCTATGATCAACTATGAGTTGTTTTTGTTGATCACATGGTACAATACTTGTTCTGCGTATGTGTGTGTGTGTATTTGTGCGTGAGACGTTGTGCTCTGTGGTCACTCACTCCTCTGAACAACAGAGTGGAGGTCAGTCAATGCCGGTATGCCCGACCCATTATAAAGCGAGACACAGGGGTTATAAGGCGACAAAAAAGTGAGTTGAGTTGAACATTTCTCAAGTACACGTATGGGTGTGCCTATTCATTAATAATGCTGATTAATAGATTAAAAAAATACAATGGCTTGCCTCACAGATATGTTAGTCTGTGTTGGTGGAAAACACAACACATCTGTGACTCTGCCACAGCAAACATTTCTAATTGGTGTGTGTCTGTATTTTTGCATGCGTGTGTGTTTACAATTACAAAATCACAGTACATTGTAATTACAAAAAAAAAATCTCATCATAAAGACTCATATTAAAGTGAGTCTCCTTGCACGATGCATCCATGTACAAATATGTGTCACGGTTTTCAGAGAATTAAAATCTAACTTTTCTAATCGTGCTCTGTGATGTGTGCCAGATTTATTCCTTCATTTTCTTAAGCAAGATACTAATATCTACAAACCGAATGCTATAGGGTCTGCAACAGTAGCTTTCACTGAGATTAGTGCAACAACAAAAAAGAGTGTATGGTGGAGGAAATGGTGTATGGAGCACATAGATTAGGCAGAGGAGGCAGGAGGGTAAGTTCTGTGTGCTTGAGACATGGATGAGACCGAGTGGACCAATCGCAGTACACGTTACCCACAGCACACCGACAAACCGGAAGTACAAACTGGCCTCCAGCCCGCGGAGGGACAGAGACAGGTGTCTCTGTGTTTTCTTTATACCCATTCAGGCAACAGTCAGCGCACAGAAGAGGAGATCGGCATACCAGCTGGAGACAGATGACTCTCAGCTTGGACCTTCCTTATCTAAACATCTGTTTCATGTCCGTCATGTCCTGTGTGAACGCAAGCACGCGCCACATCTGTACATTCACGTGTGTTCACAGTCAAGCCGAGTTGAAAAGGCTCTGCGCTGATTTTTTTTTTTTTTTTGGTAGACTGCTGGCAGGCTTGGGGATGGGTAGCGGGTTACAGGGAACAGCGTTACGTAATTACGATTTCAAATCAGAAAACTGTATTGCATTACAATACCAAAAACAACAACTAATCAGACTACCGATGTATTTAGACAAACTGGGGATTAATGCGCAGGGTGTAATTTAAAATAAACCCGGATTTAGTTATTTGCAATAGAAACGCGCGCAGTGCGCACACATTACAGCACTTTACGACACTTTACGACACAACACCATAGACGTCGCTCCAGGACGTTAAAGCAATCCCGAATGGCTTATTCGTCACTGTTGCCGCAGCTTGTGAGAAAAAAAAGGATTTCGCCGGGTAGAAATTTCGCCATTGGTTTACGTTTGAATCTGGAAAAGGTAAACAGGAACGTTACAAGTTACAGGACAAGTTAAGACTGTCTGCTGACACACACAGAATCCAGTAAGCACTAGTTATCTTTTAGAGCTTGCTAACCGCTGCTAACGGATAATACTGCTATTAGTACTGCATCACCCCGACTCTTGGGACTGTAGGTGGCGATGGTGGCAGTCGTGCCAAAAAGTGATCACTTTAGTCGCAAAAACCTAGATCACGCAGTTTATATTTGTCGAAGGAGCACATTTGCTTAATGGTTTTAAATGTCTTGTTAGTTTTTTTTTTATTCAGTACCTGGACACCTGAATTGATAGAAGAAAATATTGTTTGCTCATTTTTGAATGAAACTACAACAGCGTTTGTAAACTAAACTTTACTATTCGGTATTCCTTTGCTTTATTTTTTAGTAAGTAGATGTGATACCTTATTTGTTAAAACTACTGTGGTTGCTATTAATTGTGGTGCAAAAGGAAATGTTTTTAGTATGTTTTTGTTTAAAATACACTGAGTAGACAACACATCTTTTATACTCTTGTCTTTAGTTGCCTATTTTGTATTGAAGTAATTCAAAAGTAACTAAAACTGACATGGGTGCATTCTTTTATTATAGTGATACGTTACTGATTACGTTACTGATATTATTATTTTTTAACACGTAACTGGCCACTTTTCTGGACTACATATTTTTAAGAAACCTTCTGAGCCCTGAATGCTTGGCAGAACAGCTGAGAGCAAAAAGATGGGAAGACAAGAAAGTGCGAAGGAAGAAGGAAGAGGGAGGGAGCAGAGGAGACAAGAAAAAGTGTGGCCTTGTTTGTTTTTCCGTAGAGGTGAGTGGGCTGAACTTTGAGGAGGGTGTGCGCAGGATTGCCGGCCGTCATTGGTGGAACCTCAAATAGGAGACTTTCCATCTAAGATAAGTCATGTGCATCATTGACCCAAACAAACACGTGCCATACCAACACACAACACAACCTAAATACAAACACAACTCCCTGTCACAACACACGCTGTTGCCTCAGCTGGGACAAAAAAAGAACCCAACTACGCAGATACTCCTCTCAGCTACCACAACCTTTTCTGCTCATTTGTTCTAGGAACGCAAAAACACATTACTACTGAGAATGTAACCTACTACAGTAAAGACCCTTTTTTTGCTTTCTTTTTGCCATTTCAGTGCTATAATATGAGAACAAATCTGAGACATACTGGCACCTTTTCTTTTCTTTGGAGGTAACTGTACGGGATTGGTCCTGTTCACATTGAACTTGACCTTTTGTCCTCGGTGTCCTGTTCAGATTTAGACTGCTCTAAAATACTTTGAATACAAGACACACTCTGACTTATCTTTTGAAGTGGTCAGGGACACGCATTACATAGAGTACATAGTGTGAGTGTGGAGACGATGACTTGAAGTCCAGTGCTCGCACTACAGTGATCCCAAACATAATTCAGGAGAGGGTCATTGTTTTATTTGCCTCCTTCCTTTTAATTGTATTGCCATTGCCGTTTGAAAATCACATCTGTCATACACTTATGAGTTATCAGTAATGAACAGATTGTGTGCATCAGGATCTGTGTGTTTATGTCTCACCGTGAGGGAGGTGAAGGTCAGGCAGATGCCTCCAAAGCCGTTCAGAGAAAGAGCCAAGAAGATGAGTGCCGATAGAACTGGAGAATGGAGAAACACACATGAAGAGTTAGAGTGACGCTTCCTCTCTCACAAACAAGATGGGAGGACAACCTGTCCACTCTGACCACCAAAAGTTATTTATTCTAATTCTTTTTGTTTTTTGTCATGACTCTCCCTTATGTCCTGTAGTGTGTGTTTTCTGTTTGTATTCACCTTGAGGGTTGTAGGCAGATGCGGCCATCATAATACAGGATAGCCCAAAGCATGTACTGTAACGAACAAGCAGACGTTAAACTCTTGCAGAACGTATTGTACCCTTGTACTTTGCTGAAAGTGACACAATTATAGTTTGCATAAATAAAAAAAGTTTGCATTAACAAAGCGACGTATACACACACTGCAGGCACGTGTGTGAGATATGGATCACCTTTTCGTTCCCTGATAACATTAAACGGACAGTTCACTATACTGTAGATTAGTGTTTGTGTATCTGCCAGGGAACTGACACTGCAACATGTGTGCGGCTCCAGATAAACTTCTCTTGCTCAGCTTTCATCTTTTTATCATAATATAAGTGTCTGGTACGGCTAATGTCAAAGTTGCTCAAACAGTGTGGTTGTGAGATTTCACTCTTCCAGGTAATGCCATGGCTTTTTATAAAAATCAACATTGTCTTCTGGTTTCCACACCCAAAACAGAAATGTACTAATTACTATACACACACACACACACACACACACACACACACACACACACACACACAGCTTTCTAGTGCCCCACCCACATTCACAGATTCTCACACAAAAGACACAACCCTCCTCCCTTTCTGGGAATGTGATCTGTTGCCTTAATGAAGCAATAAGGCAAAGCCAAACTTGGAATTCTAAACCCACTGACTGCCTAACGTACTAAGTGATACAGTAACACAACTGGTTGAGCATGGCAAGTCAAATTGTTAATTTGCAGACTCTTCAGTTTACTGTTCAAAGAAAACATTAGCATGGCCTGTGGGTGATCTGTTCACCCTATGGCTCCCAGTACAGATGCAAATGCATCCAAAATGCACCTATTTTTTGCATGGTGTATGTTAACTTGTCCTTTGCCACAATGAACAATCACCGACTCAACTAACGCCCTTCCGTACCACCTTATTCTCATTGAGTTGGTTCTTTAATCTGAGTGTTGGCTTTGTCCATCACGCCCGAGGTTTTTAAAAAGGCCTACAAAGATGTCATGGTCACTACCTGCCCACGAGGCGAATAGGGCGCGGCCCAAACTTGTCCATAAGGATGCCGAGTGGCAGGGTGGTGGCACTGAGCAAGAATGAGCCAATGGTGAAGCCCAGATTCAGCATCTCCTCCTGGTCCACACAGCTGAGCCACTCTTCCACCTTCTCCACCGGTGAGGTGGAGGAGTTCCCCAAAGATGCGACCACTGACTCATTCACTGTAGAAACAAGGGTTCATTGGTTGATCAAAATGCATTCAGCAGCACAGTGGATTCTATTCTATACATTCATAACATTGACAAGGTATTGCTTTGTGGGAGCTAAACTAAACTAAATTCATTACCCCACTGCTTCATGTACAAATTATATTTTCAATCACATTAACACATGACCGCTCTTAACCTCATCTCTAATCAAACTCTTGCCTACATGACCTTTTATGTTGTGTTTTCATGTGAAAGGAAGTTAATCATTTCATTTTATTAGTTATTACCATTTTTTAAAAACAAATGATTAACCTTGAGTGATGTTGCATTTACCTGTGCACAGGTGGGAGTAGAAGCCTTCCCTCTTCAGCATGATGAGCAGCGAGCCCCAGCCCAGCAGCACGGCCGAACACAGCAGGTTCTCTATCACTGCAGTCACTGCCATCCACCAGCGCCTCCTGTAGGCCTGGACCAGAGAGGGCGCCATGGCTGCTGCTCTGTGGTGGAGAGTAGAGTTTCAGAATAGAGGTAAGAAAAACATATATATGGAAAACACAAGTCACTGGACACTGAAACGAATCAAATTTGAGGATTTGTGCCTTTTTTTTGGTTCTTGTTCTAAATCTGAAATGGTGAAATCTTAAAATGGCATTTTCCCTTTTTCTCTGAAAGCGAATGGATTGAATACTTGGAGATTGGTGCTATTTGTGGAGAGTTGAGCGGGACACTGTGGTATTGCTTTTGCAGACTCATGTTTATCAGTTGCTTCATTCACGCTTCATTAACTGGCCAACAACTATTCATGCATGGGCTTTTCCTTTAAATAAGGCTTTTGAGATGTGAGGCCATGCGATTATTACATTGTTACACAAAGGAACAAGAAAATAGGATGACAACATGGACCAATGCCACATACCACAGCATTTGTCACAGCTTAAGCTATAACATTCAATGTACACAATGAATGAATGTCACAAATTTGATGTTGACTAATTGTCCCGACACAATCATCACAAAACACAATAAAATACTTATAATACATGAAAAAAAAAAAACAATGATCATACTACAACAAAATAAGTAGAAAGACATGTCAGATCATTCATGACCTACATCAAGTTGGTTTAAAAGAGTGTCAAAGAATCCCATTAATGATCCATTCTGAGCTCTTTGGGTAATGAGTTAAAACAATTGATCCCATAAACAGAGAAGGGCTTGAGAAAGGTCACCTTCTTTCTTTCCGTTGACTTCAACAAAATTAAAAACTGTTATATTCCATTATGTTTGCTTCACTGGGGTGACCTGATGGAGTCCCTCCAGGGCCCGCTGGTCTTTTTTTTTCGTTCTCCGTGTGCCTAATGACTGCCCATGTGACCAGTCACTGTTTTGTAAATCCCAGTTGGGTACCTGACACCTTGCTCTTTATTGTCCTCAGCACGGCACCCACTGTGCTGTCAACAGAGCAGACATTTCATCCTTGATTTGAGCCGAGGAAACAATGCTGAGCCCCCTGTCTGCCTTTGTTCCGAACATAGGGGTCACATATTAAATAGGAGACATTTCCATCTGTAAGCAGCACAGAGTTGGCCGGAAGGCCTATTTCGCCAGCATGCAGCCCCAGTTGGGCTTTGGCTTTATCGCACTGGGTCAAAGTAAATGGAGATTCAGCTTTTTGTAAACAGGCCCCAAACACAACAAAGGCATGACACTGGCAAACTAAAGTCAGGGAAGTCATGGCCACCTCTTAAGTACACACACATAGTGAATGTTCACCAACACGATCTTGCGGGCCGCTCTAACCTGTGACATTTGTGACCAACACAAAGACTGCAGTCATGACCACCCCAATGGGATCACATGCACATCTGGAAAACATCTCATCATGCACCAAACATCCAAATACAACCAGCTATTACATTTGGCAGGGAACCAGAGAAGTAGTGGAAAGGAACAGAGGATGGAAACAGCTCAGTGACTTGCAGTCAAGGCTTCAAACCGGATATGCTTTCTGTAGTTACTACTAATGAAGGCATCTCATGAGTGTGTGTGGTTGTGTGTGTGTGCGTGTGCGTGTGTGTGTGTGTTTGTGGTGCTGGAGAAGGAGAGAATATCTAATGGGACAGATTTTTCTCTACGTGTGCCCGTGAGTCTGCGTATGTGCTCGTGGGGGGCGAGCGTAATGCGATTATCCATAGCCCAGTGAACTGCCTTTGTGCTAAAATGAAAATTTGAAAAGGGGGATTTCTTTGGTAACTGACACCCCACAGTGCAAACCCACACACACACGTCCACACTGCTCCCCAAAACTTAACAATGAGGTAGCAAAGAGTTATTCACTCGGCTCAATTCACTATGCAAAAGAGTAAAACATCAATTAACCTGTTACACATGGCGAAGGAATTACACAAAAACTGACAAAGTACAGCTGCAGTTATGTTATTCTTTTTGATTATCATTGATAAAAAAAAACATATAAAATTTAATTATAAAGACAAAATAACCTATGTTTAATGTGGGGTTTGATGAATCAAGCTGATCCCTTCAAAAATCGAATGTAATCGTGTTTATGTGCTTCTTTTGTTTGAGGCTATACAATCTAATGAGTGTAAAGATAAAACAAATATTTTATTATTTTATTATATTTTTAATTCCACACGAGCTTTCATAAACCCTGCTTTTAAATATACATTTCTGTCCTAATTTTATTTATCTCTTTAAGTTCCCTCAGTTTTAGAACCAAGACAATGGAAAGTCTTGTGTCCCTGTTTTATGCTTTAGTGAAATGTTGTGAAGTGCAGAGCTTGTTGCGGTAGCCTGCAGAAAGCAGGATGTAGAAGTTATTAAGTATATGTTTGAGTGTCTATAGAGAAGAATGGACAGACACATGTCACATGTCACATGTCATATGTCACATGGATTGGATTTACTGGTCTGGGGCTGCACTGTGTTTGTGTGTGTGTGAGAGAGAATGGTCACGGTATCAGTTGTTCATGCAAAGCCTTTAGTCTCAGGTTTTATAACCACGTGGACTGGTCATACAAGTCCAACACAGCAATGTAACCTGCTGCCTCCACCTCCCCTTCGCTCATACTAAGGACACACACTCATGCTGCTCAATACCACAAATGTTACACAGAAACTGCATGTTTTCATTACAGGCTGAACACTACAAACTTCCGCCTCTGGTTGATGGTGAGGAGAATCCAGGAAATCAACACACAAGGAAAAGACTGGCAAACAAATGATAACATGGAACTTTTAGTGTTGTCAGACAGCTGTGAACCACTATGAAAGCACTGTTAAGTGTGTGTTTGTGTTTGCATGTGCGAGTGTTAAAAGGGAGGCTGGTACTGGAAGGAACACCATATAAGGAGGCTGCTTCCTGAAATACCTGCGCACCGGCAGCTGAATGATGCAATGTTGCCATGACTAGAAACTCATTGTTTAGGTGGAGTAGATAGTATACAAACTACATTATTTCGGTCAAAGCCATTCTTCTGTTTTCTGTGTCAAAGTCCGAGTTGACCACAACTGAACTCATCTCGTGTCTTGCTTTTTTTTCTGGCTTGCTGTTGCAGCTCCCATACAGCCCTGCTCTTTTTTCCCTGCGGGTATGTTCCTGACCTTGACCGGCCGTGTACATCAGCCTCTGTACGACACAAAGAGCCGCAGGGAAAACTCTTTATTCTCACAACTTTCCGAGAAAATAAACCACGAGGAGTCCGAAAGTGACGCCCCCGGAGCTGCCTGGCCGGCCAGCCGGCAGCTGTCTCTCCCCGTGCATGACCTCATCCCCCGGGTCTGGTTACCAGCACGGTGGGGCCCCCCCTGCAAGGGCCTGTCTGCTGCCATCTTCACATGCTGGGCTGTTTCCCAGGCTAAATTAATTCAGACACTCTGTAGATTTGTATCATTTTTATTGGGCTATATTTTGAGGGTTAAAACGCCAAATTGTTTCCCCCTACAATAATTTTTCCGGTTATTGATTGTTGTTATCGATTGATTGTTTGATCAATACAAAATCATACAATAGTGGTGACTATGAAAAACTGCAGCTCATTTTTGATCTTTGGAAATATTACAAATGACTTAATCTGAGACAGGTAAAGGTAGCGCATCTACATGTTTGAAAAACCAGTGAGTGTGAAACTATTTGTTGAAAAACGTGTTTAAAATATAATTAGTTCAACAACTCCTATCGCGTACTATATTGCGCTTGAATGTATTATTACAGGAGTTGAATTGATTAGAAACAACCCTCTTGAACAGGCTGTAAAGGTTCTTGGAAAATCGATTGTGAAAAGCACCATGTGTTCTTATCTTCCACACATAGACGCGTCTTCTCCGCCGCCTGTTGCCAAAGTGTAAAATTCCAAAAAACAAAACAAAATTAAAACATTAATGTAAACTGACTATAATATATATAGATATCTAATATATCTATATAGATATCTATATCTATATAGATATAGATATCTATATAGATATATATAAAACAATAATGTGATTTGCGTCCTGCTCTGTTTTGATGAGCAGCAGAGGTGAGTTTCGTGATGAAGCGCTTTAAAACGGGATAAGTGAGCAGTGGAGGCATGGACAGTCACTCCCGATCGGCCCGCTCTTTTCATTTGAACCATTCATCCTTAGGAGGTGATAGCACACCGACACCGTGCTCACACACACAAACACACACACACTCACGTTACTTCCGCGACACACACTCCGGAATTCGGATCTATTCGCGGGTATTTGAAACCGTCTTTGGTGTAAAAGGTGACAAAGTCTCAGTGTGTTGCCACGTGTGAGTCTCAGCAGCCGGTTTGTCCTGCTGCTGCTCCACTGTCCACGCGCACAGACACACTTCTATTATTACTGTTAATACTATACTTACTAACACACACACACAAACACACAGTGTTGACGCAGTGACGGTCTGAACTTATTAAAGCTACTTACTTCAGTTGTCGGTTATGTCTCCCCAGAGAGTAAAAAGGCGTGTTTTCTTTCAAAAAGGCTTTTGTTCCCCAATATGTGGGGGGAAACAAGATGAATAAACGTCTTTACCCTCACTGCTGATTGTTTTAGTTCTCTTGATTAGCAGTAAGCAGTGAGGCTCATTAACCCCTTTGAATGAAACCTATTCCCCCACTGGATTTCTTTCTTCCTTGTGTGAGGTTTCGTTATAGTGACTGTCCACACTTCTTTTCTCTCTCTCTCTCTCTCTGGTTTCATCGCAGACTCCCCCTCTTTTCCCTAATTTGACTTCTAATTCCCTCCCTCGCCGCCGAAGGGGTGGAGAGAGAAGTCACTGCCTTCATTCATTCTCTACCACACGTTTTCACTGCGGTTGTCTTCAGCTGGGGACACACCTCAAATAGAGAGAGGCTCCTTAGTCGAAATTATTATGTAGCTATAATCATTTCATGAGGTCAACGCAAACCGCTTTTTACCTGTAGTTTCCGAGATGGGAGTGCAACATGTCGGCATGCACAGTGGGATTTCTTTGCAAAATTACTTCTACTGTTACTACTACTACTACTACTACTACCTTAGTAGTACAGCAGCTATACAGCAGAAACAGGCCTCATTTGATGCTTTCCAAGTTATTCGCATGGTGGCTGACATTTGTCATGTGATAATGTGCATTTCCTGCCTCATAAAATAAACCTACATTGTATACCTTTTTTGAAAATATATACAGTATATAAAGAAAGAGTTGATCGTGATCATGTGTGTTTCATGCATGTGCCATGCCTGTGTGTCTGTTGGAGAACCACCGACAATAAATACTTGGCTATTGGTTGGTTGGGGTGAATGCGTCCGATTTTTGGTTCATGAGTCAGGGTCAAATTATCTTCACTTCCTTTCTGAAAGCGCACTTTTTTTTCAGTCACAGTAGAGCTTTTTTGTTTCACAGGTCAGAGGTCTTATGTCGAAATGGGAAGGTCACGGTTAAAATCAATCTGCAGCTGTGTTGGGAATCCGCTGGGTGGAATGTCTCTGCAATGCATGTCGGCCTTCAGATTTATTAGGGTATTACAGGAGGTTCCTGGGCTTCTGGCTTCCAAGAGGTAAAGGCTGAGAACCTTTGGCCCCCAATTCCCACTTCAAACGCAGACCCATTAAAGACACAAATAATTGCGCCCGTTGATAATAAAGCCCCATAAAAAATCTGAGAATCTGAAAATCCTATTCTTCAAAAAAAAACAATCTTTTTGAGCACAGTGTAGATTGTCAGTTTATATCAGATCAACATTTTTCTGTATGCACATAAAATTCAGCTTTATTGCTTTCTTGAATTTACTCACATCAAAAGAAAATCTGCACCCCGTTGAGCTCTACGGGAAGTGTCCAGGTTTCTACTTAAAATATGTGGCTATTTGACATAGATTACTCTGGTTAGTCCCAGCTTTACACTCAGTCATGAAGCATTTTCTTCCAGCTGCAGGGGTCAATTAAGCAACTCGGGGCCCCATTTCCCTAATCAAATAATCCTCTTGGAGTTTTTGTGCTCTCTCTCCAGCTGTGGACACCTGGAAATGTGACCTTTAATCTCACCTGCAAACTGCAGTGTCTATGTGTCCAAGTCAGGTCTGTTTACACTCAGATTGAGTCACAATGTACTTTTTTCATGGATGGTTCAACCTGGTGGAATAGTAGCATTAGCGTTTATACTCAGAGAACAGACATTTATGCTGTATTCTCTTCTTTTACGGTAAATGTCCAGACTCAAACAAACATTTTAAACAGGATTTTTTTTTAAAGATACGATAGCATCATGTATGTATTTGTGCATTTGTGTGTTTCATAATTTGTACTTTTATTGCAATAACATTTACATATGTTTTGAATGAATTGTAAGATGTCCTTTTCTATTTGGACTCAGTTACCTATTTCAGGGATATTTTACAACTTGCAGCAGTGTGGACTCTTGATATACAGCTCTACCTGCTGGACAAGCAGCGGTATTGACAGGCAAAGGGCCGTAAAAGAAACATTTCCAGTTTTCTTGAATGTCCCTTCTCCATGCGGGCATAACTCCTTACTGACAAAAGGCTCGGGCAGTTAGAGTGACTTCCAAACCACTAACGACACACACAGTCACCATGAGCAGAGTTAAATTCGGAGAGAATGAACACACAGAGATGTGTGGTACTAGGAGAACAATCTGGCGAATTCACATGTTGTGATTACAACTGCATGCAAGCAATCAGCAATCAACATATGAATACAAATACTGTAATATATGACCACGGTGCACATTGAAATTCCAAAATTAGGACATGAAGTCGATTTAAGTTTTTAGTTTGTCACAGTTTAGCAGAGAGAGAAGTTCAGAGACTTTGGATGACGCAAAGAACATTGTTGATGGTCAATTGGTTTATGACAAAATGGCTCAGTAAGATAGGAATTGATAAAAAAAAAAATATATATATATATAGCCTTTACATGAATTTAGTAAATAAACTTTTGCTCCCTTATGAACCAGGGCATCCAGTATTTATATATTTTTAGAGTCCTGTTATTCTCATCTGTCAGGGTGCATCCAAGATGTTTCTCATACAGACGACGAGACCGTGCAAAACAGAATCTGCTTTGCATAAGGATTTTCACTGAGTTATAGTTGAATGGACATGTTTTTAGAGGAGCAGTTGCACAAAAGAGGGTTTTCATCATGTGCATGCAAGATGATGTGTCTATAAATAAAGTTGGAATGCCAAAAATGAAATCCAAACAGATAATGAAATTGGCTTGAAAAACATGACATAAAGATATGATTTCTATATCAAAACAATACACATCATAATCAGTGCTCCACATTTCAACAATTTCTTTTTAAAACTGACATTGAGAGATTCAGAACAGAGAAACACAAGACTAATAAAATATGAAAAGAGCCACAACCTTGCCTTTGGTTCTCTTTCCACTTCCACTTATAACACTGAAGTGAAGAAATAAGCAAGTATTCAATTCAAGTTAAATCTTGTTATGATCCTCTGTGAGTCAAAATATCTTTTGAGTGCCAAACCCTTCTGACAGGCAGCCAAAAATGAAATATCTCTCGAAACAACCCACAACAACTCAAAAGTAATTATCACATTTAGAAATAACCTTTTTCAGCCTAACACTTGTGAGTGATCCATCTGACAGTGTGCATTACCTTAACAGATGAACTTTGACCTACTATTCCATTCAGGCCTAATGTGATCCAAGAGACATTTGTAGATACTTAGCATGAAGAGCTAGTTTCTGTTTCCATGTTTCTTCATGGCAGACATTGAAACTTGTGATTGCAAGAAAAGTACATGAAACACATTTGGTTTAAGTCACCAGGGCCCCGGAAAAGCAAATGGGGTGCACCTTGATGTTAATGATGACAATTGTGCTTTTGAATATCCCCACTATATGGGGCAGATGGTGATAACTGGAAGGTTCCCCATGTTAGTAACTTGTGTGTTGGGGTTCCCCATTATTATAAACATGTTATGGTGTTGAATGCAGCCATTTGTTGCTCCGCCCCTAAATCACACCCATAATCAGGGCCTGCACCTGTTGGCATCTGCTTTCCCTTTCCTTCTTCCCCATGGCGCCTGTCTGTCCTGGCATTGGGTTGTGTGGCTGCAGCTCCTGGATATATGGAACCGTATTCACCCCATGTACCGTGCGTGTCCCCCAGTTGATGTGGCTGAGTCTGACTCCGCAAGTTGTCTGGTCTTCCTGCACTCGAGGAAAAGATGGTGAGTAGGCTCCAAGCACAGGCACGTTTTAGGAAGCAGCAGGTAAGGTTTTTACTTCTTAAGTTGTTTTGTTGTTTTGCTCTTGTTTTGCCTTGGGTTTGCCTTTGTTCTGTATATGTTGTCGTTTCCTTGTGGAATGGTTTTGCATTTTCCCCTTTCTTTGGTTTAGTGCTACTCAAATTTGTTTGCTTATTTGTTGTTGTGATGCATGTGATTAGAGGCACTGGCTCGAGTGCATCGGCTGCACTGTAATTGCTGTGAATTTCTGTGGTAGTTTGGTAGCACCCCTGGGCAATCGTCAGTGTAGTGATATTTCCTGGGGTGAAAGTCCCCAGGTGGCATTGTTGTTGCCCCACTCTCCCTCTGTCATTTTTCCTGCTCTGACCGGTCAAATACTGTGGGAAGGTGGCTGAGCAGAGTGAAAGCAGCAGTGTGATCTCTGTGAATGTCGCAGAGCAGAGGCCCAGCTGATCCTGACGAAAATTGAGGGCTGAAAAGGCTCTTTTGATAATAAAGGTAGCTGGCCTCTGAAACTAATTTTGAAGTACCATACAGTATGTGATGTCTGGTGTTGCTCTTGAGGGGTGGGGTGGGAGCTGTGTTACATTCCATGAAGATGACATTGTTGGCAGGGTCAAACTTTTCCTGTCTTCGGCCCTTTTTGCCTCTACGTTTTCAAATATTAACTTATTTTCTTTCTGTATTGTAAATATGATTTCAATATTGAGAATGTGCAACAGGACAAAGCCTGAGACGTTGATTTGTGTGCTGGCTGCCTATTTCCCCACTCATTCCCATCTTTCCCATTTGATGCTGTTTGACCATCAATCATGCTTTCCATTTCACATCACATGCTTTTAACATAAAAAAATATAGTAACCAGTTATGACTTCATGCACTAAACACAGAGCAGAATGTATAGTGCTTCTACCTTTCCCAAAAAAAACACTCACAGCATTTTGGTTCTTTTTTATTTTCTAAATATTACATTAACCTTTCATGAATCATTGTTTCCATTGTTTCGTCTACATGTAAGCTATTGGTCTGTAACTCTTGTCCAAGCTTGCATCCATACCTGTTTTTGGGAACAATTGCAGACTTCTTACATTGAGTGAGCAATTATCCCACCTCAAAGATCGTATTGTACAATTTTGACAATACTTACACATACACAAATTATTGAAATTGTCTTCCTGGTGTTCTGTAACAGACAATTTAATTCTTATATTATATACAAAATTGCATTTGTTCTTTTTCCTCTTGCAGTACCTCTACATTGTGCACGTATTTATTATCAGTTCTGCAAGTCAGATGTAAAGCTCATCCTTCTTTGAGGAAATATCAACAGAAAACTGTCCTCTGCTGCCGTGGTCCCTGTAGGCTTGAACAAACCCCTATAGCAGTCTTTTTAAAACACGATGGCCTCGAAGGGGACGTCTCCATCCTTTGACAGCTGAGGCCTCCACACACATGAACCTTCCTGGAACTTGAGGCTGGATCTCGTGCCTCTTTCGCAGTACCTCGTCTTTCACACAGTGAAGCAATACATTTCTTAGAGTAGGTATATGGCATGGCTACTTATGGGCTATGTATTTGCGTGACGGCAGTGGGAGAGAGGCTACTCCTGTGTCTTGTTGTTTTAGAATACAGAGTTCTGCAGCACCTGTTGGAGGGGAGGATTTGAACGAGATTACGCACAGGGCGGGTGGAATCTTTTATGATGTTCCTTAACAGCTTCTTGATTTTTGACTAATATAAATCATGGGGGCAGGGGACACACCGATGAGTCTGTCTGCTGACTTTATTGCTCACTATAGTTTTTTTTTCCTGTTGAGTGGCTGCATCAAACCAGACTGCACGCAGGGTGGATTCAGTAACAGCTGTGTAGAACACCATCAGCAGCTCCTTTGGCACGCCATGTTCTCACACTTGTCATAGACAGTATATCCTCTGCTGGGCCTTTTGGAGGATAGAGTTCATGTCGACCCCCACTTCAGGTCCTGTGAAATAGTTCGCAGAAAGTTGAAGGGCGGCCCACAGTTGACACGGGGCTGTTAAATACTGCGAGGGAGGCTGCACTGGGGGGTTTCTCCCGATATCCACAATCACATCTCCACAGGCTGGAGTGTTTCGCTCCAAGTTGTTCTGGCTGCAAAAGAGCATGAGCCGGTCAACCCCCCCCCCCCCCCCCCCAAAGAGCATGAGCCGGTCAACCCACCCCCCCCCCCCCCGATATCGCTGACTCGTCACCATCTTGAATAAGTCCAAAGACAGCAGTGTCCTCTGCAAATGTAAGGGCTCTAACAGCTGTTTCCCTGACAGTTACAGCAACAATAATGGTACCCAAGTCTTTGTCTGAGTATGAATATAAATCTCAATATATATATATGCACCGTTGGTTGCTTGCCATTTTGCAAAAAAATCGACATGGTGTGTTTTTAGCAAAATTCACGGCAAGCATTCATTTCTGTTCCATGTGAGCAGCGGTTTCGGGGTTGGCACCCGGCCATTACTCATTCTCTCCAGCTTTCTTTTGTTGGTGGACTCATGAATGCTGACCTAAGCCAAGTCCAGTAACGTCCACACACTGCTGAACGTTGGAATGAAGGTTGTGTTTGAATTTCTGCGAGATTTTAATGCTCATACTTTTATACGCTTGAAGAGGTTTTGGCAGGATGACCACTTCTTGGAAGATTCACTACCGTCCCAGAGTTTCTCCACAGTTATTCGGCATGTAGTTGGCTGGGATTCAGTGGAGCCCCGGAGCTTTTGGAATGACTTTGGAAGCATTTCCAGACTGACAGGCGTCAACATCGGCCCTCTGGAGAGGACGAGGGATTACGTTTGATTGTGATGTGACACGGTTCTGAAACCTGTGTGTTGATAGTTTTTTTTTTCCTCTCATGGTGGAAGCCAGGGATTGTCAGATGTGAGATGGTTGAGTCTGGTCCAAATCAGTCAGGATTGCTGCCCTTTTGTGAAAGAGTTAGGACGAAAGTCGTCCTTAGAATTGGAGAAAACGTTATCACCTTCCCATCCGTGCACATTAATTTTGGGAGAAATGTATAAGGCCTCACGTAGCGTGGACAGGAAACAGCTCACCTTGCCCTCTGTGCTCTCTAAAGCTTCGTAATGAACATGCTTTTCTCTGTTTAATCAGTTCTTAGCTCTGAAATGACAGTTCACTCTTCTGCAAAGGTTTCTGGGATCATTTCTGGACTTTGCATTATTCCAACCCGTTTGCTTCCTCCAATTCCTCCAATGCACACGTGGCCCTTGTAACACAAGTAGGTGGTTTTACTCGTCTGCTTTTGAACACATGAAACGAATAAGGTATGACATGTCAATTAGTGAAACCAATCTACTAAGATCACGAATAGTCACTGATTAAAACACTGTGTCTTGTTTTAACACGAACATGTAAAAACAACCAACTGGGCATGTGTGCCAGGGTATTTTTCACCCAGGAGTAGTGAGTCCCTGAAGTACTTGTGTTCTTGTTAGATTTGATCAAACCCTTCTGTTTCTATGTCTAATGCAACGCTCAGCTTATTGGCTGTTTAAAGCGGAAAGGGGTAATGATCTTCTCATCTAACTCTCAGATAGACCGCAAATAAACACACATTTTTAAAGTTGAATTATTGTGTCCGGGTTATATTGAAAGGATCAGGATTATAGTGGAAAGAATTATCGCAGACCTCATGTTACCCCTTGTGTCCTTTTGTGTTTGTGTGTCCTAGCGTGTTTGGTTCCATTTGTCCAGAAGCCTCTGTAAAAGGAGCCCTGTGATGCCGCTGCTGTTTGACATAGTTAGGGAAATTCCATCTTATTAGAGCTAATTATCATTCTTCAATCTGTTTCTACTTAAATAAGGTCCAGACAGCAATCAGTGAACGCGCACACACACTCACCCAAACTCAATGTGGTCTTAATTTTCATTAATGTGAGCACGGTTGGAGGGCTGGCAGGGAAGCGGGCAAGTCTCACGGTACCTGAAACATAAAACATATCTAATCCCATGATTCCATTAGCACAAGACCATAACACGTCATTCTTCTCAGCTCAAAACTACACACAGGTGGCCGCACAGACACTCTAACAACTCGAGGAGTCATGGTAAGGTAATAGTAATGCTCCCTGCTCACCACGGGAGGGCAACAGAGGCCTATAAAAACAGTTTGGGGCTATATTTTAGAAGAGATGTCTACTTAACCTCTTGGCCAACAATACCCCCCCCCCCCCCCCCCCCCCCCCCCCACAACCCCCCCCCCCCCACACACACACACACAAACGTGACTTGGAGCAGGACTTTTCTCCATAATGTAAACCAGGGCTTCTCTCTAACCTAAAAAGAACAATGCATGAATACATCTTTTTGACACATCTTGGTTCCCTCCTCTTGCTCCTTTCAGGAACTTGGGAGGCTGAATTGTTATAAAACTATTGCCTTGTCCAAGTTGTAAAGCGGTTCCCCATTATTTTTCATTGCACCAAATCTACCTACAATTTCATCAGTTGCTTCACTTTTCATGCACCCTGCACACATGTGTTTATTTAACAACCTTAGACACGTATACACCTTTTATTTTGAGGGAAAAATGGAAATCTGTGTTTTATCTTTTTAATCTGATGTTCTGTTCTTTGTAAAACCTCAGCTGACTCACGAGCGCTCGTTTACTCGGTTACTTCATTATTTGGTGCCTTTTGAAACACAATACATTGTATTTGTTTTTACCTTGGTATTGCAGAGAGTGATGGCGTTTTTTATAGTTTATGATGGGACATTTCAGAAAACGTCTGAGATATTGTTAGTTTTAGAAATTGCAACCCATTTTACACCTACAGGTAATTACAAGAGTGATGTAAATGGTTGTTGCGGCTCATTGGCTCATTATTGGGGTCTGATTGATATGAATATATCAGTGTGGTCCTGCCATCACCAAAATGTGCAGGCGCTGCTGATGGCTTAGCAGGTGTTGAAATGCCATGATTGCAAAGACGAAGCCTAGTGCGAATTTTTGCGAAATATTTGAATGTAATATGAGTGAAATCTGAAATTCTTGTCAGGTAAGCACTGTTGCTTCACAGCGAGAGGATATGGGTTCAATCCCTGGTTTGGCCATGGTATTTTGGTATGGCGTTTGTTTGTCTTCCCACTACCGTGTGCCTCTGGTTGATATAGCCTCCTCCCACAGTTCAAACACATGCAGGTCCAAGTGGCCCAAGGTGACTCTTGCTCAATGTCAGCTGGGATTGGCTCCAGTGGCCCTGTGACCCTCAGAGGATAGATCATGGTTCAGAGGCTATACTGGGTTATGACGTCTTTCATTTAGCTGGGCATCACAGATGTCCTTGCATTGCTGTTTAGACTGTGTTTCCCCATATATGTTAAAAATATATATATAATATAATATTTTATATTATTAAGCACAAAATATGAAGAAAATAGGTTTTAGGAGGTTTGTAATATTCATCCTTTCAGATAAAGCTGAGCATTTCAGGTTGTGTTTTTGGAGCCAGGAGCCAGGCACGCTGCCAAGAAAAAGGTACATGAGATGAGATTATTATAATTAAAAGTGACTGTGGTTAGAAATAAAAGAGGATGTGAAAATGGAGACCAGTTTGAATGAGTTACGCTTTCGTGGAGCAATTGGAGCTTCAGGGCATTGGGGGTTATGCTATGATAACCCTCCCTGATGTTTCTCCGCACGCTCCTGCTCTGAAAATAATGGGCAGAGCATGGCACCAACCATGCAGTGGTTAGACTCCCACTGTGGCTCTTCAAATTGAAACTGTATGTTTGCAAAGTACTGTAAAAAGTATCCTCCAAATTGCCTATGGTGCATTTGTACCCTGTGAGGCGAGGAGGTGCCTAAAAAGCAATTAGCACATGCATTTTTTTTTCCCACGGGCTCTCCTGCTGTCTAAAAATGACAGCCACCACTGAGAGCAGTGCAAATGCAAAAAGATGCCGCTGTGCCGTTGAGCCCGTGGGCCAATCAAACGTCTCCCTCTGGCTTGAATTATGACATAAAGCTCTCTAAGCCAGGGGCACGGAGTCAAAGGAACCCTGAGTGCGCGTGAACACCATTGCAGAGCGAACACAGGACAAGCATATTCGCATAAATATGAGATAATTACGAGACAGCGTCACAACCGCCGGCGACAGCACATGATGGATGAGCCGGGGCAAGAAAACATGAGCAAGGCGAGTGGAGAAAGAGACAGGGCTCCTGGTGTAACACAAACTCTGGATGGAGAGATGGGAACGAAAGGTAAAACAAAAGAGGGATTGGCGGAGGAATGGTGGAGGTCTTAGAGACTCAGGCCTCGAGGATTACCCCACTCCCCTCGCCCGTCTTCTATTTCTGCCTTTTAAGGAACTCCATAACGTCAAGTAGATAATGAGTGCCTAGAAGCGGGCCAAGTAAATCAGGCAGAGAACAACGGAGGGAGAGAGAAAAGGTGTGCGAGGGGGGGGGGAGGGGTGAGGCTGGTTTGAGACGCAGTGGGAGACAGTGGAAGGAAGAAGAAGATTAGAAGTGATAACAAATGAAGCGAGAGAGGCCGAGCGGAGCTGAGCTGAGTGGAGATGCGTGATAAGATCTTGCATGAACTTAAAAGCATACTTTACTGAAACTCCACCAGGAGCTTAAGAGAAAAAAGAAGCAAAGACTGGTCCCACGCACGGTTAGGAAAATAAATGTTCGCGGTAGATGTTTTTGACTCCTCGTTTTTGCGCCCGACCACGTATTCCCTTCTCACCATTCCTTACCCTCGCAATGTTTCTCTATTTATAGTCCAAACAGCTGCAGTTGGATTCCCGCCTTTCTTTGTCGTTTTTGTCAAAATTTGCAGCAGAGGGAAAAAATTATACAATCCAAAACTTCAGCCTCTCTGCAGAAATGTAACTTTGAAGGGGCCTTGAGAGGTCGCTTTAAATTCCAGATTCAAAGAGACCGCGACCTCATCACTGGCTTCCGATCAACAGCGATTGAGTCAACTTTAAACTTTGACCCTTATTGGAATCATGTGTGTCAGAGCAAGGGCCTCAGACAAATGCGTCAGACAAACTCACTTCTCGGGCTGTCTTTATTCATTCTTCATACAACTACTAAATATAGCCTCGTCCAAAAACCCAATTTGCCTCAAAGTGCCTTGCAATAAGTGCACAACAGGATTTCACTTATTGTTGGACCCAAAAATATACCGACCGAAAAACGCCCCCGCCCAAAACACATTCCCTCAGAGGAAATAGGTCTAAAACTTGGGAGAAACGATGTGAATACAGAGATGCGACCTTCGGGGGCTTTTTCGGAACACAATGAAGACCTTCGAGGACAGACGGTCTGAAAAACGCATGCCATTCTCCCCATTTGTGCGCTTCACCATGCCGAGACTGCAGAGGCTCGCAGACTTCTTGGAGAGTGATCAGGGCGGTGGTGTGATGCAGCCAGGAGACACGTAGAACAGCATACTTTTTGTCCTCGGAGCATGGCTGCTCCACAGTTTGGGAAGCCTGAAAGCTGCTCTCATCAGAATTTTTTTTTTTTACTTTTTCTTTATTTACACAGACGATCTACCCAAATACACTTATCATTCAGCGTAACAAGGGTGAACGTTGGACTTGTATTGTCCTGTCCTGATTCCAAATGAATGCATATGTTGCTCTTCTGGTATGTTACGAGGTGATAATATCCGACTGTCTAAATATTCATCAACACCACTATAAACGCAACTTGATTATTTGTAACTAACGACAAAACGGGCAGCATATTATAATGACCCTCGTGACTATGAAGCTATCGCTGCAGTTGACGCCACTGTAACTGAGCATCTCTGTGGTACACTTCCTACATTTCAGTCCCTCTCAGTCAGCCTGATAGAAAACAAATAGCACCCAAGTCCCATATAATAATGTCATATGACATCAAGGGGAATGAAAAAAAGTCCCATTCTTCTCTCTCTGTTTTGCTGTTTTTCTCCATATTTTGCTTACCCGTTCGTTCGCGTCTCCGTCACTAAACCACAACAGTTGTGGGAAATCAGGGCCAGCTGTCAGCACTTTGATTTGATCGTAGAATGTGTCAATCAAGCCCAGGCACGTTGCACAAATCTAATTGTAGTCACTCATTATTTCAGCTCCCTCCGAGCTCTTCGCTGAGGAATTAACTTTGACGGTCTCACAGAACCGAGGCACCCAGGGCAAGACTGACCGGTGCATCTGATCTTTATTCCGTGTACCAAACAAACCGACATGAAAGCGCACATTTATTTAAAACAACTTGCTCTGGATCTCTTTGATTGTGAACGCCTCTAGCATTTCTTGAATGGAAGGCTTGCATGGCAGCTGTAAAATGATTATTTTATACTGTATATTCAAGGAGGGAAAAACGCTCTGAATTTGTACTGCGAGCACTGTATAATAGACTTTCATCTCAGGGTCATCTGTAGCGGAGTTACTGGAGGATCGAGAGGGGAAAATTGTTAAGATCTCGAGTGGTGTCCCATATAGGATGTGAATAGGGCCCATTAAATTCCCTTCACAGGCAGACACAAGCATGCCGGTGCTCAAGTTTGTTTTTGTCCAGTCTCGGCTCCATGTCCACAAACTGTGACAGAGACCAGCAAAGAACTAAAGCAACTCAAGACAGCGTGACGGAATGAAGAAATAGCATCACATTATTGTGGGTTTCTTTTAAAACGAGCGTAAAAAGATACGGTCTGCGTGCTTTCCGATGGGAAAATATTTGGTTCTGCCTTTTGAAATGATGCACTGTGGGGGAGAGAGACAGAGAGAGAGACACAACTGGAAGTTGTGAACAAATGTGTGGTGTTTCTGCACAGGTGTTTGTGACACACTGTGAGAACAAATTGGTCTCGCAATGAATATGTGTGTGTGTGTGTGTTTGTTGTATCTCTTATTGGTTGTAAATAGTGTTTGAGACTTTCACATTGTGAAGTCCCAAAGGTGCAATATTACATTCATTAAAAATGAAACTCATTATTTATACTACAGAAAAGAATATTGTTGTATTTTGTTGTTATCTACAAATCTCATATAAAGAGCTCAACCCATTATTAATTATGTTATGAATCCCAAGCCATAAGCTAGATAGGCTTTATTCTTCATGAGAATTAAATCATGTGAAAAAAGATCCCTGTAATATTTGTTATGTGTCATCTTTGTTTAGAAAATTGGTGGACCAATTCACTCCTGACAGTCCATGTGGTTTTGAGTCAAGATAAATCAACATAATCAACAAAATGTATTCCGATGTTGATGCTTTAACAGCATCAACATCGGTGGTTATTAGTATTATTTAATATTGGTTTTATTCTGTTTATGGGGTGATTTTTTGGGGAAAGATAATAGTAAGGAATATGATTAGACTTTATTAATAAGGGGTTAAGCTGGGGTTGACGCACATTGTTAGGGTTAAGATTAGAGAAGGTTAATGTAATGACTCCTCCAGAGTGTGTATATGAGTGAGGGAGTCTGTAGTTCTTCCAGGATCTCATGTCTGCGTGTGTCCCACAGACAGTTTAAAAGCTTTCTATTTACCTTTCACACCGATCCCATTTTCAGGTGTGTGTGTGTGTGTGTCTGTCTGTGTGCACTGTAAGTCTTCCCCGTGTGGGTGGACAGCTGGTCCAAAACAAGCGTTTTAGTCTCTTAACAAACCGTGACATGTCAAACATGTAAAGTAGACATTGACACAGCAACACGTAAAAGGCCTCATTGATTCCCACCTAAGGCCTCGGGGAAAAGAAAAGAGAAAAATGAAAGTGGGGAGAAAAAAAACACTTTTCACTCACACAATCCACTGAAGCCATTAATCATAAATTATATTTTACGAGGGATGGGGAGGAATATGATTGTCATAAAATGAGCAAAAGAAATGCGCAGAGGGAAGTTCCTGGCTATGGATGCTGGAATCACCTCAGGACAGTTTGGCTCGGGGAACAAAGGTAGTCAGATGTACCCTGTGTTTGGATGCATGTTTGCCCCCCCCCCCCCCCCCCCCTTTGGTGTTTTTTTTCCCCCCCCCCCCCCCTTACCTCTCCCTCTGTTTTGAATTTGTGCGCCTGTGCCTTTGCCAGGATACATGTCAGTTATCAGACTTATTAGATGTCATCGAACCTCTATCGTCTCTGTCATCTGGCTCTGCTTTCTCTCTCAGTCCCTTTTATTTTAACCGACTTGTTTTCTCTTTTCATCACTATCTCACCACACACACATGCAAACATGCATTAGGAATAAACTTGCAGGACTGACAAGCATGGGGAGGGGGTTCAGTGGGAGAGTAAAAAAATCAGCAGAAGCACAGCAAATACACAAATCTGCGTGAGCTATTGCACAACACCGCTTTTGAACTGAAACACCTGATTCTCAAGATAGCAGACTCTTCACAGCTACGAAAATATGGCAGTAGTCATGAACAGTTGGTACTATTTATTTTTTAATATCTGGGATTTAAGATTTGTGCTTTTGCTTCCCGACTGTGCCTTCGGTATAATTGAAGAAGTCAAACATCTGTATATGTTAATGCACTGCATGCTGGGCACATCTGAACATGATCCTCATGTTTGTGGCGATCAAAGATGAAAATCTGCCCAGAGAGCACTTGTCCCCTGACTGCAATCTGTGAAAGTCAATTGTTAAAAACACTGTGCGTTACAATCCCGAAATAATTATTTCTGATTGACAGCTGGTTGTCTGTTCAAATCATTTCACAGCACACCTCAAGCCTGCAGGAGGTTTTTCACAATCAATGTGAATGCCGATGGTTACTTGCGGTTCGTTATTCACAGCTTCATTTTTTTTGTTGTTTTTTTTGTCAGTATGGTGTGTGAAGCGACAAGTGTAACGATATAGTAGGCGTCCAAGTAAATATAGCATTTGCCAAGGTTTAAAATCGGATTGAACACGTTTGGCAGGTGATTTCAAACAAGGATAAGGATTTTATCCACTGCCTAGGAAGGGGTGTATTCATTCATCCGTCCGACAACAGAAACAGAATAATATAATAATAATAAATAAGAACAAGCAGATTATCAAATTGGTCTTATTAGAACATGGGAACTGGGTTTGCTTAGCAGAGAAACCCAATGTGTCCCCAGATGCTGTGCCATATGAAAAGAGCCCAATAAAAAGGAGGAGTTTGTCATTTTTGGTTTTGTTCCGGTGTCTTATCGTGGGCAGAGGTCTCAACGGAAACACCGTGGACATGGAAAATCCAGGCTTGCTTCTCCGTGTGCGAGCTAGGGGCCAACATTTACCTCGTGCACTTGTGTGACGTCATGGACTTTTCACGGTCAGGTTAGACTTCTGTAAGCCCTTAACGCCCACACTCGACCATACACGAACAGCCCCACATACAAGCCATTCAACCATCAGATGAATGAAAGCCCAGCCCCAATTTTCTCCCTAATTACTTTTGAAAACATTGTCGAGGAGCTGAGCAACATGGGGAATGACAGCTCCCGGTGTTTTCCGACGGGACTAAGTCAACAAGCACAGACAGTGAGATGAAAGCACTCACACATCTTTGTGGTTCTGCTCACTCACACGGACAACCAATTGATTAACTCATAAATCAACCTCATCCCAGGCCCCGGGCCCTGGAGCGCCCCTGTGCCTCCACTCCCACCCCCACCAACCCAAAATCGGTGGTGAGAAGCTGCAGCCCAACCCTGTGCCCTCCAGCTAAGTAAGTGGAGGCGGGATGTTCCTAGTCATGGCAGAAACCCAGCAGGAGGGAGAGGCCAGGTGGGGCAGGTAGAGAAGCTGCTACAGGGGAAAAAAAATAGGGTGGGGTCATGGAAACAACAGGTATAGGATTCGTATGTGTTATTATAACGACAGGGAGGGATGGAGAAAGGAAACACAGAGGGACTTAAAGAAGGATATAAATGTGTTAAAACGACAAAAGGGAGGATAGCC
Organism: Colistium nudipinnis; assembly: GCA_016785305.1. NCBI lineage: Eukaryota > Metazoa > Chordata > Actinopteri > Pleuronectiformes > Rhombosoleidae > Colistium > Colistium nudipinnis. The sequence continues at coordinate 237,531 of JAFBJU010000900.1, read as the reverse complement.
TGAATCTAATGCTGTGTAGTGCTGCCAAGCAAGGGGAGACAGATACGGAGAGAAAGAGCCTAGAAGAATGCAGTAAATCCCTGAGCGACTGAGCAATTCTCTGGAGAAAGGAAAGAGGAATTTTTATGTGCTGCAGGTGAGCAGAACAGGGAGGGAGGGAGAGGAAGAGCGAAGGAGATAGACAGATGGAAAACGAAGGCAGAGAACGCGGGGGTGGCCGAGGGAATTGGGGTCTCTCTAATCTCCCCTGTCACCTCGGCCCTCGGCCCGGGGGGGGGGGGGGGGGGGGGGGGAGCGTGAAAGGGTTTGATTGTAGCGGAGAAAAAGGGCACACATGGGGTGAAAATGAAGAAGGAGTGACAAGAAATGACACAAAATGGCTCCTCGCGCTGTGAAGAGTGGACCCCGTGACGGAGGAAGACATATGGGGGAAAGATTGGGAAATGGACTCTGACAGGAAAAAAAAGGAAAGCCGGAGAGCAAACAGGAGGCAGGAGGACAGGGAGGAAGAGGATGTCTGAGAACAGCTCAACGAGTGCATCTGTGTGTCTGAAAGTCATAAACCAGGGTTTTGGGTGATTGGTCTGTTGGTCGCCTTCGTAGTTGACGTTGCAAGCATCGCGCGACACCAAAATTCATATTGATTGTTATCTGTATTTAATAGACATCATTTCTATGGACGAGGTATATAACTACCTCAGCATTTGACATATATTTAAGTGTATCACACGAGACTGTGTAGCATTCATTTGTGGATATGTGTTAAGTGCAACCTTGTTCGACAACAAGTCCTGGGAACTGCATATGTAAAAGAAATTAAGCAAATGATGCGAGCGTTCACACGGATGAACGACAATGCTCTGTGAACGGTGGCACCAAACATGTGCTGTGTGCCCCAGGTGCGTGGAAGCGATCGCTGTATTTCATCTCTCTCAATAATAACAATAACAAAACAATGGCGATCCTTGTCAGTGTCTTTTTAGATATTGTTTATTTTAATAAACAGAGCTGTCATAGCAGCTGCCATGTCAACGTTACACCTTGTTAGTTCTGACATACTGTATTTTGATTTACTGTCAATTTTGTAAAGTTTTGGTGGGGACTGACTTCACGATAGAAGGATTTTTAATATATATACATATATACATATATGTATATATGTATATATATTCCACTTCCAACATAACATAGTGTGAATTCAATTCCATATCCATTTTGTACTGTAAATTGCACTCTTCCGTATATTGAGCTTTTCCATTCATACGCTAAATTTAAATTGCATAAAGTATTTCTTGTTCTCAATACTTGCACTGCATATATTACTCTCTTACATACACCCCTTTTTCCACTGCATTTACTCAAGTCACTGTATATATATTGCATCTTCAGTACTTTGTTCTAATCATGCCACAGTCTCAGTTTATTTAGTTCTAAACCTGTGTTTTTTATGTTTGTATACTTTTTACCTCTGCTGCTGCAACACTGCAAATTTACATTTTAAAGGATTATCTTATCTTATCTTATCATATATATATATATATATATATATATTGTTTTATTATTATTATAGTTACAATCTGTTGTTGCTCCATAGACGCTGTGTGAAGTCTTTCAATGATGCTTTTAATGATGTCCCAAGTCTGCGACCTAACCACCCCTCAGGGGTTATGTTGCCAGTAATTTAGGTGGATTGTAAAAGACAACATGCCTGGCTCTGCTGCACTATATTCCTTAATTTAAAATCGGCCTCCATAATGCTTGACCTCGACAGGGGGCCACGGAGGGGATTCTCAGAAATCGTGGTGTTTTTCCGTACGCATGAAGTGAGGTGGAGAGTGGAGGAAAACGAGCGAGCAGAGGGGGCGTTCTCAGCGAGCGGCTAATAGTTCCTCGGCGAGATGGGCCTCACGTCCCACCCCTGTGCAGGTCATCAGTCTCTCATTAGATCACAGACTGCCAATCAGACGGAGCGGCTCGTCTGAGCAGCAGCAGGCAGCGGCTGCCTAAAAGCACCAACAAGCCAATAATGTCAATGCTTTGTCACTCATTCTGTTCTCATCGAAGGTCCCGCCAACTATCAGGACTCGGCGTTCCTGTAACGTATTAGTTACAGCAATTTGTCTCCGCTGACAGACGCGGAGAGAGAGGGAGAGAGAGAGAAAAAGAGAGAGAGAAAAAACAGTGAGTGATGGCTGTTAGATAGCGACGCATGACGAACCTCATTCCAACAAAGCTCTGACACAGAGAGATAATGATTCACACACATGCTGCGCTTGCAAGCCCACACAGGGGCAAACAATACGTGCGCACTCTCTCACACACACACACTCAGATCACACAAAGGTGCCTTTGTTTAGTTCCTCGGTCATTGCTTACTGAATGTAAAAAACACACACAGCCTCTTACATGTGTGTGTGTATGCACATATGTGTCATGCCTTTGTCAGTATTAACCTTTTCGCCAACAGAGTGAAAGTCGTGAGTGTGTGTTTTTTTTTTTCACTTTGTCAATTTCTTGTGTAAGTCACTTCCTGCTGGGCTAATACTGTTTTTTTAGGTTAATTGCTGTGTGTGTGTGTCAGGGTGAGTGTGTGCAGGTGTGTACCTCGGAGGTGAAAGAGGTGAGATTCTCATTGATCCCTTAATATGTGGCCCCAGGCGACGAGAGGGAGCGGGATAGCTGCAGAGCATGTGGGGAGAAGAAAAAAAAAAGAATCAAAGATAACAGGTGAGGGAGCGATAAAGGAGTGGGTGTGAAAGACGTTAAAAAAAAAAAGCCGATAAGAGGCGGAGGCATTAAAAGCGTCAGGGAGAAGGGTGGCTTTGAAACAGACACAACAAGAGAACTGGGTGGGATTGTATGGGCTGTGTTTGTACCTGTGCCTCCTGTTTGTGCTCATGTAAATCCTTTTTCTGTCACAGGTCAGAGGGATGTTTTTTTTTTGGGGGGGGGGGGGGGGGGGGGGGGGGTGGTTGAAGAGGAGCTCCGTGAGATAGTGTGATGAGAAAGGAAGGCAAAGTGGGAGGAGGAATGATGCAGTGGGAGGTGGAAAGCGAGAGATGAAAGGAAAAGAGAAAGATCGTAAATTTTCACCCGGACAGACAAATAAAAACTCTCTCATACCGCACCTCAATCGCCCCATTTTTTTTTTTTTATTGCGGTGTATGTGAGCCGGCCTTTGTTTTCCAGAAAAACTCCACTCCCCTTGTGCCAATCACCCGTAACCATCCCTATAAAACTAAAACCATTGCAAACAAAAATCCCATATGCATTTTTGTCTTTCCTCCCAGCGGGCTCCCAAATGGCCAATAACACAGCGCTCTGTACAAAAGCTACTATTTATTCTCTCTTGAGTAACAATACAGTATTTTCACACTGGTGAAAAATAAATAAACATCTTGTTCAATAAATACTATGATCCATAACCTTGAGCCATGTCATCCAAGGCACTTTGCAAAGACATAGAAATACATTTATTCTCAAAAACAGCAAAACAAAGCCGACTGTAAATTGTCAAAGGAATAAACGAAGCAAAAAACAATCGTATAAAAGCGAGGAGGATTCACGTCAGCGTGACAAAAATTGTTTGCATTAAGGTGTGCGAAAAAAATCCAAGAGTAAGCGGTTCGGCATTTCTGGGAGGGTTCGCTGTCTTGCTGTGGGTTAGATGAGAAGATAGACAGCACTCTCATGTCTCTTTGATAAATATAAAGATCACACCGAGAAATGGCGAGCATTGCTAAGCACAAAGGCTGAAGTCAGATTTACGAGCATCAGAAGGGAGGAGTCGACATGGATACCTGCAGTGTGTCTTTAGATTTATGGTTCAGCGTCGGATTTCAGCCAACGATAGCACGACGTCGGCACCAGACAGATGTATTATTACCGGCCGGGAAGAATGGGATTCCACGAAATGACTGTACTGTCACCGTGGCTTTGCGAGATGAAAACGTCTTCTTGCTGGACAGATTTGGACAGAGCCAGACCAGCAGTTTCCAGCGTTTCCAGTCTTGGTGAAGACTTGGTTACGTGACGCTTAACCACATCCATTTAAAACAGGAAGGTAAATAGAGTTTTTTTTGGGGGGGAGGGGGCAGCAAATGGAATTTAAAGGCATGTTACCAAATTTGTCCCAGCTGCTCATTTATGTATGTATATATAAAAAAAACTATATTCATCGATATAAAAAAGAGAATATGTTTACGATTGTGTCTTGGCTATGGAATGCAATCACTGGAAACACAAGTCAAAAAATAAAAAAGTGGCAGGTATGTTAAGGCACTAACTACCACTGCGTGTGTGTGCTTGACTACCTCTCTGTCTGGACAGCGTGTGTGCAGCGCTGCTGTAGCCTTACGGTAACTGACCAACTGAGCCGTCTTGTGATTACTCAGCAAAATTATTTCCAGTGCTCGCCCCCTGACTCATGCTTCCTCCCATCTTCCTGTCCTCCTCTTCGTCCCTCTGGCCATTTCCCCCTTCCCCTTTTGTCTTTTACCCTTTCAGACATTTTCCCGTCCGCCTTTAGAGAAAATGAATGTTTGCTGATTCACACATCTGGAGTGACTGAATCAGCTTTTTTGCTAAATGGCTGCACTGTCTCTCCTGCTGCCTGTCACCAAGTCTGCCCTCGTGTGCGTGTGCCTCCAACCACCTACAGTGGGATTTATGTGCATCTATGAGCCGTGAAGTCCGGTAACTCAGCCCAGTCTCAGTGTGTCTCGCTCAATGAGCTGCTATGTGCATTGGACGGATGACAGTGCTGGTAATGTGTTGGCTTTGTGTTTGTTATATTCCTGGTGACCTGCCAAATAGTACTCCATTCACTTATTCCAGTACAGTATGAATGAATGCGTTAAGCGTGTGTGTGTGTGTGTGTGCTTTTGTCTGCTAACGTTTTCCGTTTGTTTCCGCTGCGACTTTGTGCAAATAGATTTTGAAATTACTGGACGTTTGTGTGTTTTTTTTTTTTGTGTGAGTGTCCAGTCCCTTCCCAGTGTCTCAGCCTCGGAGTCTCTTCTTGAGGCGGTTGAAGTCCTTCGCCGATCGCCACAGCCAACTCTGCAGCTCCCGCAATATCCAAAACCCCTCCACCTTCCGCGCAAAGTCGTTCATCGACGGACGCACTGACAGGAGCGAGGAGGAGGAGGTGGAGGAGAGTAGTGGGGTCAGAGGGGGAGAAAGGAGGGAGGTGCCCCTTTGTAAGGACAGGGGGATGGGCTGGGGCAGGAGGGTGTGCTTCTCACCTCCTCCAAACTGGTAGAGGAGGGAGAGGGTGGATAGAGGGGGTTGGAGGGTGGGGGAGATGAGGGATCGAGGAGGCCTGTGCTGAGGATAGAAAGAGGAGGAGGAGGAGGTGGAGGAGGCGATCACTCCACTGCTTCTCTCTACAATGAATTCATCCTCTTTTCTGAGTGTGTCTGGGTGACGCGAGTTCAGGTTGTAGCTGTACTGATTGTCGCCGATGGTTAGTTGTGGTGCGTCCAGGTAGGACAAGCCGACCCCGGCTTCAGAAGCCCTCTCCCGCTCCTCTCCGTCCTCGCTGATGCTCAGCAACTTTCTCCTCCTCCAGCTCTCCGCGCCTGCCTCCTGATCCTCCTCCTCACGCTCCTCTGCTCTCTCTTCTTCACTGGCAGCCAATTTACTGCTCTTAGGTTCCTCCCTCCTCCCTCTCCTCCCTCTTTCTCTTTCTCCTCTTCCCTTCTCCCTAGATCCGCCACTCCTTCCTCCAGCTGTGGTTGCATCTGCTCTCCTCCCCTCTCTTCCTCTTCTTTTTCCCATCAGGTCCGTGGCGCCGCCGCCGTGCTCCTGCTCTCCGCCGACCGCCCTCGTCCCGCTTCGTTTCTGGTTGTTACGCTGACTGGACTCTGTCCTGGTGCCAGTTCTGGCCCTGTACGAGCTCTGGCTCATCAGCGGAGCTGGCCGCTCGCCTCCCGTCCCCCTCTGAGAGTACTGCAGCTCGCCAGCGTGGCTCCTCATGTTCGCGGATGGAAGCGTGTAACCCAGCGTGGTCATGAGCGCGGAAATGGAACCCAGCAGTCCGTCCAGGCCCGTGCAAAAGTGCAGCAGGGAGGTCTTGAGCGAGGGGCAGAGGGTGGAGCCGGCCAGCTCCCTGACAGCCACGAGGAGCACCGAGTAGGCTTTCTGGTTCTGGGCCAGCCGGGCCTGGTTCTCCAGGCCGTGCCACAGCTCCAAGCGGGTGGCAGCGCTGGGCAGAGACAGAGCCGTGCTGTTGGGCCGGGGAGGGGAGAAGTCTTTCTCGTTGAATGGGGGGCCTAGGTAGGTAAGCTGCAGGAGACATAACAAACAAAAGAGAAAATAATGGAGTGGGTCAATGGACAATTCTGGTCTAGTGTTCTTTTTTTTTTTGAAGATTGGCCCATTGAACCCTTAACAAAGTTTTAATATTACCCTGGGGCATCAGTGAAAATATCATCAGAGAGGATAGCTTTTTCTGACATTTTTATATTAATTTTGGTATTTATCATTCATATTTAAATCATACTATAGATCATTTCTTATACTTTTATAATCTATACATCAATTTAAAACAAATGCAAAAAATATTATATATGAGAGATCATACTGAAACAGATTGGGCTCATGATATATGACTCACATATACATCTTTGATTTCTTTGAGCTGATACTCCAGGTACTTGGTCAGCTCATACGTGCTTTCTATCGAGCTCCTCTCACTGGCCAGGTTGTGTGAGGAATCCATGGCCGTCACCATGGTAACAGCCAATAGAACGAGGAGCTGGTGTTGATGGACTGTAAAGAAGTCAAAAAAGATATACAAGGCTATGATTAAAACTCAAACGGACAGTGTTCAGATATTTCTTAAATGACGCTGGAATCATGGGTGTATATGTGATAATCAACACGAATTGCAAAGCTATTTGTATTCATAACAATGAGATGAAATTTATCACAGCTATCATTTTCTCAGACATTTTGTGAGTGTATTTAATGTGAAGCTCTTAATTAATATGATGACTTGAGAACAGAAAGAATCCTCTCCAGCCAGGGTTTCCAAGCTTTGCTCGAGTCACCAATCACAGTGTTTAACTGGAATTTTACAATAATCTGGTTTATTTCTTTGTCTCTATAGCAATGGCCTCGTCTGTTTACATATTACCAGGTCAGAGTTATCTGACACAGCCAATAAAGTTTTTTTCCATTTCTCATCTAATTTTAGAGTTTTCTGGATGTCGTAGGTTTACTCTGGCTTCAAATAAAACTTTTTTTAATGGCTTCAGACGGTCAGTATCAGACAGTCGGACAAATGGCTCCTATGTTCGGTGCACCAGTGTCATGCAAACAGCTGCTTGCACACACACACCCACACACGTCCTCATTCCATAGGTCTAACATTCAAACCGGTCCTCAGGATGTAAAGCAGGTACAGCCTTGAAACTGCGCACTGACGTGCACATTCATTTCTGAGCCGTATCTTCAAAATAAAGACATGTGGCTTCCTTTACGGTCACCAACATTAATGTGTTGTTGCATCGGTCGTATGTTTGCTGTGGACTTCTTGTTTATGTTTTGGAGTGTTTGTGTAGGTGCTTTACATTACCGTGCGAGTGTTTGTGTGCATGTTTGCAGCTGCAATTATATCTGTTGATGAAATTCCCATTGCTGGGGGAGTACACGGCGCCGGTGTATGTGTGGTGATTAGCGTGCATGTGTGTGTGTGTGTGCGAGGGGAGAGGAGGCCATGTAACACTGGAAACCTTTTAGTGCCCCTGTCTCTGGTTTCAAACAGAGAAAATTGGAGCTGAAAGGTGGTTTTCAACATGAAGAAAGTTCATGTACGTCCGCGGATCTGCGTCCTGTGCTCACTCTCCCTGGACTCTTTCGCTTTCACGCTGCCTCCTTTCTTTTCTGACTCTCTCTCTCTCTCTCGACACTTCCTCGACCCTTCACTCAAGCGTGACACTTTTTTCTTCCATTGTTTCTGCTCTCCATCATCCTTTTCCATCCTCGCACGCGCTCATCCTCCTGACACGCAGACTGTAGGCTGTGGCTCATGCTTGTAATCATGGGCGAAAAAACGTGCTGCTGTTCAACAGGTGTGAAATGTGCAGCGCACAATTTCTGTGACCCTGTCAACTCTGTCTCATTTGCGCACTATGTCTCTATGCGACACACCCCAGGCCTCCCGTGGCTTCACCAGCTACTAACTCTTTTCTCCTCCTGAACTTGCACACCAACTTTCCTCTCTTTCCCACCTTGTCCTCCTTTTCTCTTTTCTGCAGCGGCCAATTAACCCTGATTAGCTCTCATACTCCCTTTTTATCACCCTCTTTTTTTCTCTTTTTCTTTCATCTGTCCCATCACGTTGGGCCCCTCCAGGATGAATAAGAGACTTTAAGTGTGTAGCTCGAACAGATTGCAAAACATTCCGCTCTGCGCCTTTTCATTGGTTCTATGAAAACAAGTTCTGACCTAAAAAAGTCAACACCTTTTCCCTCTGACTCAACCACTTACCTTTGAGGTAATGGTATGCACTACGTAACAGGTCTCGGTTGAAACTTAAGGATGGAATGTACACTATACTGCTCTGTATAGTATATAAAAAAATTTACTGTCTGTCTGTTGTGCAACCAAATAACTTTTTATCATAAATCCAAATAAAATAAATGTTTTTTAAAACATTTTTATTTTCACGTGTCACTATCAATATATAAAGAATATAAAAGTATAATGAGTAGATGAATTTGTTCCAAAATGACGTCACAATCACAATCGGATTAATTAAAATCGGATTAGAAATGCTAGTCATAAAAGTGACAAAGATAACACACACACACACACACACAACGAGCAACCCCCAGGTGCTACACAGATGGTGACTCCCAACTATTTTCTAAATCACTGTGGTTGGGCCTGGGCAACTCCCACATGCTCCCACACACACCTTGAAATCAGTCAATTAGAACAACCCCCTACAGCCAAGCCTCTTACGAACAACATGGGCCACATCACCTGTCAGAATCGAAAAGCCTCTTTCAGTGAACATTTGGAGCTCATCAAGCTCGGGGCTGCTCCCACCGAATAACCTCCAGTGGCATCACCACGAAATCAACATCATTGCCTCTCTGCGTAAACAGCCCCGGAGGAGGACCGCTTTCAGAGGGAATAAACAGGTACAAAATCAAGGAGAGAAAATTCTCCTTGGCAAAGACAGCCGACCAAACTGATCCAAACTGTTTCCTTTTGTCTGCAGCCACATGCTTGGAGATGATTGCCAGACGCCAACAAAAAAAAAAAAAAGGAGGTTCTCGGTTGTTTTGATTGAGCGCTGACATGTCTGAAAGCATCCTCTGCCGGGGCTAAAAACAACTGCTCTTTTGTAGACGTAAACTGAGATAACTCGGACCCAGAGCCGTGTTGTTGTTGTTGTTATATAATATTACTCTCCACTATAGTCGGCGTGTAGCCCGATTTCAAGGCGAGCCCTGCAGGCTTGGGGGCTGCGTCTGAGTACCTGGCAGTGGAAGCACACTCCGCAGGGCAGGGTTGAAACCAGAACATTCTCCGTGGGAGGATTACATTACAACAGCGCAGGGGTTCCCTACAACTGCCGACCATGACCCGCCTCTGCGCGCTTATGTGCGTGTGACTCTCGGCGCGTCTTTTTTGGGGGGATCGCACCTACCTATTAGGGTTACATGTGCACTCGCGGGGGAGCTCCATTTTTCATAGTGGATCATATATATATTTGTTTTTGTCTTTTGCGTGTTGGTTAATATATAGACAGATCTGACGCTCTGGAGTCTGGCTGCCATCTGCCAAACAGAGCTGAACATGAGGTTTGCGCGCCAGAGCCTGTGCACTCCAAATAGGTCAAAATTAAACAACACCACAGGGGTCAGGGTTCACAGGTGAATTATGGGACGAAAGGCTGTGTTCAAGGGCATAAAGAACCTTTTAACACAGTTAACACATTACACTCCAGACTGCGTTTTGGTAAACCAGTGACCCTGTGTTTGTGGGTGTTGTAGGCTTGCCGCTTCCATACAAGAGGACTTGTATTTCATGTTTCCCGACATGCACCAACATTTGAGGTTTTAAACAAGCACTTAAAAACAGAATTGGGTATTGTGGGAACACCATGTGCAAGTAAATCTCTCCAGTCTGGTCCAGGAAAAGTACCTCTGGAGCCAGAAAAGGTTGCCCTCTATTGCTCCAACCACTTGAAAGAGGACTTGCACAGAGAGGAAACATCAGTACGTGTATGATGTTATAAATCAGGTCCAAATGAGATGTTTATTATTTCCAGTGCCACGGTGATTAGTATAACTATAGTATTTAGCAATGACATATTTTGGTGAGCATACGTTGTAAGACTTGACATGAATCGTGGCATGCAAGATTCTTTTTGGGGAGAAAAGTTTGTGATGGGCTGATTTCCTAAGATAAAAGTCCTAGCTGCAGGCTACATCCTCTCCCTCTTCACTCCTCTTGTGTACCTTTTCGCTGTGCAGGGCCTTCTTGCTGAGTTTGAAAACGTACGTATAAATCTGATTGATGTTAACGTTACATTTGTTTCGCAAAACTAACCCCTAACCCCCAATCAATTACATCATTAGTATTATACACTTAAACGTGTCTGACCATTTGTCTTTTTCGCCAACTAAAGCTTTCGTGAATGCGCCTGGATCCTTCACCTTGTCTTGAATATTTCATGTCATCTAGCTAATGTTGCAGAGGCACAGCTGTGGCTGCATTGTGACTTTGTTGGATAAAAAGATCTGTAAACTCGATCTGTAAACTCGAGAGGCTGATTGTAATTTGTGTCCTTTTTTTTTATTCTGTTGTTGCTACTGTACCTGGTGTCACAACACTTACCCTAAACTGAAACACACCTGTGCAGGATGCCAGGGGCATTAGCAGACTATTACAGCATGTGAGGGACAAAGTGGACTGTGACACACAATGGGCCACAAGTGAGGTGAGAGAGGGTGAGTTGGGGATGAGTGGAGGTGGAGGGCTTTGACAGGCTGGGGTCAGGGTTGGTGTTGTGTGTCTGTGTACAGTTACAGGCCAGATTTATGTGCAGTCTGCACTCAATCAAATGTGCATTCCTCCGCTAACTCAACACACACAAATGTGCACACACACATGCACACATATGCATCCAGATTGTGCACTGGAGTGTTGAGCTACGTATGTAAAAACGCCATACTGACTAAATATAGATGACCAACGAACCATTGTGCATATGCACACACACATACACACGTTTCCCATCTCTTCCCCTGGGAGATTCCCTCTTCGGCAGTTCTTCCATCATACAAAATTTCAATGGATCAACTTAACACTGGACAAAATAAGGGGTTTCCAAAAGACACCAATGGCTCCAAAACAAATGCTGAAAAAAACATACATTTAATGCCCAGAAACATTGTGCAACCATTTCTGGCTTGTCATAAACTCCTCTGCCTAGCTCCCTCGCTGTCTGTCTCCCTCCTCACCTTATAAGCCGATCTATCCGTGCCTCTTTTTTTTTTTTAATCTGTGGATTCCAGTCGCTCCATGCTTTATCGCCATGTTTGGTTTCAATTTCATTGTCGCTTCATCTGTCCCCGACTCCCCCTAAATCTTCCTTCCTCTCTCTCCCCAATTACTGTTACCCTCTCTTCCTTTCTCTAATTGGCTCCACTTGTTTCCCCAGCCGACATCTTTCATGCCTCCTTCCCCTTTTTTCAGACCTTCAGTTTTTAATGTGCCTTTTAATGACTTAGTTTAGTGGCTAGGCGGCTCCTGAGCGACACTAATGTCCTCTTGTATTTTGTATTAGTTTCTGTGTTGTGGCTTACTAGTGCTGTGGCAGTCTGTCTTTGATATGTTGTTGTTTGTATTTTTTGTTATTTATCACAGTGCTGGGGCGACCAAACTAGTTTTGCCTCGCGGGACAAATAAACAAATCTCTCTATCGCAGTGAGTACCTCTCAAACCCCCTTGAACTCCAGCTCCCCTCCATCTCAGGCGCAAATATTTACTTTTTACAACATTTACAGCCATATAGTTGCCTTTTGTAAACTGCTGATGAAGATTGTGTAAGGCTACAATCCACACGGTAAATATGCAATGCATTGTGATACAAACATTTAAAACTATTCAACAAATGTATAAAATCGTGCTTCACCCTGACCAATCCCAATGTTAAAATGCAGGTAATGCTGTTAATAATAATCCAATCTCAAAATTGGACAATTACCATTTTTCCAGTGTATTTATTTTTTCTGCTTTGGGGCACCTAGCAGACGATACTATGTCGGGTTTTGTTTGAACACACTTTTGGCAGCATTTCCGTTTATATATTGTGATATGACTGCTTTAACTTTTCTCTGGAAGTGTCTGAAATCGAGGAAAGATATCTTTTTGGGCCTTGAAGGATAGAGACAGAGGGGAGGTGGAAGAAGAGAGGATTTGAGAGGAAGGAGGGAGAGGAAAAGGAGTCAGTGGTGGTGGGGTGGGGGGTGGGAAGGGAGGAGGGGGGGGGGTTATGAAGCGAGGGGCCATGTTAATTTGGGAAAAATGTAAACAGCATGTGTAACTGTTCAAAGCGTGACCGACTCATTTTATATCATTCCCCCCTTCTCTCTCCACTCTCTTTCCCTCTGGGTGCTGCTAACTTCTGTCAATCTGCACTGCATTAACCCCTTTACCACCAGTTCCTCCTCTCTCTCTCTCTTCTACAAACCTTCCCCCTCCACACATCCAGATAAATGTGTGTGTGTGTGTGTGTGTGTCTGTGTCTGTGTCTGTGTGTGCGTGTTTGTGTGTGTATATACGCCGTGAAAAATTGAGGATGGCGCTGAACGAATCAAAAGATGTGAAAGGTTCACTTTCCTCTTTAGCACATCCCTCGCTCCCTTTCTCTCTCTCTCTACTATTCCTTTTTTCCTCCTATTTGCTGGTGTGTTTCAACTCACTGGTCCAACACACACTTACACTTTTATCTGAAACACACCGACACTAATTCAACCCTCCCTGCAATAACAGTAACTTGTCTGCGTGTGTGTCAGCATTTTTTTGCATGTGTGTGTGTGTGAGTGAGGGTCAAAGGTGGCATGTTGTTCCACAGCTGAGTTCTCTTTGTATTTATTTTCTAAGACTGTCAGGAGCTGCAGCAGTTAGTTATGCACTCAGCACTGTATTTATTTTCCGTCTAAAATTACTCCAACTTCGCTGTTGGCCATGCTGGTTCACATGACCACCTAGATGACAACAGGAGAGCGAGGGAGGATGCCAGGAGATGAGGAGTGAGAGAGACACGAAGAAAAGAGTGGGAGTTGGTGCCCTACTGTTCAGCGGGGTTCATCACTTCATCGCTCAACCACCCTGTGTCTGTCTGTCTTCCCATCTTTTCTCTCACCCCCTTGTAGACATGAAGCAGCAGCCGCACCAGTCTTCCCAGGGGCAAAAGTGTGTGTGTGTGTGTGTGTGTGTTTCCTTTCACACCCTGACTAACGTGAATCATGTACTTTCTCATATCAGTGACAGCTAACGAGACAGAGGCTTTAGTTGCCTCCGACCCCTTCAACTCCTGTCATTTTTTATTGTGAAAAAGACCCCCCCCACTCTCTCACTCTCACACACACACACTTAAACACACACAAACCCACACACAGACAAATGTTTTCAGTGTTTTCTCTCTTGCGCTCTGATATTCTCACTCCTTTCACATTGTCAACACTTTCTTTGCAAATCTGAAAAATACAAAATGACAAAAAAGTAAGTAAATAAAATATATTTTTTTGTTTCCTGATTGTTTTTTTACATCTTGTACTTTACTAAATATTATTTTGAATGTCTTTGAGTCTGTTAAGCCATCTGTTTATTATTTATAATTTAGACAATTATTATTAATTTCATACAATGAATAAATTATTCACATCCACCGTTCATCCGCTGGGGTTTTAAAATGTAACAATAATATATAAAAACACACACAAAAAAAAAGTCAATTCATTTCTTTCCACCGTACAAAACATTTTGAATTAATGGTAAGATTGCATTTTACAAAGGATCCTAGGTTTTGTCTTGTGAATTTATATGTACGTGTATTTAAATGGAACTATGAAAAACAATATATGATAAAGAAAGGGTGCAAACTTGAACCAAATATTCTGGAGCACCCAGTCCTGTGCTTGCTCACATCGTTTAAAATTCAACATAGCCTTCGGAAAACAGGAATGACGAAAAAATAGCAGCAACATAAATTTAACTCGAACTGATACCCCTATTATTTGGTGACAGAAAATGTATGCTACATCTTTTTCCCATTTTTAAAAAGGTCCATCAAAAGTTTTAGATTCTTGGACTTACCTCCGCAAAACCTTTTCATTTTCCCCAGATCCTTTTATTCCGTTCAGTGCGCTCTCAGATCTTCATCCACTCCACAGCAGTGGGAGCTGAAATCAGCCGAGGATGGTGTGTTCTCTGCTCGTGTGGATTTGTTCGCTGCCCTCAAAAAAATAAATCGCAAACTTTTTCATCACGTGTCGGTTGAATTAAATCTGCTCCTCTCTCCTCGGGCAGCCGTGGGGATGGTGACGGATGAAGCCAAAAATCAGGTACCGTCGGTGCAACGGATGCGGTGATGGAGTTAAAGATGTTAAATGTTAGGAGGGAACACAGTCACGGGATGGAGCGTTAATATTGACGCTCCGCTGCCTTGGTGTGTGTGGTCTGTGTGACAGAGTGAATGCCGGCGGAGGCTTTTTGTACCTCCTCCTCCTCCTCCTTCTCCTCTCTTTCTGCCCCTGTCTCTCCATCTTTCGCTGTCCTCCTCCTGGTGATTCACTGGGCTGACGCATTGGGCAGCCCGGCTGGGTTGGGTGCCGCTGCATCACGGGACTTGTTAGAACTCATCTCTGTCTCGCTGCCTTCGTCCTCCACCGGAACAAGATCTGACTTCGGCTGTTTGATCTTTAATCGGCTTCCCTTTAATAAGGTGCGGGTCCGGTTCACTGCAGGCCAGGGAGACCTGGGAACCCTCACGTAATCATACCCCCGCCCCCCCTCCTCATCTAACTCTTGGCATCTCTCTGGCATCTAACTAGTGTTTTATTTTATCGTTTTTCCGTCCTTAATATTCAGCCTGATTAATCACAGGCCTTTAAACGGAAAACATGCTGTGATTAATAGCAATGTCCTATTCACGCATCAAAAGGCCCAAATTCATCTCAAAATGATTTATTAGATAACTTTATAATATGAAACTGGTTGGAGAAAAGTTAACGCTGTCCGGAGAAAAAAGGCCGATGTCAAGACGATTTAAAAAGCGGTCATAGATTTGAGACAGATAAGAATTGTACAGAAGGGTATTATGTGAATAATACGGCCTGTAAAATTAGAGGCCTCTCATAAATAGTATTGTGGAATTCTCCGTTTGTGTTTCTCTCTGCGTGTTTCTTAGAAAGGCAGAGGGTAGAGACAAGCGATTGCCTGCTCCGCGGTGTTTTTGTCTCCGCTCTTCATTCCTCAGGTTTTAGTTTTTATTGACAGTGGCATCACGGGCTCTTCTTCTCTCACCTCCAGCCGTCACTCAGCATACCGCCGCCGTGCATCACTGCTGTCACTGAATGTGTCCTGTATCCAGGTTGAATAATACAATTATGATAATATAATAACCAGCTCGCTCTCACTCCCAGCTTCTTTCCAAGTAACCGCTGAGATATCCCACATATCTTATGATCGCCCGGTCTGTATCGAAATGAGAATGGATGTTATGTGTAGTGTATGGTCTTGTGGCTTGGCTGTATCCTCCAGGCTGGATCAGCAACAACTGGCCAAGGGAAGGGGCCAGACCTCAGTGGGCCTCAGAAGCTTCACACTCAATGTGTGTCAACTGCCTTATGCAAATTAAATTGAACATTTTCTTTGCAATATGCGCCGCAAAGGCACAATGTCGGCAGACATTAGTACTTAAAAAGTGCGTTTGTTTCAATGTAGTCCTTAGTCTATGCTATATTTTGCTCGAACCCAAAATTATATATATACACTTTTTTAAATCAAATTAACATCCATAAAAACTGTCCCCTACCTGTAAAATTAATCTGGATATTTGTAATTTTTATAATTGATCCAGTAATTTCGCATTAAGCCATGTTGTTTTAAAAGCTAGATAATTCATTGTAAATCGTGACTTCCACTCTTATTAATAAACTAAAAAGACGTGCGGTGTTATATTTCCGATATTAGAAAAGAATTGGTCGCGGGATTTATTTGATCAGATCATGGATTAGATGTGTAGTGCGTCGCCCAGTGGCGGTGAGTGTTTCCTGCAGTCTGCTCGTCCCCGCGCAGACTCAGTCACAACTTGCTGTATTTAAAACCGGAGTTAAGGAATCGCTACAGGTCACACGGTATGTGTCACCCAAAAATGCGTTCATGCGTAAATGTGAGTGTGTTTTTTTTTTCGTTTAACTGCATTAAGTATTAAAATGAAAAAATAACCTAAACGGAAGTAAGTGCAACCATCCGCTGACTGTTTCCGGTGACGTAGTGTTAGCTACTGATGCTAAACGCGGGAAACAGGCGAAGCAGCTCATCAGATTCACAGTAAGAATTCAAGTTTCCACAGCGTGTTATGTATATCTAATTTACAAACTTCTCTGGTGATATTTGTGAGCCACGGGTGTGCAAGTGTCTCCCGTGTGCTTTGTGTGGACCTTCTGGTGCTTCGTGGGCTAAATTTACTCTGAAAAGCTACTGAGTTCCCCACGCCGGCCTAGTTCGGCTGGAGCGCTCGGTTTGATGCTCGCTGTGTCTCTACGTGGCGGTGCAGCAGCGAGTATGGATCTTTACCGCATCAGTTTGAGGTCTCGAGGCGACGCGGTGCTAAAAAAGAAGCCCACCCGGTGCTGCTCAAGTTAGCTTAGCTATTGTTGGTTTCGTAACGTGACGTTAGCAGAGAGTACGTGGTAAATTGTGTTGGATTGCTTATGGTTAAACGTCAATAACTTATCTACGCCAGAGAACGGGGATGTTTGAAGGGTTCGTCAGACGTTGCGGAGTGGGTTTACTGCTCTGCATCATTAACTGCCACTGGTTGCTAAAACAGTTCTACTCCAAAAGGACCACAGATGGGAATGTTTGGAAATGCCACAATTGAAACTTCCATTCGATCATTGATATAATAATGTTTCGGGGTTTTACTTATCCACTCCTGCCGTTGTCTCGCAAGGGTGCAAAGGAATTGTAGCCTTCCGTCTGAGTAAGTGGTCCTGCAGAGGTCTCTGACCCACAGAAACAAAGCAGAGAAGCACGTGTCGGAGTATTTGGCTGACATCATTAGTTGTTTAAAGCTACTAACTGCTATTTGGAGACATATTATTGTCTAACTTTATGTAAATCATGAATGTGTATCAACAACAGTGATGCAATAATAAAAAATGTTTGTCTGTTTGCACTCGCAAGTGAGACATCAAAGGTGCATTTTTTTTAGTCTGAAATGTCTTTGCCTCATTTGAGTGGGTTGAAGTTGTGTTAAGTTCTAAGTTGGTCAGTCTATCTTGTCAGTCATGATGGGGTGCAGTGTAACCATACAATATTTATCTTATTTTTCAACCAAATAATTTAGTCAGTAAATCCAAAGTGAACCCTGACACTTGCCTTAAAAAAAACAGTGAATGCCTCTTTTTTTTTTTGTTTCTTTGTCCGTCCACCCCAAAACAAAAGCGTGGCAATGTTTAGGTAGTTACATTTCAGAGTCCCATGTTCTCCCACAGTACATTGTCATTAAATGTTTTTATATTGTAATTGTAAACACAGGTGCCAGTCTTTATATCATCCATCCTGCTGAGTCTAACTAACTATTTTTCTCTCTGTCGCTAGAACATTGTTTGTCGCCTGGAGCTGTGATGGGTGACACACTGGAGTTCAATGATATCTACCAGGAGGTTAAAGGCTCGTGGGTCAGTATCCTCATCAATACCCTTTGGTCTCTAAACTAATGTGTCAACAGGAATTAGTATTAGCAAATTAACCAACTTCAATACTTTTTATTATTGTGCAAGAGGCAGATGTATGTCTGGTTAGGATGTGAATGTATTAATAAGCCAAATCAGAATTCATATTTGATTTACCACCAAATTGTTTTCCAAACAAGACATAGATAGTTTTAATAGTTTTTAATTATAAATTACTTACTAATTCCCTTTTTTCTTTTTAAATCTATCCCACTATCCTGGTTATATTGACATCGATGCTCAGAACAGCACCTTGTATCAGTGGAATCAATACTTGAAGAGCCCTTTTAAAAAAAACATTTAACCAGTCCATTAATAGCTTTTTCATCTCTTCCCTTTGTTGCTGCAGAACGATGGAAGGCTACGTTTCAGCAAGCAGAATGTGGTTTACAAGAGTAGTAAGACGGGGAAGGTGGACAGCATCCCTGCCGGGGAGCTCGACCAGGCCCAGTGGAGACGAGTGTGTTTAGGTCACGGCATCAAACTGGGCACCAGCTCAGGAAACGTCTACAAGTATGATGGCTTCAGGGACACGGTAAGTGTGTTCAGCACGCACAAGACGAAGACTTGCATGCTCTATAAAGTTTGTTAATTTGTGTCTGAAAAATAAATGTGGTTTTGCAAATTTAAGGTTGAGAAGTCTCTAAAACAACAGTGGAATATTACAGACAGAAACTCTGCTGTTCTGTTCAGGGCTATGTTTATGACAAACAATGACACACAAGCGAGGGGAATAATTCCACCCCACTTCTGACATTTCCAGGAAAAACGGTTCCATCTTGCATAAAGGCCACCACTCGTGTGCGTGTGTGCCTCCGTGTGGGTTGTTATCAAAAGTATGTGAATGAGTCGTCTCCTCTCCCCAAAGCTCCTAATGGGATTAATGAGGGAAACCAGCACCAGCATGTGTGTTCCATAAACAGTGTAATCATCGGCTCATGTGAGTCAGTGTTTATATCAATCCACTGAAACAATTTGGCTCAGAAGACAGACAAGGAAAAAAAATTGTGGTCATGTTTATTTTTTTATCACCCTTCCCCGCGCTGCTCTCAATGTATGGGGGAATGTCGGCACACGAGTGAAACACTGAGATGGAGGAGCGGCTTAAACCTGTACTGTGTGGATGTGAGAGGTAGCGTCTCCTGGGGTTAATCAGCAAAAATGTTTTCAGGGAGATGGATCCTCATGTCCCGAAGGGCAGGCTGTGATGTCATTGTTTATTATCACACAGCCAGTGTCTGTAATCGGGAGTTGGCTGGAGGTTTAGTCGCTGGCGAGCTGAGTGGACAGTTTGATTAATCTGTCCTTCTGAGGTGTCCTTGAGGCAAAATTCTGAATCAGTGTTGCTTAATTGTCATTTGTTCATGTCACTAACAAGTGTAATTTCTTTTTGGCCCAGGACATCATTGTGTGCGTGAGTGTAGCTTTGACCGTCCACCACTGGTTGTTGTGGTTGCATTTTGCATACAGGGATGAACTTTTCCGATTGAAACATTGTTTTCAAATACAAAGATCCTACATTGAATGCAGTGCCATAAGAAATCAGATCAAATTTTGTTTCTGTCACTTTTAAACTGGAAAGTTGAGTGCCCAAAACAAACCCATGCCTCTGAATTGCAACAGACTTTTGCTCCAAATGGCGAAGAATCACAAGGGGATCAAAGGAGATCAGCTGCTGCATTCCATTTCACAAAAACGGTGCTATATATATCATGTGTATTGTTTTGGGGATTTAAAATTACCTATAGAACTGTAGTGAGAGGAAGAAACACTCTGAGGAGAACACAGTGAATGCACACTCTCGCGCATTAACACCACCGGGGCACCACTGCTCAAAGTCTATTTTTATGCTTTTGCACATCTGCTCACACATGTTCTCCCAGTCTAAATAATGCCTTAATCCTGGCTAACAAACACACTGATGAACTTGCTCTTTCATGCGCGCGCACACACACACACACACACACACACACACACACACACACACACACACACACACACACACACACACACACACACACACACACACACACACACTTACTCTCTAATTGGCTGTAATAACCTTATGTATAGGCAAATATCCAGGTGCATAAACTTTGTTTCCCACAGAGTTTCATTCTCTACCCTGCACACACACACACTCCCACACCACAATCATTTCCACATGTGTGTGCTACCACGACTGTGTGTGTGTGCGCGTGTGTGATTTACCATGTGTTTGTCACTGTGTGAGTGTGAGGCTTTCTCTAGTTGTAAGCGAGCCTGCAGGATAAATAAACAGGCTGATTGTCAGGGCTGGGTTGGAGGATACAGAGGGCGGATGGATTACATTCACCTCCAGTGTTCCCAAGAGGCTGGGGCAGCAGGCGTGGTTGTAATTGCGTTCTGATTAATTAGCCCCCCTCACGCTTGGAAGATGTTTCGCTAAGCTCTGACCCACACAGTGCCAGTGCGTTTACTGCCTCAATAACTTAAAGCCTTTCTCTTATTCATTTTTATGTTTTTTTTTCCATCACCACTCTTCTCTCATCCTTCCTCAGGACTTTGAAAGAATCTCGGAATTCTTCAAGACCAACTACAAGTTGGATCTGACTGAGAAAGACATGTGTGTGAAGGGCTGGAATTGGGGAACAGCCAAGTTCTCAGGTAAGATTCACATAATTAAGTAAATATACGCAGTGGGTATGAAGAGCGATGCCTTTAAAGCATAGATTTATGGGGCGTTCTCTCTCTCCCGATCATTAGAAAGGATGCAAAGCCTTGACAGATGGGTGGTTGATAATCAGGACCTCTATATGATGACATTGCCCTCGTAAAAATTCCACATATTTATTGTCGTACCCGTATTTGAGCGCGCCACTGACAGCTCTCCCTCTCCCATCCCAGGTCCCCTTTTATCATTTGACATAAATGACAGTGCAGCGTTCGAGGTCCCACTGTCCAACGTCTCTCAGTGTGCCACGGGGAAGAATGAGGTCACTCTGGAGTTTCATCAGAACGACGACACCGAGGTTTCGCTCATGGAGGTCCGATTCTACGTTCCGCCCAGCCAGTCGGATGAGCGACAAGACCCCGTTGAAGTGAGGAAGGATGTGCACATCTAGCCCTTTCTCCAGCGAGTGCACATATGTTCTTAATCCTGCTATATGTGCATGTTTCCTGCAGGCATTTGCTCAGAATGTGTTGTCTAAGGCCGATGTGATCCAGGCCACAGGAGACGCTGTGTGTGTCTTTAAAGAGCTGCAGTGTCTTACACCCAGAGGGAGGTAGGAGACGAACATAAAGAGCTGTCACTCAAGTTTGCCCTCATTTGTTGTTATGTAATTCGAGGGTTAGTTTTCAACTGACACAATAACAACTCGCCACTTGGTGGATTTATTTGTGTAAAGGTACACACTGATGGCTGGTACGTTATACTAGTGCCAGTGTACATCATCACTCACCCTAACTACTCTCAATTCTCTTTTTTCCTAAATCAGATATGACATTCGTATCTACCCAACCTTCCTTCACCTCCATGGTAAGACCTTTGACTACAAGATTCCCTACACCACTGTCCTCCGTCTTTTCCTGCTGCCACACAAGGACCAGAGGCAGATGTTCTTTGTGGTGAGTGGACTATTTGTTATTCAAAATGACCAGCAGCAGTCTTCATATAAAACTTGAAGGAATTTTTGCACCCAAATCAGCTTTGGGTTTTCTCTTTTTCTTCAACCAGTTCCTTTTGACATTTTATGACCAATGTCTGTGTTGTGTTCATAGATCAGTCTGGATCCTCCCATTAAGCAAGGTCAGACACGTTATCACTTTCTGATTCTGCTGTTCTCCAAGGAAGAGGACCTCAGTCTGACTCTCAACATGAGCGAGTGAGTATGTGACAGTGGATAACGCCATGATTTGATGTGCTTCGTGTAGCCGATATCGGTTATAGGTGGATCGGAGAGTTTGTGTAGAAAGGCCTGATAAGTGGATCACTAAAGACTGAGCTTTTCAGTTCACACTTTGATTTTGCAAAGCAAGCATCCACCAGGGGGAGGCAAAGCTCTGGTGTAGTAAATCTCGAGCCTCCTGCCAACGTCCCACCGTGAAGTGGCAGGAGCAACTTTTCTTTTCTGTTCTTTGCATTGTTTCTTACCAATCCCAGAAAGCCTGAGAGTAAACCCTCTCTTTCTTCTGTTTCTTCTTCTTGTCTACCAGGGAGGACGTGGAGCGTCGTTTCGAGGGCAAACTCAGTAAGAATATGTCGGGGTCACTGTACGAGATGGTCAGCAGGGTGATGAAGGCGCTGGTCAACCGCAAGATCACTGTTCCTGGAAACTTCCAGGGGTAGGCTCATTCATTTTAAATCAATCTTTATTAACCGTTTGCGGTCCCGCTAACATGCCTCATTCTTCCACAGCCACTCTGGGACTCAGTGCATCACCTGCTCCTACAAGGCGTCCTCGGGTCTCCTGTACCCACTCGAGAGGGGCTTCATCTATGTCCACAAGCCGCCTGTGCACCTGCGTTTTGAGGAGATCTCCTGTGTGAACTTTGCCCGCGGCACCACCACAACGAGGTCCTTTGACTTTGAGATTGAGACCAAGCAGGGAAACCAGTACACCTTCAGCAGCATTGAGAGGTGAGGACACTGTCCGTCATGTTGATTATAACATGATGTGTCGTGTCAATCGTAAAATAATAAAGGTTATCCGTAGTTGTGTTGCTGGACTTTAATTTTATTTTCGTATTTTCTTATCTGCTCTGTGAGAGCATACAATCTGTCAAACTGATTGTATGTATAAACTAATCAGTGTAAAAAAAAAACAAGCCAGTTTTGCTCAATACTCATGCTTCACAGGTTCAATACAAATGTTTAAAAAAGAAGCGTGAGAACAGAAATGTCATGTATTGACTGTTAATTAAATTGATTGCTTCTGAGATAAATGTGACATAGATTGTTATTCATATTGTTCACCACTAGGTTTACTCCGTTTCAGCCAAATGAACCTCCTCTCTTCTTTCTTTTAGAGAAGAATACGGAAAACTCTTTGACTTTGTTAATGCCAAGAAGCTCAACATCAAGAACAGAGGCTTCAAAGAGGTAACACTCTCATCATTTCAACATCTCCCAGTTTTTGAAGCGAAGATATACATCGCACCTGTTTGTCAGACTTATTCCATCACAGATATTGATGCCTGTTGCCCTTCTCCTGTGTTTCTGTCCTTGTACCCTTGTAGAAGAAGGTGGGTATGGTCATGGGCGTCACATGTGGATTAGGCACTTGATTTTCAGTGGTGTGGAATTATTTCTGCTTGCATGGCGTACTGCTGACGTGTGTTTGTGATACGGAGAATTGTGTCCATTGATCCTGATTTGGTTTAATGTTACCAATACGACTGGTGGAGAACCTGACAAATCCCGGGTGATTTAGAACTAATCATGGGTCATGGGGGTGAAGGAGTGTGTGACTGATAATTGCGCGCACGCTCGTGTGCTCGTTTGTTTGCATCGTGCTGACTAATGTGTGGCCCGGGGGCTTATGGTGTGCTTTAACACTTCACACAGCTGTCATCGGGACCGCTGCCTCACATGGGCAATGCAATCAGCATTGCCCATAATGCTGTCTTTTGCTGTATACAAGTCCCTGGTTTGTCTGACAACCCCACCGAACCACCTACTCGCTTTCACTGGTAACAAGGCCATCTGTTGCCATGGTGACAGGGTCAGCGGTGCAGGTTAATGAAAACGAATGGGCCTGTTCTCCATTTTCCTGTTGGTGTTTTAATGAGACCTGCATTGACTTGTTTTCCTCCTTTCAGGGACGAGAACAAAAATACAGTTTCATGTGACACTCAATATGTCTCAATAATTTAAGTAATTTTCAAAAATATGTTCTTCTGAACTTGTTTACATTAGGACGTAGACCAGGAGATTACCCAATCAAGCTTGAAGTTCAAGTTACTCAGATTCCTCAAGTATCACATCCTCACAAACTGAATTAACCACCAACTGCTTTCCAAGCCTTAAAACGGTACCAGCCCCTGCAGATTTACCTTTGTGAGGGTCTCAAACCTGTGGTTGGAAAAGAAATGTCACTACAATTTTAATCATCTTTTCTGTGGATAATCTTATCCACCATGATCTTATGTTGGGACGGTGTGGGGATATTTAGCATTTTATTTACTGTAAATATACAGTTTGAAAAATGTGCAATATCTCTGTAAAATTTCAGTTTCATATAAAAAGAAATTAACCAAGAATCACACAGAAACATTACAATTTTGAAAAAAGATTCTGAAAACTGAACCAGCCCCTTGCATTAGATTTTCGGACGATAATTCCATCACCTTTTATGCAAACAAAACGGTAATATATACAACACTATTAGGGTCGCAATTAAATGTCATTTTAAAATACCAACACATTTATGCAATGTTTACATTTTTTTCATATTCTGGTTGTTTTGTGCTTCAGGGACAACCTGCAGGTTGTTCTATAAACCTTTTTGTCACCCCTGGGTAGTTTTGCAAGGAATACTCCTCGGTGCATAGTTTAGTTTTTTGACCTTGCAGTTTACTTTCAGGGCATGAAGGGTAAGATTGATGAGTACAGCGACTCAGACGATGACCAGCATGACGCCTACCTGGAGAGGATGAAGGCTGAAGGCAAGATCAGAGAAGAGGGCAATGACACTGAGGATTCAGATGGCGGCAGCGGTGAGTGACTTTCTGAATGACGTACCTAAGGCCTCCATATTATCTTTAGGAGATCAGTGGGTTTGATTGTGGGTTTTTTTCTCCTCTTTCCCTCTAGATGAATCATTTAACCCTGGAGAAGAAGATGATGACATTGCAGAAGAGTAAGTGACATTTTCCTCAAAATTGGCATTGGTTGACTTGCGACAGCTTTTCTCGCACCCTGGATTTTTAATCTCGTTGAACTTTACTCATTTGTTGCTTTGTCTCTCCTACTTTCAATCAGATACGACAGCAATGCCTCCGCAAGTGACAGCAGTGACGACGGGGACGACAGTGACGATGAGAAGAAGGAGAAGAAGAAGCCCAAGAAAGTCAAAGTGGTAAAGGAGAGAAAAGAAAGGAAACCACGCAAAGAGGTGAGAGGGTAGAGAGAGATCGGGAACATTTAGGAAGACATTTTTGAAGGATGCCCAAGCTATGGCAAACAATATACCGAATATATAAACCTGTGTAACTGCACATATGTAGCTGCTGATTTCCCTCCCTTTTATCATCCTGAGCAGAAGAAGCAGAAAGATGCCGGTGGCCCCAAGAGGCCGATGAGTGCCTACATGCTTTGGCTGAACTCTAGTCGTGAACGTATCAAGTCGGAGAATCCAGGCATCTCCATCACAGAGATCTCCAAGAAGGCCGGAGAGATGTGGAGAACACTGGGAAAAGAAGATAAGGAGGTGAGGAGGGGCAGTCATGTTCTTATCTTTTCTAAAAGCCTGTGTAAGTTCCCCAAACAGGCAAATGCCGTCAATTTCCATGACGGCCAACATGCTCCAGAATCTCGTATCCTAAATGAATGAATGAAATGATTCCAAACCATTTAAAATCGGAGCTTCCATGAGGTTATGATAGTACAATTGCATCTGTGACTCCTAAAACAGTGATTTGCGCAACAGTGCACAAACCAGTGATGTGACCAGTTTTTTTGTTTCATCTTTCTTTTTACCCCCCCCCTCTCTCTCTTTCACGTTCATGTTCAGGAGTGGGATATAAAGGCCGGAGAGGCTAAGAAGCAGTATGAAAAAGCAAAGAAAGAATACAAAGAGAGTGGTGGTGGTGGTAGTGGTGGTGGTGGTGGTGGTGGTGGTGGTGGTGGTGGAGGATCATCAACATCTAGCTCCAAAAAGTAAGACTCACAACACCCACAAGTCAGTTTCCTTCTTCTCTTGAGACAAACGCTCACCCTTTCAATTGCCCTCTATTAGGGAAAGTAAAAAATCTGGAGGTAAAAAGGACGAGAAGAAACGAAAGTCTGCCAGTGGAGACAAGGACAAGGAGAGAAGTGGAGCCAACGACAGCTTCAAGAGCCGGGAGTTCATTGAGACCAGCGAAGACTCCTCAGACTCTGACCACAAGAGCAAGTCCAAGAAGAAGAAGAAAAAGAAGGTAAAGCCAACAACTAAACGTGTCATCGTCATAGTGGTATGCTTGTCGGATCATGGACAAGAAGAAAGGAAATATGATCAAAGAAGAGATGTGGAGAGGTTGTGATCAAAACATGTGCAGTTGTAAAATGCATTGTCAAGAATTACCTGGGATAATACAAGATGGCCATCTAACCCAACACATGTGGGGGGAAAAAGGATAAAGCCTCAGTTTCCTCATGTAATGTATTAATTAAATCCGATCTTAGTATAACTCCCAACTTAACCTAATTTTCACTTTTCCTCAAAGCGGGAATAATATTCATCGACTTGATGCACTCGATTACTGACCAATACAATTAACCCCTTCTCGATACTGTTTATTTTCCAGGAATCCGATGAGGAGGAGGAAGAGGCAGTGTCCACAGGAGCAAGCTCAGAGGCAGAGTCAGATTAAACACACACTCTCAACCCATCGTACACACAAACCAAGGACCAATCATTTATGCGCGTCAAGTTGATCACACAAACAGACTGACAGACAAATCGGGTGACCCGAGTTTTTTTTTTTTTTTTTTTTTTTTTTTTTGTCTTTTACATGTTTTGCTTAAGGGTACACATTCTTCTTGTTTCAGGCTCTGACAGCTCATGGGGTATTTGAGCAGGGCTCAGTCAAATGGTGGTATACATCATGGTTCTACCCTCTCACCCCATCCCTCCAAAAAAAATACTGAAGGTTTTTTTTTCTTTTCACCCATGGAGATGGTTGTTCTAGATTTTATAGCACTGAGGTCTGTAGGAGTCATTAGTTGATCGTGTGGAGCCGATGCCAAACCATGTTGTTGTTCTTCTCTAGAGAATCTTGAACCCGCAATTAAGTGTTTGTTTTCTCATGTTTTCAGGTTGAATTAAGTAAAAGAAACAATTTTGAATAAATACTTTTTGCTTTATGATGTGGACACACCTTTTTTCATATCTCTTAGTTGATGGTTAATATTAGATATTCCATTTCCAATTTGTAGAGGCTATTTTCTGTGGTAGCCACTGTTAGATTTGTTTTACCTTAAGGTGGGGAATTTTCACAGACAACATTTAGCAGCGGGTCTACATATGGTGGCTGTGTTCCATTTAGCTGTTCCAGGCCTGCTGTTGTGCATGCTGGATCACACTGGATTTTACTTGATACTTGAACAGTCTTATTAGTACGCTTGTCTCCTTTGGGAAATCCCCATAGGGTTTTAAGAAACTGTGGCATTGTACATCAGGCCCAATTAACCAGGCATGGTGGTTAGGGGTGTGTATTATGGGAAGTTAGATGGCGACAATGGTGAATGTCGGAGAGACAGTGGTTTTAGGCCTAAAGGCCTAAGTACATGCAGTTTGTAAAAAGGCCGCTATATTGTGGTTGATGGTTTGTAAGAGCCGAGCACTCCTGTGTGGTTTACTTGGATAGTGTTGGTTTTGTCAATAAGGTACTCTTCCTGCTTCAGAAATACTCACTGGTTGTCCGAAGAATGACCCCGTCAATTCATTCATCTTCTTTTCTAATACCTTGTCATTGGAATCCATTTCTGCATACCTATCACTCTGAAACTCTGTCCTAATTTGAAACATCCTGCCTACAGCCATGCTCCGAAAGTGATTATCCCGGCAGCAACATAAATATCTTTTATCAAATTACAAGGATTTCTGTCCCACAAATGTTGAAACCGTTCTTTCTCTGTCTGTTTGAACCATGAATGTATGCTATTTAGTGTGATTTCCTTGAATACATTTTGAGGTGTTCTATGGGTCAATGGCAGCCCTGACCTCAAACTGGTACTAGAGGGGAAGACTATATACATTGAATCATGAACGTGAACAAAAAATGTCAAGGCAAACCATCATACAGTTATTTATACTTAATTTCTACATAGAGTAATTGTTGCAAACACAAGGGACACTGCATCCGCACTGGCAGAGGGAGACCTTGCTGGTCCTCCTCCATGTGGGGTGTCATATATGAAGCTGGTGACACGTGATCTTGGCGCTCACGTCTTGTTGTGCTCTGTAAATGTGGAGGTCCAGGAGGGCTGTGCGGAGGGAGTGCGAACATGTTTACGTAGATTATCGTGCCCTTCCCGTGGCGCGATAATCACTTCCACTGCGGTTTCCCGTTTCACGAAGTATTCCTGCCATCATATTCGTCGGCATCTGTAATTTGATTCATAATGTCTCATGTCTGTAGGTTTGCAGGTTTCCCAGTATCATTCGCCACAACTAGCATGCCTATATCTTTGGGATAGACATTACTGTCACATACGGTCTAATAGCTTGAGTGCTTGTCTGTACGTCCCAAGCCCTCATATGCTCCTGTGTATAACTCATTTTGTATTACGTTACCATTAATTGACCAAAAATCTAATGGACCCACTTAAGGAATGACATGGTCTCTAGGCACATACATCTATACACACACACACACACACACGCCCATTGTCATTGCATCAGTACATTATCTCCCTGATGTGCGAGGCAGTAATGCTGCTGGTGCTCATGAGTGTGTTGAGGAGTGGTCATATCGTATGGTGCAATTATTGCACATTTGTCTGTAATGCCACAGTTTGTAATTGTGTCCAGTGCATTTGGACTTAAAACGGTTACAGGGCGCCTTAAGTATAGATTCCATGTTCTTTAGCGGTGGTGATGCACAGAGATGCAACAAAGTGATATGTTTAACGTCGATGTGCAGGACATCTGGATTAGCGCGAGTGCTGAGATTATAAGAAGTTTTCGTCTTCAATAAACCTTTATTTTTATTTTTATTTTATTTTTTTATTTTTTATTGGTTGTATTACCTTCAACTGTATGTGCCGGCCTTCCAGTAAGAAATACAGAATCCCCACTGCAGCGTTTACAGTATACTCCAACATCACTTCCTTTCCCTACGTCTCTATATAGAGTTTAACCAGTAACGTCTGTGTTTGATTTATAACTTGCATGCTATCAAACAGCTGGACATGTTGTGACATGTATAGTTCTGTCATGAAAAGTGCAGGTTTGGCGTTAGATTCCCTCCCGATTCCCTTGCTAACATTCTAACCCGATTGAACCAGACTAGTATTTTAGCTTGCTTTTGAGAAATCCATTGAAGAAAGTGTCAAGAGGCTCTGATAGGATTTCAGAGATGTGTGCCTGGGGCAAATGAAAATGAATGTTAAGGGAGGATGGTCGTTGCCCGTGGAAAACTGATTGTGCGCTGCTTGCTTGTGTGTTTTTCGAGAGACGTTGCACACGTGGGCCAAAGATGGAGAGAGGAAATCGACATGGGGATTTGTGGTGAAGAGTGAGATGGAGAGAGGGAAGGAGGGAGGGAGGGGGGGTGGGTGGGAGGGAGGGATGGATGGATGAGACACTTTCATATGTTCCTTTCTCATTTGAGTGGAGGAAGGGGAGTTGCAGTTTGCGTCAGTGAGGTTTGACCAGAGGATTTGCAGTGAGGCAGATAAACAGGCCACACAAGGGAGCAAGTGAAGGTAAAGAGCACCTTCGAGAGTCAGGAGTGAGTTTCTTTGAGCAGGTTTTTCCGGCACACATTACCAAAGGCAACTTTTTAAGGCCAGGAAAGGAGCGGCACTTTTCTCTCAGACTCTACAAGACCCAGGTGGACAAGCAGCCATGGCCTCCTTCATTTGGGGCTGCGTCACTGACTTCTTCACCTACGAGACCACCAAGTCTGTGGTGGTGAAGAGCTGGTCTGTGGGCATCATCAACCGGATCGTACAGGTGCTCATCATCACCTATTTTGTCGGGTCAGTTGTCGCCTTTCCATTTTTGCTTGTGTGTGATACCACTGTGATATTTCCCACCAGCTGTGGTCTCAGTCCTGATCGAAAAGTAAAGTAAAACTGCACCTCAACTGCTCCACATCCCCTTTCTTTAGTTGTCACTTTCCATAACAGAACATGTTTAGAACCTTTATTTAGATCAAAATACCAACGCTACAATCTAAAAATACCTATATTCACACTCTGCTTATAAAAGTACGGATTTTGCAGCAGAAAGTCACAATATTATTTATCAAATTATTTTAAGGTTATAAACCACATTTAATTGTTGCGTCTAGAGGATATTTACTCATCTTCATAAATTTGTACTGGTAGTAGTAATGAATAGTGCACCATACTAACGTTCTGGATGAAGTCGATTAAGGACAGCTTACCTCTGTAAATTGAATTTAATGAATACATGTGTATGCCACTAACTACTGCTACATTAATCGTTAATCGAAACAAAACATTTGCGGAAAGATTTTTTTTTACCCAATGTTGACTTTTCAACCAGAGGTTAAACCGAAGCAATTAGGTAAGTATGGTACCGTATCTGCCTTACGGAGACCCATTTTGCAGATATCACTTGTTTCGTGAGGACGTAAGATTTATTTTATTTTTTCTGACAAAAAAGTGTTCTTGTGACTTTCGAGTGTGAAACCAAGTTGCCATGTATAAAACACGTATGGGCGGTTTCACTCTTCCAAAGGTGACACTTTGCTGTCGGGGTTTGTGTCCTTTTTTCTGCAGCTGGGTCTTCGTCCACGAGAGAGCTTATCAGGTGATTGACACTGGAATCGAGTCGTCTGTGATGACCAAAGTCAAAGGCTTTGGTTACCATCAGAACCGTGTGATGGATGTGGCCGACTATGTTTTTCCCCCTCAGGTGTGTGACCCCGATAACATTTCATTTCGTTCATTGGCCCACACAAAAGTATCGAGTCTTGGGCTCTCGTCGCATTGTGAAGCGGTTTGGATTTGTTTCGCGGTGCGACCGTATACTGATGACTGATCCTCATTAACCATACATGCTGCGCTGTGTTGCAGGGTGCTGGTGTGTTCTGCATCATGACCAAACTCATCATCACTAATAATCAGTTCCAAGGAACATGTGCAGAGGTAAGGACACATTGAAATCCATGTTTTTGGTCACAAATTCTCAGAATCTATTTATAAACAAGTCAGCATTAGTTTAACTACAGATAAGCATTCTCCTGACACTGTCTAGTTCTAATAAATACTTGATCTCGTCTTCTATTTATTTATTTATGTATATGTATATATATATCTGTGTGTATATATATACACACACACACACACACACACACACACACACACACACACACACACACACACACACACACACTTGCTGTTGAGAAATGCTGGTTTCTGTTTAATACTTACACTCACATTTCAGGCAATCATTCATTTCAATTTGACTGACATGACCTCCTTCAGTATAAATATACTCCAACGATTACCCGGCGGAGAAAAATACTGACCAGGTCACTCGGTTTCGAATCAAAAAGTCAAAAAGTCAAAGAAATTAAGGAGAAAAGTTAACTGCGTGTGCGTGTGTGTGTTTCAGTCTAATAAAAATTTCGCCTGTGAAACCAATGAAGACTGCCGACAATATTTTGGTTCTGTCCTCACCAATGGTGAGTATATAACTTCTTAAAGTGGCTCTAAATTTCAAATGAACAACATGAACGTGGTGTGGTCATGTGTAGGATTCACTGGGAGAGAATAATAACAACCTTCAGCTCCTCTCTGCTGTATTAACCCCACAAACAGATCATTTCAATAATCTGATGACCGTCTTTCACTTGGACGTGCCCAATAACTTATAAAAAAAAAAAAAACATCTGTTTCTTCTCTCTCTCGCTCTCTCTCTCTCACACACACACACACACACACACACAAAAGGAGGAATAACAGGCGTTTGCCTTAAATTCGCCAATGACACCGAGGGTAGGTGCGAGATTGAAGGATGGTGTCCACCTGAGGACGACAGCGTCACAATGTAAGATTTACACACTCGCACATACACAGACATTCTTTTGAGACAGAAAAAAAAGACCATTTAAAGACTTGCTTTTCACCCTCCCACCTCCCTCTCTGTCGAAATGCTCCCCCAGCACACCGATGTTAGATGTAAAAAACTTCACCATTTTCATCAAAAACAGTATCCGCTTCCCGCTCTTCAATGTCACGAGGTGAGTCACACACGGGCACTCGCTTATTCTTCCCTGTAAGCAGCCGACACTTTAATAAGAGCGGCATATGTGTGCAAATGCAAAACAGTCGCATGAACATTTTGAATAATAAACACAGAACATTCAACGCTTGTCTCTCAGGGGGAACTTTCACTCCACTATGACGGCCTCAGACATCAAGAAATGCATGTATCATCCGAAGTTCAACCCCTTTTGCCCCATTTTCCGTGTGCGCGACGTGCTGAACTACACTGGACAGACGGTGGAAAACTTGGCAGAAAAGGTCTTATCCGTCCCCTCTCCTCTTTCCTCCTCTGTTATCTGACATTTTGAATTCACTCTTCCCCCCTCAAGGCTTGTGCGAGTGTACAGTGGATTACACACTGGACTTAAGCACCGGTGCAGCTTTGTTGTTATGCACGTTTAAAAAATAAATAAATAAATAAAAGGAGGAGGGGGGGGGGTCACAAAGTATAAATAAATAAATCTGATTTCGGAGTCAATGACTTCCATTTCACACTATAATGTGCAAATAAATACATATGAGAACATTAATAACAAGGACTCCCTCCTCACTTACCATTGAATTGAGCTCATGATCTGTTCACACTAGCATTCTTAAAAACAGTTGAGTTAATTCCCATTCTTTTTCTTTTTTTTTACCGCTGTGATTATCACCCTATTAGTTACCAGAGAGGTGAAGAGCCTTGAGGTGTGTCTTACCTTTCCTAGTTCCTTTCCTTCAGGGCGGAGAAATAGGTATAAACATTGAATGGAAATGTAACTTGGACCTGAGCATTGAATACTGTGTGCCCAAGTACTCATTCACGCGCCTCGACGCTCCGTTTGCCAAGAATGCCATCTCCAAAGGGTACAACTTCAGGTAAGGACGCAGAATTTCCCAACTTGACCTCCACCCCCTTTTAATTCCTTTTCCATTCTTGAATAATCTAATCTTTAACGTCTTGTCTAATGCAGATTTGCCAAATATTTCAAGACAGAGAATGGGACTGAATTTCGGACACTCCACAAAGTATTTGCAATCCGCTTCGATGTTATGGTCACTGGCAATGTGAGTTGTACCAAAGGATTTCTGTGTGTGTGTGTGTGTGTGTGTTAGTTAACATTTAAAGAGTAACCCCCTGTATAATGTTTTGCCGTCATATGATGTTTATACATGGCAACTCTCACCAGAAAATCCATGTTGTGTTAAATTGAAGTATTCCTCGAGGATTGTATATATGCTGTGTCGTCATCTATTGCTGTCTGTCTCTCCCAGGCAGGAAAGTTTGACACCGTCCCAACACTGATCAACTTGGTCGCTGCCTTCACGTCTATTGGACTGGTAGGGAATTTCAAACGAAAGAAAATGATTATACGATATTAAAACATTTTTTTGTTTCTGTCATTCTCCAATGAACATTTTTTTTTGTATCCATTTTGGCAGGGCACAGTTCTCTGTGATATTATCCTACTGAACTTCCTGAAAGGGGCAGAGCAATACAAAGCTAAAAAATTTGAAGAGGTAGGGTGCCGTTTTTATTTGCATGATTTTTGACCATTTCTGACACTGATGGCAGGATAACGTTGATCAAAATGTCCAGGTGAGCTCTTCTGCACATGCTTCATCACAGGTTCCCTTCTTCCTTTTTTTTCCGTCCAGGTCTCAGAGGCTCAAATAGAGGCGTCCCTCACTCAGAGCCCAGTCAGCCAGCTGTCACTCAAAGCTGGGATCAAGAGTTCCTACGACTCCGGAGCCATTTCCCTCGCTCTCTCAGACCTACCCATGTGACTGTCGGCGACAACAGCAATCTAAATAATTTGATTTTTTTGATTTTTTTCACTTACTGCCTCGCAAGAGATTATTATGCCTTCTCTGAGAGGTCTTGCAGTCAGATTTTGCTTGGCAAGCCTATGGAATTGCATAAAGGACAACGTTGTTATGCATCTTCAAATCTAGAGCATGGTGACAGAGTTAAAAAAGACAGATGGACTTGTTACCCATGACAGCAACTGGCACACATTGGGTTAGCAATGCACAAACGACGCAAAAGGAAGATTTCAATTAGACAACTTTGGTAAATCTTGGTTAAAATTGCAGCCATTAACTTTAGAGGGAACATAAAGTAATGGAAACGCTTTATACAATGAGCTCTTTCATTTTTCAGCATTTATGCTACCATAACCTAATCAAGCAGCTCTCGTTCTCAGTTACCTTTGCTCAGATTAACCATACTACGACATTTAGTCAATACAAACACTGCTGAATAAAGCCACCAATGGAACCTTTGCACTATTTCTCATTTTCTCACTGTTCACACACTCACCAACTGTCTTTCTTCTCTTTCCAACACAATTAAAGTGGCAATGGGGATGCATGCGTGTGCTCTTTGAGGTTTACAAATGGGTCATTATTGTTCCACTCCTGGGTGATGACACACCATAGGATGTTACGGCACAGGCTAATGGACTCATGTAGTACCACTTTTTTCGTGTAGACATTCCAAAATTACATTATGATTCTCTTGCTTTCATGGCTCTGTAACAGACATTTATTTGGTCGTCTTTTCTGTCTGTTTTGCTTCCCTTTTCCTTCTCTGTCTGTGCATCCCTCTAATTTCACTATAAAATGTGACCAGGTCACTCGACGATCAGCTGAAGAGCCTCCTAATGGCACTGACAGTGAATTACAGGAGAAGATAGCTGTGAAGCGAGGCCACAGAGGAATTTGCAGCCATTGGCCGTTAAAGGGTTTTAATGTACTAATGTGATCACTGCACAAATCAATATATAATGCATTTAAAGGAAACGATAACATGTCATACACACAACCATTAAGTCCTGTGCAGCTTATGTGTCCACAGAAAGAAAGTAAAATGTTTCCTCTGGGAGTCAGGAAGCGTGTCCGTGCATATGAAAATAGGGATTGAATCATTGCAGCTTGTGGAAGTCCCCAGCGGCTGACAATCCTTTCAGAGTAAAAAATACAGTCCGAGTAAAAACAAAATAAACGTTTCTCTTTGATGCCAACATGAAACAGTTATTATTATATTAACAATTATCTCCAGTTCTCTATTTTGTCTCCCCCAGTAGGTTTAAGGTTTGGAATGTCTGGAAAGGAACCATTGTCAGGAACCTGCTTCTGTCCCCTGTGATTAAAAAGCAAATACAAATGTTGTTGATGTGGTGTAGTTTCACAGTCTGTACTATCGGCGCTGCCTCCCTGTGTTCCTCCTCTTCAGAGCCCGTATCCATGCAGGGAGGGCGGGCCGACGTGCTGCCACTGAAGCCTCTTCCATCACTGCCTGCTCCACCTCATACTCCTGCTCTATCACAGAGTCATCATCTCCTCCTGAATCCTCCTCTGAGTCTGTAGCATCCACATCCAGTTTCGGAGGATCTACAAGGACCACTTCCTCTGAAAAATGAACCCGGCGGTTCTCCTCGACTCGCCTCTGATCCAGAGAAGATGAGTAGTACAAAACAAGCAAAGGTGAACATTAAGTGTCAAAAAATGGAATAGTGAAATATTATATAGCACTGCTTGCTCAATATTGTGCTTAAGCATAATAATAATATATATATATTTTTTTTATTAACTTTGTGCTTATCATAAGAACATTTGAGAGTTGTTTATATTGTATGAAGTGCAACAGAGTTTAGTCAGCAAAAAACCTCAAACTATAGATTAATAGTAAATTCAACATATGTTATTGTGATATAAAATAATAATAAATCAAACATTTCATAGATTAAAATAAAGCATTTCTTCAGGCCATTCCCACTTTTCCTGACTACGTAATTATGCAAGATTTAGTTATTTATGTTAGCAAACTGTAAAATAAGATATTGCCAATATTAGTGCACTCTCGTAGCATTTCATCTCATCAAAAAAACAACTTTAAATGTAAAATTGGTCATTTCTAGTAGTGGGTTGTGTAACTGGGATTTCATGGGGAACTAGCATATTGTGTAAATTCATAGCTTTAAATTCCACAAGGAGGCACTGTGATATTCAATGTCTCACCCTTTTTTTAACCGTTTCCATGGAGAACTCTGAATCCGAGGACATAGGCTGTTTGAGGACGCCACGTGGTGCAGGGGCAAAGGGTTTAAAGTACGGTGAGAGTGGGGTAGGAAGACAGTTTGGCGCGTTGGCAATATCATGCAGTGACTCTCCTGTTTCATCCATCATCTGGCTTTGGGTCATGGACAGTGAAGTTAAAGATGTTCCTATAAAAAAAAAAAAAAAAAAAAAAAACTAAACTTACAGCCAAATGTATGAGTTGCAAATAAAATCTTACTGTATTCAGCTCAAATGCCTAAAATGGGATTTTGTTTTTTTCCCCTTACCCGTTATCACAGGGTGAAGCCTCTCGTCTCCCTCAGCCGTCCGATGTTGCCTTTTTCTGTGGATTCTGTTAAGTCTGGAGTTGGCTAGAATATCTGCAACCTGCATTGAAAACCACAGTATGGGGTGATCAAGAGCGAAGGTTTAAAAAAACACAGAAAAGGACAGAGTTAAAAAAAAATTTGATTGTAGGTGTACTGTTTTCTCTTTGTCTCGTATTGCCCAGTAATCCAAAAGAAAATGTTAAAGGGGAAGAACGCCATTTAGATCAAATAATTTGATTGTGAGACTGTGAAGATGTTATGAATCTAACCTCTACAACGGACAGAGGTCTGTGTTCCCGCCTCTGTCCTTTCTCTCCAGATTGCCAGTCTTCCATTGGTTCAGAGTGATCAGCCAGTCTGTGGACGTCCTGCTTCTGCTTTTCCTCCGAAACGTCCATGCTGACAGGTAGGAAAGCATCGGGAGATATTTGATCTGGAACCGGTGATGACCCGGTGCCCCTGAAGCTCCCCAGGTCGTTTCCACCTCGTTGGTTCAAATTCAGAGACGGCTGGCCATTGTCATACGGATTTGATGGGCTTTTGAGTTGGCTCAGCGGGTCATCTGATGGTCTCTGATTGGCTGAGGTGGCTGGTAGGTTGGGGTTGAGAAACTTAGCCCACTCTTGACCCGTGACAATCTCCTCCAGGAGGCTGAATGAGCCCAGGCCAAACTCAAAGTCGCTAGAAGACCTGCCATAAGAGAAGAGATTATAAATGTGAACGTAAGCCAAGAATATATTGATCTTCTGATCATATTTCCCCCATTTATCTTGTATAAATCCCACATTTAACGTCCTGTTGCCGCAATTAGTCTGTTGTTTCTGTGGTTTCCAGCTCGTTTTGTATGATGTAAGCCCACGGTCATATGTGGGTTTATCAGATGAGCTCACTTACCACTTCAGAGATTCCACCATCATGTTAAAAAGGGTGTTTACCTTACATTAGGTATTTGATACTAGTGATTATATAAAAGTGGGTTAGTGTTAGACTTATCATTTTACCCTTAGTTGTAGTAGTGTCCAATGTGTGTATTAATGTTAGCCTTAAACCTTATGTGGATACAAAAAGTACTGTGTACAGCAGGGGTCACCAACCTTTTTGGAACTGAGAGCTACATCAAGGGAGCTGAGCTGAACAGAGGGCTACTTGTTTAATACAAACTTCCTGAATAACAAAGTTTCACAGATTAACTTTAAATAATATTATATGCGAAGAGAGTCAGATATTATTACTTCCTTTCATTGAAAATAGTACTTTTTTCTTTTGCTTCTCTGCAATGTGTTTCTTTATTTTGGGGGGAAAAACACATCTAGCCCCCCAATGTCTCTCGGGCTAGTCAGGTGGTCCTTGCGAGCTACCAGGTGCCCACGGGCACCATGTTGGCTACCTCTGGTGTATAGGTTACAAGCACAGCACATGTTTTGATTCCAAAACATGACAGCTGTGGTTGCTAACGACTTAGACATACCTCACATATCTTAGTGCTGTCACATCAGAGCTAAGAGCCAAATAATTATATAATAATAATTCTAGTTTCTGTCATGCCGACTATGGAACTGGTTTCGCTGTTTGTTTTTTTTCTATTAAAATGTGGATTATTTCAGCTTAGTCTTGTGGTTGATGATACCTGATACGGTCCTCGAGAATGCCTTCCTCTGTGTGTATAGAAGGGGACACACTGGGATCACTGGTGTCCAGCAAGAGGAGGGTCCTTTCTTCCTCTTTATTTACTGTATCTGTGAGATTTTCTTTCATCTGTAGCTGCTTCTGAGGGGAAATCTGTAAGTAAAGAAGATTCAGTTTCACCATTTTAATTTTAACAACAAAATAAGTTTAATCAAAATGACCTATTCACCTCAGCTCCTTGCGCACTCTTCTGGTCGACTCTCCCAGCTTCTTCTCGTCCATTTTTGCCAAAACTCCCTGACCTGTCCATCCATCGCTCCTTAATCCTTTGTGTCCACCTCCTCGTTTTATTCTCAGATGATCGCTGTTTTCTTCTTGAGCTGCTATTTTGTGTCATATGGCTAGTTGCATCAAACTGCATGTCTTTACTTTGCACCAAATCTACAAATCCCTCATGCAACACTTCATCCTCTTGGCTTCCTGGGGTAACATTTGCATCTGTGGGATTCAGAGACCACAAGTAGACTTTGGGTCTAAAGCCATGATCCAGCATCTGATTCTTTCCCGAAGTCGTGACCGCATCTTTATTGCCATTAATGCGTCTCGACATAGCCGAGCTGGCAAACGTTACTATTTCCCCATCAGTCTCCTGAAAAGAAGTTATATCAGGACCCTTCTGTGATTGCGCAGGAAACAGCTTTCCTGTTAGGCCGATCTCAGGCAAAGTGACCTCTCCCAACACCCTGCTCCCATCAACATTATCAGTGTTGTCTTTCTGGGAGGGGAAGGAAATGAGACCCTTGTCCATTCCTCCGTCGTGGCCTGGCTGCTGTATATACCCACCTTTGGGTCCCAAATGACTGTCCACAGCAGAGATCCCGTCCTCTTTAGCAGGGTTACCATTGGTACCAAACTCAAAGCCATTGACAGGGTGGCTGTTTACTTTCTGGGGGTTGGTGACTTCTTTTTCTCCATCTTGCACCCATGTGGAAACTGCTGTGGTTGATGCAGGGGTATGCAGGAATGGCTGGTCCTCTTTTCCTGGTTGGAGCTTCAGTCTCTGCAGCATGGACTGCAGCAAGCCCTGACTGTCTGTTGGACTATGTGACTGAGACATCTAAGAGCAACGCTGCTGTGTATCAAATCCAGAAGTGACTGAACAGCATGAAAACAATAATCACTTGAAAACACCAGAAGAGATGGAAGTAAGTATTTGTGGAGAGAAAAATCACCCTTGTGTCCAGCTGTTGCTGTTAAAACTCATGTGACGGCTATGTTCCTCCATTTCCATGCTCCATTCTTTTTCCATCACTCTCTCTGTAGTTTTTCACAGCAAATAAGAAAACGTTTCCTGACCAATAACTTCCTCAGTTTGAATGTAAGCGTTTCTTTTTCTCCACGTTGGCTGTGTCTTCTGAGATGTTTTGTTCTCGTACTGTTTCCACTCCTGCATAATCCTTGAAGAGTTCAGCAGCAGTCGTTTTGTGTCCCTTTAAAGTTTTGTCAAGTGTCCAAAGTTTCACTAGAGGAAAGTCACTCTAGTCACAAGTCTTCTCCAGCAGCCCGTGATGGGAGGAGGGACAGTGCTAAGCAGCGTTCCTCAGTTCCTACACACACTGAAGCAAACCAACAAGAAAGACCAGTTAGGTGAGATAATTGTGCAGACAGTGACTCTCCCTCTCTGTCTTCCTGTCCATCCTTATATTGACACTCCCTTCCATCCTATTTCTCTGTACAGACAGCCTCACTCACACATGTCCACACGAATGCAGACACACATCCACTTTCTTTCCACTATGACATGTGACAAGGTGTTTGAAGGCAGCTGCTATTTCGTGTCTTCAGAATGAAAAAAATGTAAAAAGCTTGCAATCACTTTTGGAATAAGCCCATTTCTTACTGCCTCTGTGAACATTTAATTAAATAAATAAATAAGAATTAGAATCAGAATAAAAATTGCCTTTATTGCCCCCTGTAATTTGTCATACATACATTCTTGTTGATGCAAAAAGAGTTCAATATATGTTTATAAAAAGTAACTGTGGAGTTATAATTTGGTGTCAAGTAAAAAACTATTTTAAGTCCCTTAGAATTAAACATGGATGTTACTTTTTTGCTGAAAATGTTTTTTCAGCATTGGAGTTACTGCTAAAAATAAATTGTTATCAATACATTTAATGTATGTGTCCAAATCAATGATGTCAGACAAAGTATTTTCAAACGCATGTTTTACAATTTATTCCACTGCTTCAAAGCATAACATATCTGCGAATAAATCAAATCCTTTACATCATTCTGTTAGTAAGTTTTGTTTTTTGTTTTCATTAACAATTTTTTGGCCTGTTAAAAACTTTTTTTTGATAGTCCATTGCGCATGTGTGTAACCATCCACGCCCTCCGGGGTTCCAGTCTCTCTGATTGGCCCACAGGGCGGAAGTGAACAACGGCGGTGCAAACAACGTTAGACCGGTGTGAGATGTCGCTTATTCGAGTCACAGTCACAGTCGAAAACAAAACTTAAAATAGTAATATTATCATATTTAATATGTATTCAGCACAAGAAAGATTTTTGCTCGATGTGAAAACTCTCAACCACCGGCTAGTTCACTTTTTGCTGGTGTTTAGTTGCTAGATTTGGCTAACTTTTAGCCGAGTTCGCTAACTTTAAGGAAATCCGTCTCTCGTTTGCAGAAATGGACTGTGTCGTGACTGGAGGAAACGTGAAAGGTACAAACATGGCATACTTCCCTGCCCTGCTTGTAACGAAACATCGGTAACATATATTAAATGAACTAGTCAATTCAAGTGTGCGTGTGTGTGTGTACCGTCCAGTGTTAGCCAAAGCCATCCACTGCCTGTCCAGGATTGGTGATGAGCTGTACGTCGAGCCTGAGGATGATGGGGTAAGCTGCTTTAACACTTACGCCCTAACACACCAACACTTCTTCTGCATACACATGTTTGCTTCCTGTTGGTGCACAACGAGATGTGCTGAGTTGTTTTTCTCTCTCTCTCTCTCTCTCTCTCTCTCGTAGCTGGCCCTGCGGTCTGTGAACTCATCTCGGTCCGCATATGCTTGTTTCCTGTTCGCACCACTTTTCTTCAGCAGGTGCAAACTGTTTGTGTGTGTGCGCAAACAGCACTGAAGTGTGTCTGGGAGAGAGAGTGCATGTGACTGAACATTACATTACATTATTATGTGTGTGTGTCATCTCCAAGAGCTTTGAAACAATATCATGTCCCATCTCCTGTGCAGGTACACCATCCCCAGCAAGAATGATTTCCGCTGCAAGATGGCAATAAAGGTGTGTTGAGACTGAGATGTGCCCTGGTTCCTCTGTTGTTTTATATTATTAAAGTTTGATGTTCTGTGTATTCACGAAAGCCTTATAATTATATATCTCAGCCCAATCAGATAAGCTTAAGTACATCTTCATCATGACCCCCTGCAGTTCTATTACTAAATTACTGTTCACATACAAGAGGTCCTGAAGCTGTTAATTCCAGAATATTTCAATAATCGATGCCTTTTCATTGTGTGTATATTTGGTTTACGGCCCCTGACTATGTTCCTGTATGCATTTCTCAGAGTGTGCAGGCTGTGTTCAGGTCCCTGGCGTCTCTTGAGAAGACAGTGGAAAAGTGTCACATTGAGTTGGACGAGAAGAAGAACCGTCTGACCTTCACCCTGCACTGCAAACATGGTATCATTTCTTCACTTCCTCCCTAGATGGTTTACATTTCTCTACATGGATGCTTTCAGAAGGGCTGCATCTCATTTGCTCTGACACATTTCGTTCATTGTAGTACATCGTTTTTCAATGTCTTTTTCTCTGCAGGCCTGCTGAAGACACATAACCTGTCCTTCCAGGACAGTGAAAGCTTACAGGCGGTGTTTGATAAGGACAGCTATGCCAACATGTTCAGGGCTCAGCCCAGGTCTGTGGGATCTTTCTGCATTTGTCATTGTAGAAATATTGACACTTTCTTTTGCATTCAGTCATGCGCTCTGTAAAATGTGTAGATGGTTTGGAATTAAGGGACTGTCTTTCAAAGAGCTTTAGTTCATTTTTATCCATCTGTCTGTCCATGCCCCCCACTAGAAGCTCATGTTATACTGTATTTGTCTTCTGTCTCTCACAGGCTGCTGGTGGACATAGTCGTGCATTTCCCCCCATCTCTGGAAGAAGTAACTGTGACAGTGAGTGATGAACGAATGTGGTTCAGAAACCATGTTGACGAAGAAGGTAACACGTTTGTCTTTTTGTCAACTCTAAATCTCTCATCAGCTATTCAGGATATATACAATCAAATACATTTTAGTGTGAGGGAATCTACAAAAGTAGTGTATTAATTCCAATGTTATTTCAAGGTGTTTTGGGAGCATTTTAATGACATGGCAAAACAGTTGAGAGGATGACATTAATCCAGTAAAAAGGATATAAACAGAATTGCATTGTTTATTTTCTCTATTTCTTGTTGTTATTAATCAACATAGGTTTATTTTTGCACTCTTCATGTTGCCAAAACAAAACTATCTGTCCTTGGTTCATTCCTGCCTTCATTTCTTTGCCCCTCTCAGGGTTGTCGAAGACCATGCTGACAGAGCTGTGCCTAGCATCAGATGAGTTTGACCATTTCTCCGTCCAAGATCACAGCAGCGTCACATTTTGTCTGAAGGAGTTTCGGGTGAGACAGCAGACAAGGGGAATGAGGCGGAGGATAAGTCAGGAGAGACGGTCGGGAAGTTGACCCGAGAGGGAGAGAATTCCTTTGAAAGCATTGTGAGGAAGTTGCTAAAAAATAATAATGAGATAATTTTCGAAGTCATTTTCTTGTCATCTGTCCTTCAGGGTTTGTTAGTGTTTGCGGAGTCCACGGGTCTCCCCATTTCCATGTACTTTGATGAGCCAGGAAGGTCAGCATACTGACATGCATGCATATATCGGTGGATCGCTTGTGTTAGCAACTCAAACTGACATTTATCTTGTGTGTCCATATGGTCGCCAGCCCTGTGGTGCTTTCAGTGACGGACAGTGTCCTGGAGGGGAGCTTTGTGCTGGCCACCCTTTCGGATGATCCCAACCAGCATAAAAACAACACGAAAAGGTACCACTCAAAATTGAATAGGTTGGACTTGGTTTGTCTTGGAAAATGTCTTTTTTATTTGTGCTAATAATCCAAATAGTTTCTTCAGTTGCAATGACAGTCACGGAATTGTAGCTTTCAGTTTCAAATGATGGAAGCGCCACCTAGTGGACAATTACAGCCACTGGTTGGACCACAAGCTGCAGATGTTATATCAAGCAAATATGTCCAAGTTCAATACTTTAGGGTCTCTGGCCTAGTCTAATTAGAGTTTGTCTTCAGTCTTGTCATAGATGTGTGCAGGGATGTTTATATATGTCCCCCTCTTACAATATATATGTATACTTACTTTATTAAAGAATATTTAAATAGTATATTATTATCAGTTTCATGTCAATCGTTTTCAGTTAGGAATTCTTGAACTTGGTATTTAAATGCCACCTTTAAAGTAATGTTCTTAAAATTGTGTGCAAAACTCACCAATCAGCTGCAACATGAAGATCATGTTCTGGTGTTTCAATATTGTGGTTTAACAGTGTATATATCTGGCCTGTTTTGAAAGAGCTCATTTGAAAGCTCTTTGTTTCAATTGTTTCCCATATCTTCAAGTAAACATTTAACTTGGATCACTTTAAATGATGAATGGATGTGTATGTAAGTGAGCTGTTACTAAGGGTCAGTATTGAGTCTCATAGTAACTTCTTTACCCTTCTCTTCTCTCTCTCTATTTTCTCTCCATCTGTTCCACCTCTTAGAGCTCAGACACCACCTCCTCCCCCTCCCGATGATTTCATGAATGATGACATAGACTCCTACCTCATCGCAATGGACACCACTATTGCACCAGGTCCCTTGGCTATGGATCCACCCACACCCCCATTAGCTGAACCCACATATTCAAAACAGCCTGCTGGAGCCACTCACAGGACAAGGAAACAAAGTGAGGAAGAGGAGGATGAAGATGAAACTGCTAATTCAGACAGACCACCTAATAAGAAGGTATGGTCTTGTGAGATAAAC
Source organism: Colistium nudipinnis (assembly GCA_016785305.1). NCBI lineage: Eukaryota > Metazoa > Chordata > Actinopteri > Pleuronectiformes > Rhombosoleidae > Colistium > Colistium nudipinnis. The sequence goes on along the minus strand of JAFBJU010000900.1, from coordinate 193,285 downwards.
AGAGCTTGTGAATATTTATCTGCAAAAATCTCTTTCTTTAACACAAATAGCAGATCAAATATCATGATAAAACACTCAAGTATGAATTTACCAACCTCGATTTATTTTAAAGCCATCTAAACAATAAATGACAAAATAATCACAATGTAGCCAAAGTAGATGAGATTGAAACTCTGCAGCCACTATAGCTTTAATATTTACCGCTTGCCGTCTTGTCCTCCCACAGTTCTGTTCCTTGTTCTTTGGATCCGTTCTCCCTCTGTCTTCTCAGATGAGTACTCAACCAGTGACAAGTCAGCAAGTACTGGCCAGTGACAGTGAGGATGATACTTAAATGGACAGTGGACTTATGAGAAATGGACTGGCCGTAAAATGGATGCATTTGTGTGCATTTTAATTTTTTTGTGAAACCACGTGACCTGGACTACTTGAAAATGCAGACATTTATCCTGGACTCTATTTTTCTCTTGAATGGCTTGTACACATTTGTTTTTACCTGGGCAAAACCTTATAGAAGGCTTCAGTACAGGACCTGGTATTACAGTTTAATATGGGATTATGTGAAGAGTATACATGAAGCACTTCCTGTTTTTTTTTGAGTCTCTGAGGTTTGTGATCAAGGTGCAGTAAAAAAAAAAAAAAAAAGTTCCAACAAATAAAACAAACATATTTTCAAAGTAAGTAAACATTTAGTATTTATTTATTTACAGGTCAAAAAGTTTCATTTAGATTTAGGATGAGACCTGGAGTACATTGCCATGGTTAAAATATTTAATATACTTCAGCTAAAAGGGGTTATGGTAACATTGGCTAATTGTTAACAAAGCCCACAGCTTATTTATCACATACACTTCCGCCTCCAATTTTACACAGACAATTTAAAGGAGGGCAACTTTTTACTCTGCTTCATAATATTTAAAAAGCTATAACCATAACCATGTGCTTCAGACCCCACCCCTCCAGGTATCATAACAAATGTCAGAAATAAGAAGCAGAATATTGAAGTCGCTGTGAGCCGCTCTTTGTCTTTTTTGGTGGTTCCTTGCCACCTTTCTCTTTTTTCACTTTTGCCATTGTCTGTGGTTCCCTCCTCTCTCGCTCCTTCTCCTTCTCCATCTCCTTTTCTTTTTTCTTCCTCAACCTCTCTTCCTCCTTTTCCCTTCTCTCCTGCTCCCTCCGCCTCCTCCTTCTCTGCCTGGAGCTAAGCTTTTCCTCACTTTCCTCCACCAGTCTTCCTGTTCCCGTTCCATCGCTGAAATCCTGAATCAGGATTTTGGGGACTTGCATTTTGGGTACCTTCTTCCCATTTGCCTTCTTGGGCTGCTCTCCTCTCAGTCTGCGGAAGAGACCAAATCGTTTAGAGGCAGCGGGCGCCTCCTGCTCTGCCACTTGTGAAGACTGTGTTGCATCACGAGAGGTTTGAGTCCGTTTCATAGCTTCATGATTGGTCTTTGATCCGGTATGTTTCACTTCTGCTTGTTTTTGGGTAGATTGTGGTTGGCTAGCTTTCTGTGGGGCAGTGAAGAGGTCTTCGGAGAGCCTACGTGCCAACCTGGTCTCACGGGAGCAGGGAGACTTGCGGACACAGAAATCGCCGGAGGACCGGCTACTAAAGTGCCCAGAGGCCTGTGTCAGGCTGACGTTGTCCATCTTAATTTGGCCCTGTGGGTTGGTCGGGTCAGTGTGTGGGTTGCCTGCTACGTTAGGAGTCGAAATGAAGACATCTTCCTCCCTTGCCACGTCATCTTGAGCGTTGTCTTTCTCCTCTAATGGACTTGTCAGGGCCTGGCAGGTCGGTTCTTGAGGTTCAGGTTTCTCAGAGGAACTAATTTCGTCTGAACTCATTTCCCCAAGGTGCTTTGTAAAGAGATTCAAAGTTTCAGCCTCCTGCGAAGTCGCCTCCTTCGGTGGAGGTGCAGCAGGGGCAGCGGTCTCTGCAAGTATCCGAGGTTCAATTGGTGTTTCCTCTGCTCGTGTTTCATCATGGTCACCCGGTGTTTCTGAGTGCACGGTCAAAATGAGTTCACCTCTACCCAGTACGAGTTCAGATACTTCTTCTGCTTCTCCTTCGCACTGTTTCTCCGGACAGTGAGCAAATACTCCCCTCAACTCCGTCACAGTGGCATCTGCAACTGGTATTTCTGCTTCACTTCCTGTGTCGGCTGCTACGTCAGCTTCTTGTTGTTGAATGCATTCACGTAAAGACGGGATCAATGTGTCTGCCTCTATTTCACCATCTGCTTGTACTACCTCAGTCTCGTGCGATTCATCCTGTGTAGCGGCACTTTCCTCCAGCTTTTCTTCCGTTTCTGTCTCTGTTTGCACGTTGGCCTCTCTTCCCGTCAGTGACTCAGTACTGATGTGTTCTACTTGAAATGTATCACCCTGTGATGTTTTCTCTGTCGCGTTTGCCGACCCTTCCTGTGTCTCTGTCTCCAGTGTTGGATTTGGGTCTGTGACATTGCCGTCTGTCTCATTTCTTGTTTCTGAGACCTTAGTGACCGTGTCCTCATTTGTATTTTCTGTCCCCTCCTCTACTTTCATGTCAGCCCGAACGATCTGTTCCTCATCTGACTCTGCATATACTTCAATTTCCTTGTCCGTGTATGTGTCTGCAACATTATTCTTCTGTATTTCACTTCGGTTTTTCTCGATAGCAGCTGAACGTTCACATTCCGACACTTGTCTCTCAGTTTCGTGACCCTGGTCTTTGTGACTCGGTTGTTCCAGGACTTGTGACTGGCTGTAGGAGCCCAGCTCCTCTCCCTGTTCATGGTGAAAGGTACGTTGAGTGGGCTGAAGAATACTTTCCACAGTCTGATCTGTGGCTGGACCTTGATTTTGCATGGTCTCTTGATTTGCTTCTTCTCTCTCTCTCTCATCCGTTGTCTCTACGGGGTGATTTTCCTCCTCACTTGTTACAGTTTCCGCTTGCTCATTCTGTTCTTTTTTTGTGCCTACTTCTTCTGCGTTCACCGTCGTTACGCTTTGGACATTGTCCTCCTCTTTATGCTCTTCTGAAAGTTCTTTCTCTTCAGTTTTTCCTCTTAGTTTTTTGTGTTCATCTGCGTCCTCCTCCTCCTCAACGCCCTGGACCTTCTTAAAATGTAACTCAGTCCAACTTCTCCAGTCCTCCTTGGCTCCCATTGAAAGATGCCTCGCAACTTTACCACCGCCTTCAACTGCCTTAACATGTCCCCCTTTCCTCAACCTCTTTTGAAGGTGCGTGGAGGAGAGCGACAGAGTGGAGGCCGAGCGGCAGAGAGGGACAGAAAGGTTCCATTTCTCTCTCTCTGTCCTTTCCCGATCTGCAATGTTCTGCCGAGCCTTCGCCCATGCCATGCTGTATCCCTCGCAGCGACCTCTGGGGTCAAATGTGGATGAGGGTCTATCTTTTCTCCACTTTTCTAGCTCCCTCTCTGTCTGTTTCTCCAGATCTTTGGCTGACAGAGGCACTGAGCACACCTGAGTACCGAGAAAGAACAAATGAATTGGGCAGAAAAGGAAGTCCCTTGTCATACGACAATTTTTGTCTCTATTTCCATTGTATAGTATCGCATTATAAGTCATGTGTAAGTATTGATAATAATGAGGTTAGTGATTGATATGATTGGGTACACTACAGTGACAGTGTGGTTGTTTCAATTTTGGATATTATTTTCCTTCCCTATTATTATATTATTACGTGACTCAAAACTGCAGAATGCAGCTGACATGTTGTGCAGTTTGTGTTTAGCAAGGAAGCCACATTACAATGGAATTATAAGCATGCTGAATAGTTCTTAAAATCTGTCGCCATTAATGAAAAGGATTCAAAGTTGAAGTGCATGAAATTGTAGTTCACGGCAGCCAACCACACACGTTTCTTACCTCTGCTATAAAGGTGTCGTCTTCCTCGTGGACCTGCTCCCTGACGCCCCTCAGCCTCTCCAGAGTCTCCATCTGGCCCTGGCACTGCTTCCTCTGCTCGCCACGACCCAGCACCCGACGCACTAGCACCACCGTCACCTGGAGCAGCACCCGCACCCCTGCACAAATGACAGGTAAGTATGGACAGAGAGTATATCAATCGAAGGGCCATATCAAACCCAATGGAATTATGTATGTACATAAATATACAATAATACAATATAGCACAACCTGTATGCACAATTGACTTTGTCTATGAAATTAAGCATTAAGTTGCCTGCCCGTTAGGAAACAGTTTTATTTCCTTAGCCAGCGTGAGGTCTATGCGTACCGTAGCAGAAGAACAGGTCCCAGACTCGGAGCAGAGTGTTGAATGGCAGGTGGCGCGTGAACAGACACATCAGCCAGTCAGTGGCAAACATCAGGGGCTCCACGCCATGGTGCTGCAGGTGTTTATGTGCAGCAGGACACGTCCTACTCAAAACCCAGGTCAGCATGCCTGCGTCAAAGACGACTCCCTCCTACACAAAGCATGGTACTCGGTGAACAGGTTTGAAAGAGTTGGGTACTCATTTGTCAGGGGTGGGAATATGTACTCACCAGCAGAGGGCTGTAATATCCAGGCAGGTAATACTCACTGATCTGCACCAAGCACCAGAAGGCCTCCTGTTGGGATTATAAATCGTGAACATGAGCTGGCTGCAACAATAGAGTTTTTTTTTTTTTTTATTACCCTATTAATACCAAAATGGAACCAGTCTTTGTGGCATAGGGTCAACCAACTGCCAATACGCCAGTATTTCAACAGACAGCCAAAGCAGACGGTAGTACTGATCCAGCGTATGAAAGGGGCTTTTGTTTCTCTAGTAAAATCCAGATGAATGAAATGGTTTGAGATGTGTTTACAGTTTAAACCCGCTACCTCAGCAGGCATGTTCATCAGCAGCACTGCAGCCACAGGCCCCTGTGCCTGGCAGTAGCCCTCCTCTGGTTGGTACTGAGTGTAGGCTTTCAACACCCGGAACAAACCACGCTGCCTGTGCAAATAGAGATGCACGCCACAGTCATCAGTCGCACAAAAAACAATCCACAATTATTTTTAGTTATTTGACTAGAGAGGTGTAAAACTGTCTATTTCAACCAATTACTTTTTAATAGAAACAAATAGGCCTAGAAATGTTTCCTACCCATGTCCATCTTTGCAGAGAAACATTTCATGGAAGGGGAACTGGCGGCCCAGGTCTCTTTCAATCACATCCACCCAGCTCTGCAGAGCAGGCCTTGAATCCAGAGACTGTCACAGAAACAAAAGATACTTTAGTATTTACTTTAACATCTACATGTACGATATATTTAACTGACAGGCTGCGGAAGACGTTCCAATTGCTTGATAAATAACATTAACAATTAACCAATGTTTAATTAACCAAGTTTTCTTGCCTCGTAGAGTTTTTCGTTCTGTTTCATCTTGTTGGTGGCTGCACACAGCAGAGGCCAGCACTTAGCTCTCAGTGAGGCAGGGATGCCTTTTTGACACTGCACTTTGACCTGAGGGGACATAGGCAACAGATGCAGGATCAGCAGCCCACATCACTTAAAAACTTGGTGACAAAATCCCATATTTTCAATGTTTTCTGCAGGCAATATTTGTACTTGTCATAATAGGAAAAGCATAGTTATTAATGATAGCTGTTCTATTCAAGTGTGCACTAATTGCATGACAATATGACATTGAACCAGCATGTAAAGTATCAGAACCCTGAAGCTGAAGCAGCTACACAGAGTTTATTCATTTCACTGTATTATTAACTGACTTTGTGTTTAATATAGGACACACCTTACTGGTTTTCTTCAGTAACATGCGATCCCACTGGAGAATGATATTGATCCACTTGGTCTCCCTCTGCCTGACCAATTCAGGTGGTGGGCCCACACTCCTGAGCCAAAAGAGCACACAGACATCAGGTGAGTATATTACAATACAGTATTCTTACAGCTATGAAAGCCTCTAATGCATCTCATGCATTGAAGGCTTCCACTCGGCTTTTTGGCTGAAGACCACAGTCACACGTTTCTGCATGCACATTTCGGCAGTGCACTGAAAAACAACACAGGAAACAGGAAAACCACACATAAGTCTCCATGGCAACGGATCAGGGTGTCATCACTGAAAGGAGGGTTAAGTCAACAGGTAATATAGCTGTTTGTTCCAGCATGGTCTGTCACCAAAATGTTGCTTCATTGTTGTTTCAATGTAGCTTAAATATTGTATATAGTGAGTGGATTTTGGAAGAATTGTATTATGTATTATGTATTATGTAGAATATAAAATGTTACTTTTTTAGTTTGCACCCTTCATTTGAGATCACAGCAACAGCACATTTAAAACGTTCAACTCTGTGTTAATGTCATTCAGAATATTTTGCTCTTAACATTCCCACTGAACAACACATCACAGTAACATTACAAAAGCATGAATGTGGAACTACACACCCTGTGGATCCATTCGTCAGAATAAAACCAAACCGGTCGGTCTCAGGTTCCAGGCTGACCTCTGACCCAGCATCAGATCCAGAGCCGTCCTCCTCACTGAGGTTCTTCTGGGCTGGACTCAACATCTTACCGACCTGTTAATCAAATACTTATTTTATTCAATTTTAATATTAGTATAGTATATGATTAAAATATATACTCCAAGTCAACTTCCTGGTCTGTAACCACAAACATGCCCACACCATGAAGACATAACTAAACCAAGAGAACAGTTAAACATTTTAAACAAGACATTCAGATAAAATTACCTTTTACATTTCTGTCATGTTGGATCACTCGTCGCTGAAGTGCGTAAGTGTGTTAGAGCCTCCAGTGATGGAAGCAGAAGACAAACTTCCTCTCTCTCTCTCTCTCTCTCTCTCTCTCTCTCTCTCTCTCTCTCTCTCTCTCTCTCTCCCCCTCCATGTAATGGTTTGTATGTATAATTTGCGTTCTTCAAATTCCCTCCACTTGTCTGAACAGTACAGTACGGACTAGTTGATTAATGAAATACCGTAATTATATGACCCCTGATGAACTTTATGTAAACTGAAACCGATAAAGCATTTGTTTGAGGTATTAACTGACTGGGAGGGGAAATTAACGAGGAGTACACGAATGCAGCATAAATCCAATTTTACAGTTCAGCTTGTGCTCTCTGACATTAGTCATCAGAAACTTCACAGAGGTAAGTGTGAATAAAATGATGGATATAGAGATGAGCCCATTCATCTGTAATAAGTATTTGGTTGAATTAACCAGCGCCTCTTACAAGGGTTTTTGGTATAGGGGCTATTTTATGTATATTATCAGCACAAGATTTACTGTTTATGTAGTTGCTAAACAAGAATAAAGGAACAACCTTTTAAACATTTTAATGACTGAGAGGAGCAACATCGCTCATGTCTGGCCATATCAGTTTTTTCTTGCTAATTTTGTATTTGAAACAAAAAAAGTAAATAGTGACCGCTAGCCTGTTACTGGCGTTGTACAACTATTTGAAATAGTCTGTGAAGGCTACCAGGTCGTCTTAATTAAGTTTGTGGTCGATTTTCCCATTCTGAAGGAATAACCTGAATGTGCCAACCCACTGACGTAATAGCAGGGATTGGGGGCGCGGGATTACGGGATGATGTTTATGCTCAGTCATCTGGTAGTCAGGCGCACTCAGTGAGGAGAATGCAGTGATAATATTATATATATATATATATATATATATATATATATATATATGATTCCGATGTGTCTCCTCTGCTCAGATGTCCAACATCACTGCTCGGAGCCTGCGCCTTGTCCACTGCTACTCGAAGCAAGGTAATGACTCAAGCAGCTGTTTGTTCATGATCTATTGTTGCGCACATTGACGCATCGTTACGTTTGTGTGTATCTCCAGGTGCATTTGGGTATGGTCCTGGCGGCATGCGCCCATTCAGCCTCAGTGTGCTAAGAGACGGCTACAGTGAGTGCTTGTGTGTGCCATTCATTATCGGTGGAGGGAGAACACGTGGCCATTGTTTGGCTCGATCTTTGTTAGTGCCTTTCTCCCTCTTTTCTGTTTGCAGAGTATGTGAATGCCCAGGAGCTGCCAACAGACCTGATGTCCATCACTGACCGCGCTGCCACAACCCTCCTCTGGACCGAGCTTTTCAGAGGTGACACAGCCTGGGATATCTGCGCAGCTATTGTCATGATTTAAAGCATGAACCTACAGGCTATATTCTATGGCCATCAATGTCTTTGTTGTCAAAGCCCAATTTGAGTTTGGTTTATTCTAACACGTTAGCAGACACTATAATAAAGAGTTGAACTGTCAGGAATAAATCCCTCCATAGATTATAAAGTAATGTAAAAGCCATGCTGATCTGCTGGCATCTATCTATTGATCCAAGGCAATTTATTTGATTCTCCGGCTAAATCATCCTCCAGGCTTGGCGATGACCATGAGTTACTTGTTCCGTGAACCTGCCACCATCAACTACCCATTTGAGAAGGGACCTCTGTCTCCCCGCTTTCGAGGAGAGCATGCCCTCCGCCGCTACCCCAACGGGGAGGAGCGCTGCATCGCCTGTAAACTGTGTGAGGCCGTCTGCCCTGCTCAGGTGACCACAAACCCACACAGACAGTCCCTGTTAAAACCACCTAGCCATAATGTGTGTTTATATATGAACTGATCAGATGTGATAAAAGTATGTAGAAAGCACTTGATTCAGACATTGATTAATGTTTTTTATGAACAATAAAGTTCCTGATTGAACGTTATTTTAACTATAATACTTAATTCTACAGACTAGTAAATTAATTCCAATCCTGCTCACAATACCTGCTGCTAAGACTGTGATTAATTCTCTCTGCAGTAATCCCTGTGTGACCTATCTGACTGTTTTGTCTAATCTCATCCTCCCCCATGTTGAACACAGGCAATTACCATCGAAGCCGAGACTCGGGCTGATGGAAGCAGGAGAACTACACGCTATGACATTGATATGACCAAGTGTATCTACTGTGGCTTTTGTCAGGAAGCCTGTCCTGTGGATGCCATTGTGGAGGTAAGAATACAAATCAATGACTCATCAAACCGCAAACTCCCCCGGAGTCCCCCAGATTGCAGCCCTGAAACCTTATTATTAATAGCTTGTGCTCTTTTAAATTAGGCCATCCAAGTTCATCGTGATATTTTACAGTGACTAAAGGCGTGGTATATACACAGCACAAACGTGCAACAATACGGGGGAATCATGCATTCTTTTCCACAAAATGTCCTCCTTATTTATTTTTATCCAACAGCCCCTCAATCCACCATTGGAATCATATGTAGGAACATCGGACATAAGGTTTACTGAGAACCAAAGACTTCATTATTATTATAATTTTTTTTTGTCAATCTCTCCAAAAGGGTCCAAACTTTGAGTTCTCCACAGAGACCCACGAGGAGCTGCTGTACAACAAGGAGAAGCTACTCAACAATGGAGACCGATGGGAGGCTGAGATCGCAGCAAACATACATGCTGACTACCTTTACAGATAAATGTGCTGATGATGTACCTTACCTTTGTTCTATGCACACATGAAGAAATGATTAGTAGTTTTACAGTTACGCCTATGTGTTTTAAAAAAGTGTTCCTATCTAGCCTATGCACGTCTGTGAAAAATATTTTCCACTGCACTGTAAAAAAAAAAACAGGCTTCAGCCCTACATTTTGAATCTGTAGGATTCAATGTCCATGTAAAAATATATTGCATAATAAATATTTTTCGAAATATGTTTGGTGGTGCTGAAACAAATTGTTGATTAACAGAATAGTATTGAGCAATACTATAATTGTGTTATTTAATCAGTCATTTATATTTATCCCTATGCCCAGCTTGCTGTATGTGATATTACATCGTTTTATATGAAACAAAAATATACATTGTATTGATAGTTTTGGACTATTGGTCAAACAAAACAAGCTGTTTAAAAAATATTATAATCAGAATTTGTAATCATATTCAGTCATTCCAAAAGCTTCATTATAAAACAGATTAATTGTTCCGGCAATGTTAGTACCATGGTCGACCATAATTCCAAAATAATTTGAGTTTAAACTGAATCGGTTGAACCAAAGAAAATTCAGCTCAGCAAGTAAATTGGCAAATTACATTCGAGAGAAAATATGACTACCTGCTGGTGGAAAGTAAATGAAATATCTTTTAATGAATAAAAGGGTGGTTAACATGTGAAATGACGCAGTAATTTAGAGGTTTATACCATAGCATTTTATGTCACCGCTTCGTAGGCTTCTCAGCCTTTGATCGGAGAGTTTCACTCTCTTTGTAAATCTCTCTCCTGACAGTGACAAACATGCTTCTGAGTCGTGCTGTGTGAATAACATCCACGATTTAAAGCACAGCTTGCTCTTTGGGATCAATCCCTCAGAGGATTTTTTTCTTTCCTGCCGCCGAGGCGGTCACATGATAAGGGCGGAAACTGACTCACAGGCCACGCTGAATCTCCCGCGAACGCAGCCATTTACTCCTTTCTCTCCTCGCAGTTGCACCGGTGAGTCCACACATCCTCCTCGCACTGTGGCCCAGGCCGCATTCCAAGTTTGTCTGTTTGAGGGGGAAGTGGGTTAAAACAGCGGCGAGATACTCCAAGATACGCGTTGCCTCCGTTTTTGGCGTTGTAAGTGTATCCATGTGAGAACAGAGCAGTAGGCCTTTATCTTCTCCCGTGCTAACTCGCAGCTAACTTTAGCCGTTAGCTCTATAGGAAGAATGGCTTCCATGCCGCGCTGGCTAAGAAGCTAGCAAGTGCGGGTTTCCCGCATTCTGCTGCTTTGTTCCAGATATTTGGTTTATTTCTACAGGCGTGTGTATTTATTACCGACGTGCTTGGGGTCACAATGTTGTGTTAGTGTGCGGGTCTGCTGCAGCATGGGATGCTGTGCACTGTGTCTAAGCCTGATTGTCCCTCCTGTTCAACAAGAAAAAGTGCGCTCGCGCGTCGTATGGCGCACTCCAACTACAGGCAGTTAGCTTGCTAGCTAGCGAGCAACCGCTAGCTTTGTTACTCGGGGTTTGAATCTAGCCAGACATCCTTTAACTCAAACTAACCACTCACTCTCGCAGTTACGTGTTTTACGTCCTATATGTTCATACGTCAAAACAACGTGTAGGTCCCACTGTAAGGTATCGAGACGTTAGCTTGTATAGGAAATGCTAGAAGCAGTTACATACAGGGTAGCGCTGTGCCCTGTAACCGCTTGATCAAAGATAAGCCGCCCGAACCGTTGACACAACACATTGAAACACAGCGTAGCTGTTGCCTAAAATTGTCTATTTTTTCTTATTTGAGCAATCATAACACTGGCACAGCGTCACAGATAGTAGTCCACCTTGTTAGAGAGGAGGGGGGAAAACGTGCTAACCATCCCGCCTTGTTCTATTCACACAGATAAATCTCAACCATGGCGCACTCAGCGGAACAGTGTGTGCCGGTGGCCGTGTTCAAGGTAAGCAATGTTTTCTTAAATACACTATCGATCCAAGTCTGGGTATTTGGAAAATATTTCTATGCTTCCTGCGGGGAACCAGACTGATGTAGATTTTTTTTTCCCTCTCAGTTGGTGCTGGTGGGTGATGGAGGCACCGGGAAAACGACATTTGTGAAGAGACACATTACAGGAGAGTTTGAGAAGAAATATGTTGGTGAGTACCTCCGTGTTCTCTAAATTACATGCCAATAACTTTCAGATAATGGGTTAGAAGTGGCAGCACCCATCTACCTGAAATGCTTAGTCATTGGCACTGCGCCTCCTGCATTCCAAAGTAATGGCACTGGTCCAAATGTTGGCCGAGTAACAACAATCTGAAATGTTGTCTTGGTTGGCAAGCATCTTGGTCACTAACTAGTTTTAAACAAATCAAAGTTATGATTGCACATATGATTGATGCTTAATGTTACACACCCGAAGCCAACTTTCTGGTCGTTTTCCCTGTTTGATTTGATGCATTGCTCTGCTATTGCTATCTAGTGCTATTATCTAATGCAGCTTTAATGTTGGTCTTTGTAGATCGCTTTTTGGATTATTTGATAGGGACATTCTTCCCTATTTATATTCTCCTTGTCTTCAAACATCAATCTTTTCCCCTTGCGTTTCTCCATATTGCTTTCCCCAAGGTGTTTTCATACTTTTCTTGCACTCACCCAACTTTTTGTCATTTCATTCTAGCTACTTTGGGGGTAGAGGTACACCCACTGATGTTCCATACCAACAGAGGGGCCATCAAGTACAATGTGTGGGACACCGCCGGTCAGGAGAAGTTTGGAGGCCTGAGAGATGGATACTACATTCAAGGTGCTTTTAGCTATTAAATACTGATCAGGCTATACACTTTTAATTTACATTTAAATGGAAACCACCCTAGTGGGAATAGTGTGTTAAATTGTCTGATACATCCGCAGCTCAGTGTGCCATCATCATGTTTGACGTCACCTCCCGAGTCACCTATAAGAATGTGCCCAACTGGCATCGTGATCTTGTCCGTGTCTGTGAGAACATTCCCATCGTTCTGTGTGGCAACAAGGTGGACATCAAAGACAGGAAAGTCAAAGCCAAGAGCATTGTGTTTCACCGCAAGAAGAACTTACAGGTAATAACAGGACTCAGAAATGAACATCCACCCCCATGCGTACATGTCAGTTGATTACAGAAAGCCTTTTTTTTTGTCTGAACAATCATCTCTGACATACACTGCTCTGTTCCCAGTACTACGATATTTCTGCCAAGAGTAACTACAACTTTGAGAAGCCCTTCCTGTGGCTAGCAAGGAAGTTGATCGGTGATCCCAACCTGGAATTTGTGGCAATGCCTGCCCTCGCTCCCCCAGAGGTCCAAATGGACCCATCACTTGCTGCTAAGTACGAGGAAGAGCTTCAAGTGAGTATAACCATGCTGGTTCAATATCTGTTCGTTTGACTACATTTTGCATATTACACTCCTGAAACGTTGGTTTGATGCAAGTATACACAAACCTCAGCAGAGCACAAAGTCATTTTCATCTCTTTCTCTGCAGGTTGCATCACAAACGGCACTTCCAGATGAAGAAGATGACCTCTAACCTGTTCCCCACATTTTCCCTCTCCCTCCCATCTGTGGACAGAAAGTTGTTGGATTGTTGCCCCCTTTACTGTAAAATCCCTTTTCAGATTTTTTTATTTTTGAATTTTTCTGTTTGTTTTAAAACTAAGAAATAACTTGGTGGAAAAAGTTGGGGTTCTAATTTCACTGTATGAGACACACCCCACCCTAGTGTTGTTGTTGGCATGGCAACGTGCTACTTCTCATCGTCAAGCGTCCTCGGCTGCACTTAACCAGCTCACACAATGCTGTTGTACGGTGTAATGGAAATACCAAGGGGAGAAATCTTTGAATAAAAACCTTCTCAATATAACATGTTTGTTTATTTATTTTGCAGCAGTGTAACTGAAATAAGAGATGCCTTTAGTTGAGTGCCAGCATATCACTTATACATCTTGACTTGTGTAGAAGTGTCTTGGTAAGCAATTATAACATGTAATAGTGGGCCAGCACTTACAGTACCAGCATTTTGATTCAGAAGCAACCAGTCTTCTGTGACTCACACCTTTGTGTTGTGCTGTTATATTTCCATTGCCCATACTGACTTGACCAATGGCCTAATTCTAAATACTATGGTAAGCAAAATAATAGAAAAGCTTTTGAAGCTATGGTCTGGTGAAAGATGGTTTTAGTTCCTCTGGGCAAATTTAATGTATGAGATATGAGTAAATGCTTTAGGAATGATGTTATATGGTATTTATAGTTATTCCTTATTTGTAAAATAGAAATATTAGGCTTTACCTATGCTCAGTTAAGTGACGAAGCTCAATTAAGATCACTGGTTTAGTATAGGCACTCCTAAATTCAGTGAAAATTAGAAATTAAGCTAAAATGGGGGTCAGGGGTCCATTTTACCAAGCCTTTTCTTATGCAATACTCATGGTCTCAGGCTTCCAAAGCCCTCAGTATGAGAAATGTGACTTTACTCATGACATGTTAATTTGGGGGAACTGAATTTAACAACTCAGGTTATTTGAATTGAGATTAATCTGAAAAGATAAGGCCTTCAATTTCCAGGGTTCCATGCATTTTAGAGGGTTTTTGTATAGTATAAATCCCTATGTATAATTGTTCTTTTTATACTTTATGTTGACGTTTTTGTCTCCAATCAAGCTTATAAACATTATAATTTTTACTACGCTCACATGGTGCCCACCACAAAACAACTGAGCCAAAACCAGAGGAGGAATGCTGGTTGGCGACACAACACACAGTGCCATGTGCTGTCATGGCCGGAGAAGAAAGGATGCTTACACAATACACAGCAGGCTGCAGTGGGGGTAGTGTGTGTGTGTGTGTGTGTGTGTGTGTGTGTGTGTGCGTGTATGTGCGCGCGCGTGTGTGTGTGTGCAGGACAAGTCCAAAGCTGCTGCTGTGACCTGCCTTGCACACTGAGGGCCACCAGAGGACGGTCATGTTCTATTATTCGCAGCACTGTCAGGATAGTGTGTAGATTCATATTTATTTTCTCGTCAGGATTACTTAACAGCTTTACTACACAGGCACTCAATGTGACCAGGAAGCTGTGGGAGAATCGTGTCGTTGTGATTCACACATTTATACTTTCAGTATCTATAAGCCACCAGACACGGTGTAAACCAGTTAATACAAAGGAGAACTTCCCTGTCGGGCAAAAACAACTGTGAGAAGTGGATTAATACATTAAGGTGGAATTAACGCCATGGACTCAGTGCTCATTGGAAAGTAAACTGCATTACAAGCATGCCTTTTCTACCACAATATATACCCCATCTGGCCTAAATCAAACATACATTTAAGATGTATACTCACCAGTTTGCTTCAAGTTTTCAGTCACAAAGCTAAATTCGTTATTTATTTATTATGACTTGTTTAGCATCACCACTGGCAGGGACCCTCCTGTGCTGGGATGAGAACGCTGTGAAGACGTTACATTTTCCCACAACACCTTAATGCACCACCGGTGCAGGTGGATCAGGGCGTGGCTTCATCCCTCCCGTACAGGGCTGTGTCCGCGCATGCGTGGGACGGAGCAGTGCGTTTTAGAACGATTACTCGTCCAACGGGGAGACAGATTATACACAACTGTTGTTTTAATCCCCTGGCCGAGGAGATTTAGCAAAGAAAAAACTGGTTTTAAACCCAGCAGCCATATTGTATGGAAGGACGACGGAAAGACTCCTCTTGTCAGAATAATTGGGCCTATCAGACACCTTTGTCCAGAGTTTTGAGGAGTTACATGTTCTCTCTGACTGGCGGTGTGTTTGTGTTGGACAGCTAGCTTTCCAGCTGGCTGGGGAATTCACAGGTCTCCGACAGCTTTGAGCCATTTCTTTTGCAATATTGTGGACCTCGCTTTGGTTTTTAAAGTGTTAAATCAACCGTCTTCAAGATGAAGGACCGATTGGAGCAACTTAAAGCGGTAGGAAATGTCAAGTTAAACATGTTCTTCCCCATTCACTATCGTCGCTCTCGATCCTGTGATGAACCTCTCATAACATCCCTTATTGAAAAAGGTTGTGTAGTAGTTGTTTTTGTCTCTATGTGTAAAAAAAAAAGCCTTTAGGAAAAACACTTGAAACACATTACACCTTTTAACCAATATCGTCCACGGTGATGACATAACTCGTGATGTATATGCAACTGCAGGTTGGATTGTGATGGATGATTCAGGTGTCACTTTCAGTTTCTTTTGTATGGTATGCCATAGATGTTCTGAAATATCATTAATCCATGCTTCCTAATATGATGAAGACGTGTACATAATAATAATCATGCAGCGGACAATAACGATAGATGAATCATTACATTTCACTTGTTGCTGAATAAGTACAGAAATTGATTAGAAATCAATCTATTTTGGTTATCAAACAAAACTGTAAAAAAAAAGCAGCTTAAGCTTCTTACATTGAGCATGTTTTGTTCTTCTGTTTCACTTCAATGAAAAATTAATATCCTTCGGTGTTGGTCCAATGGTCAATACATAGTCATTCATTTTGTATTTTATAACTTTATTGACTAAGTGATTTAGCAAGGGAAAACAATACAAATCTGTCATCATGATCAAATTGCCATGATTGTTAAATAGAGTACAACATGGCCATCCATTTTATTATAATTTCCATATTCTAAACCAAGTAAATGTAACTAAATAAACCACCATATTTAAAACCTCGCCACCATGTATATACTTTTACCATTTCTTTATATCTTTAACCTAAACCGAATTCATCATCCTATTTATTTTCCTTCTTGAATTTAATTTACAATGTTTATATTGACGACTGGATTTTAGGTTGTATGTTGGTGTGTGTGGATTAGTGCAGGGGGCACACAGGAAAAGGGATTATGCCCCCAACGTTTTCATGACACCTGACATACTATCGACTTTGAGAAGCAACAGCAAGATTGGAGGATCACTGAATTTGAGCTCTGATCATTTGAGACCAAAATACCAAAGTCATTCATCAGTGTGTAACCTTGACACACTTCAGTAGACTAAAGAGTACAGCTCCAATGACATATTTTTTTGGCAACGATTAAATAATTGGTTAATATGGAATCATTTTTCAAACAGAAATAGTGGGAGGGGGGAAGTTTTCTGCATATCAAAGGCATAAATGTTTTAGTAAGTGTGTCCATTTTGACGAAACCCTTTAGTTATTATTATTTTTTAATATTTCATCCACATAGCAATAGATTCTGTAAATACTGTTAACGAATGAAGTAACCCTCAGACTGGCTGTTGGCAACAGGATAGCGGTTTCTGTTCTGCCTTTCCGGTTTCATTTCCTCAGATTCATTCAAATGTGTATTTCAAAGCTATATTCTTCCTGGTTTAATGTGTATAGAATTTGAGAGGAACATGGTATACTACAGGCCCATGTCACTTTTCTCCCCCATATATCTCCCGTGATATCAGCACATGGAATGAGGAGTTTTTAAATCCCTTGTTAGATTTCAGTATTGCATTAACAGAGGTCCTGCTGGAGTATTTTGGCTTCTGTCACCGTGCTTGTAAATCTGACCGGCAGTCCTCGTCCTTCTGCTGTAATAAATAATGGCTCACTCTCTAAATCATTCTGTGGCACTGCTGCACCTAAAAATCCTAACCTCATTTGATTATTATTATTATTATTTTTGCCAAATATTAAGTCTTACAATTGCAGCATCCAATTATTTAGATGCTGATTTAGCTCCCTTCAATTATGACATAATATTCAGAAATTCAGCAAATAAAGTAGATATTTTAGAGAAAGACTCCCATTATTCAACCAAAATAATTTGGTACAAAGTCATAAACGTTGTTATGCCTGCTTCTGACTGCCTCCTCAGCTCAGTTTATTCGTTCTTCACCCAAAGTCCTGTGTGTTTAACAGTACCGGATGCTGTTCCATCCTTTAGGTTCCCCAGAAACAAGGTCTGCCTGTTTATCAGCTCTCAGTTTCTTTAAGATGACGGAATCACAGGAAAGATAAGTGAGTGAGAGGGTTGGCCATTGTGTATACAGTTGTGTGCAGGATAATGAGTCATAGTGGTCACTGTATTTTTTATTTGCTCCAAGACTTATTGTTTGTTTTTATGCTCAAGTGCATTTTACCATGGGGCTGTGAAATAGCTGATAGGATGAGCACAGTCTTGGTATTTGCCTGTGTTATGTATATTTAGTCTATGTTCTCATATCCATGGGTTTCTTTGCTCTTGACATTTTATGACTTTTCCGAAATGAATAATCGTATAATTGGAGGTCCATTGAAACTGTGCATCGTAAGAGAGCCGGACAGCTTGATGACCATCTGTATTTGTGAGGCGGAGTGTCACTCTTATCTGCTGTAATAAATGCTGTCATTGCCTTGTTGAGGGGAATTATGCAACATGGCATATGTTGCTTTCTATACAGATTAAACTTAATTAAATTTATATATAAGCTCCACGTTTGCATCTTTCCTGTACAGAATATGCATCAAAGTGTTTTGTGTTAAATAGTGTGTTTAACAAGAAATGTTGTAAATGTTTTGTTGATGACTAAAGCAAAGTCTGTGCCTTTGACTGTTAAAGTCAGTATCAAAACATTTTTACACAAAGCAAGTGCCTGTGGGTGTGGGCAGCATTAGTTGCACACAGCAGTCCCTTTCCCCTTTCATTTTTGCTGAATGAGAGACACTGGAAGGAAATGAGTGCCTGTTCTTATCTCGCTACTGCAGAGACACGATGTGAGGGAGCATAATGTGTCGGCCAACGCTTTGTATTTGATGATTAACTCCCTGAGATATTTAAACACAAGCAACGTGTCATTGTGCATGTCCAGGGAAGTCAGTGTTGTTAGTTACAGCAGGTAGCTTGCATTTGCAAGGCAAATTTTGACGGGGGAGGGGGGGGGGGCTGCAGCAAATGTTACTGAGTCTGGTATTTGAAGCAAGGGCATTGTGTTTGCTTTTTGCTTTTAAAATATCTGTAAGTAAGCAATCTGAAGACTTTCGTATGGCCTCACCATTGCTATATATTTTATAGACCAAACAATATATTTTGAAAATAATCATTAAATAAATCCATACATTGGCTGTATTGCTTATCCTTTGAGGGTTGAGGGGTGATACCCGCAGACTGGGCAAAATGCCTTAAATAGATTCCAAATACTTTTAAATCAACCAACTACTCCAGTTTTTGGTTCCTTCAAAAAGATTGTATGATCGCGAAACCCATAACAAATTAAGTGTTTATTTATTGAGATCACCAGTTTAGAGACTGAAGCTGAGTCATGTGATATATGAGAGAGAGAGGGGAAGTTGACAGGTGTGTTAGCCAACACGTTCCATGCTTTGGCTATGATCCACGTGGATCCAGGAAAGGAATTCTGACTTCTTCCAGGAAAGCCAAGTGTCCAGACTTGACCCTCTCATTCACCCTCTACAGAGCTAAAACGCAAACGTGATAGCAGTTGTGTGGGCCAGGAAAACTCATCTGGGGTTAGACCGCGCATATTTACATTTAAACTCACAAATATTGAAAAGGGAGGGAGCGAATGTACCTCTCTCTCATTGTCACTGTTTTTCCCCTCCCCCTTACACCGTCACCATGATGTCTGTTTACACTGCACTTTAGCTGCGGTTTCTTACAGTCGGTTGAAAACAGGTTGAGTTTCCTGGAGCCTGGCCCTGGTCCTTTGCCATGTAAATATTCACCAGCAGTGCTGAGCTCTTTGTGCACCGCCCCATGTGTGCTGACTGACCTTGTGACTTCTTTTATGACTTCAGTGGAGTGAAGCTTTCTGATACATTTATTTGGTGTCTGCTGACTGGGGTTAGACCAATATTTCTGTTTGAAGTATGATAATGAGCAGGCCCACCAGGAAGCGAGAAGAAAAGACAGGAAGAAAGACAGGCCTTCAGTGCTCGCTTGTTGTCTAAATTCTGTTCAGTGCAAATGTCCACCCTGACTAGAAATACATTTCCGGAAAATGCTTTGAATGTAGCAAAATATATAGTATTTACATGTTTGTTTTTAGACTTTTGTCAAAACTCTGACATGATAGTGTGGTAATTATAAAAATATTTATTATTTTGAGAATAACAACGGTGGTGGTTTTGATGTGTTTTTTATTATTGTATTGAGTGCTTGGACAGATTCTTAATTTAGTTTAGTGAGTTAGTTAGTTTTGGATAACCTGGTTTCAATATAATGTAATGTTTTACGTTTATGCTTTATGAGTGAGATTTATACAGACTTTTGGAAGCCATTTTTTTGCTTCAGGCTAGTTTGTTTAACACGATGCGAAATCTGTATTTGTTATTATAGTATTTTTCTTTCTGCATATTTATCGGTTTGTATTTATCATTGAAAATATCCTTTAGTTCAAAGCACCAAAAATAGAAATGTCCATACAACATTTGGATTTTTAAATTTCTCTTCTAAGGGAGGGGAAGCTACTCAGTGCCTGTCAACAACAAGACACTGCATTCTAACATAACACATAGAAAGGCATTAAGAGAAGACGCAACAGAAATATAAGACAATTTAAATAAATCGTAAGAAAAATTGGACACTTTCCTTCAGTGGCACATATGTTTTTTCAGTTTTTGTTTTTAGCCTGGAGAACACAATGAGCTTCTGAAGAAACCTATAATCCTGAGGTGTTGATGAGATGCTTTATACTGAGAGCTTCAGAGAAATACCCCTCACACGCTCTTTCTGGACAGATGGACCCACTCGTATTAGTCTGATGTGGTTTTTATTTTTTATTCTGTCAGACGTGTGATCAGGATGATGAGGAGGTGGAAATTGCTATGGACAACGCAGCCTTCATGGACGAGTTCTTTTCTCAGGTTTGTATTACTATTTGTGTGTGTCGGGGCATAATTATTTTTGCTTAACGGGGATCATGTCGTTGCAAATGTGTTAACTGACTTTGTAATTTTGTATATTTATATGTGTGTTTCAGATTGAGGACATTAGGAACAGTATTGATAAAATTGATGACAATGTGGCTGAAGTCAAAAAGCTTTACTCAGTCATACTGTCTGCTCCCACTTCGGATCAGAGTAAGATGATTCCATAGCTTTCTTACTTAAAGTCATATTATTGATCTTTGTGTATTCTTAACCTTTAAACGTACCCTTTTGTTTACTTTAAAACCTGCATTTTTGTCTTATCTTTACTAATTTCTAAAACATCAATCGTTGCTTAAATTCGTGACAGGAAATAACAAAATATATCAGACTCTATGGTCTCTTTCTGTCTCAGAAACACAGGATGAATTGGAGGCAATCACCAATGACATAAAGAAGATGGCTAACAATGCAAGAAACAAGCTGAAGAGTGAGCTTCTTTCCCCAACTACCACAGCCACACGGAGTTTCATAGATTGAATGTGAAATGTCACTGGACCATCAAGCAACAAAATGATGTTAATGTGAAATAATTTCAAGCTGAATCATAAGTTGGTTGGTTGGTTTGATTTCAGCCATTGAGAGGAATCTGGAGTCAGAAGAGCAGGAGAGGGTGTCAGCTGACATGCGGATACGTAAATCGCAGGTAAATGATGTGCATCAGTTCCAGGTGGCCTTTGAATAAAGCAGGATTTTGGAGTTGTCATGTAGGTTGTATTTGTTTAATTCTGTTTTATTTTCACCAATGTTAAATATGAACTCAAAACATGATAACATGAGTCAGTGCCAGATCTTCCTTCATTAGTGTATCAAAAAACAGAACTGATATGCTGATTATTGTTACCTCCCAGCATGCAGTGCTGTCCAGGAAGTTTGTGGAGGTAATGACAAAGTATAATGAAGCCCAGGTGGACTTCAGGGAGAGAAGTAAAGGACGTATTCAGCGACAGCTAGAGATCAGTGAGTGATACCCGCATACACACGTTAAGACGTGATAGTCCCGCCGTATTCTGTCATTTTTTTCTTTCCTGTTCCTGCTCCTTTTCATTTTCCCCCTCTCCTCTTCTCTCCTCTCCTCTCTCCTTTCCAGCTGGAAAAGCAACAACCGATGAAGAACTGGAAGAGATGCTGGAGAGCGGCAATGCTGCCGTGTTTACTGCTGGGGTAAGAATTTGTTTCCAACAGAACGTTCACATTCACTTTACTTTAATGATGATGTAGATTAACTGAAAAAAACAAGCCGAGTTGAGAGTTGCGCAATAAACCTCAAAATGCCTATCAACTGGTTAAACATTAGCTGTGCTTGAGGCTGTTGGGCTCAAAGTCAATTTGCTTTGTTGTGCCTTATTGAGCCCCCTGACCCTTATTGTAAACATTCAACAACAAACTGCTGATTCTACAAAAATAATAAATGCAAAACACGGTAACATTTCCGGAAAGGGCGTATTTTGAAGGTGTTCGTGGAAACAAATGATTAAATATTGTTTGCAAGAACATCGTGACACATCATGTCAGAGTGTGTTTTCCTTAGATCTGCACAAAACATCTGGTAAAATGAGTGCAAAGTGCATTTCAACTTGTGAGAAAGCTTCCCTGGGTTCCCTGGTACACATGGTTGTTTTCCTTGTCCGCCACAAGGACGCCCAATTTAACTTGACTTTCTCCGATTTGATAAAAACAAAATGTCTATCGAGAGCAGACCTGAACAAACCAGAAAAATAAATGCAAATAAAAATGGGGCACTCACAAATTTTACCTCTGAGTTGGACACAATTTTGTCTTCAATTCACAAAAGTCCAGTTGCGTTGACCATCAATTGTTTAAATACATTTTATTATTATTATTATTATTTTTATATGAACAAACTCGTCCAAAGCTCACAGGCTGCTGATCCTGTGGTGATAACAGTAAACCTGTCTTCTGAACAGATCGTGGACTCTGGCATCTCGAAACAAGCCCTGAGTGAGATTGAATCTAGACACAAAGACATCGTACGTCTGGAAAGTAGCATCAAGGAGCTACACGATATGTTTGTAGACATCGCCATGCTGGTGGAGAGCCAGGTACGCACCTCTACTCTTTTCATCAGCCAGTCATGTTTCTCCCTCCATCCGTTACTTGAGGAACCTCGCACCTAATTCAGTCATTCACCCTTTCAAGCTTTCTATCTTTCTAACCCTGACCCTCTTTTTGGACTCCATGGCTTTGTGTTTATTCCGGACTTTATTCAACTCATTTCTCTTGTATAATTCTATTTCCTGCCACTGCTGTGGTCTGAGTATCAATCTGCATCTGTCTGTTGTTTCCTGTTTTCCAGCTTTCCATATACATCTCTTTGCTCTCCTCTGCCACTGCCTCCTACATCTCACCACCCAACCTTGATGGAATCACCATGACTGTATTTCGTACCATGTACACATGTTGATGAACAGTCACTGTATGTGTAAACGTATACAAGGATAAATCTATTTTTCTTGATGCTTGCACCACGCTCTCTGAGGGAAAGGCTTGTGTAAGGTAAGGGTTGTTTGTGTTGTGTGAGTGTCTTGACCTCTAGTTTTTTTTTCCACAAGAGAAACTATGTCAACCATCTTTTGACCTTGACCGTCTTTGGCTCCAGTTTTTAGCTCCAAGTGGTTAACACGAAAATAAATTCAGCATTATCGCAAAAAATATTGTGCTCTGTATTTTTCCCATGAAATGAACAACAAAACAAAACAAAAGGAATCATCATTAAAGCTGTCTGAATTCTGTGCAGCTGTGTATTACATTATCCACATTATAAATCAAAAAAATATTGTTCAATGATCTTCAAATATATTAAAGGCATTTGATTTCCAAATCAGCCAATTATTTTTGTTCTACTTGATGAAGTGTTTCACTGTATCTTACCGACTGTGTTTCTGTTTCAGGGGGACATAGTAGACAACATAGAGCAGAATGTATCCAAGTCAGTGGACCACGTGACAGTCGCTAAGGAACAGACCAAAAAAGCTGTAAGGTACCAGACCAAAGCACGCAAGGTAATGTAATTTAGCCAAGTGCTGCCCCAGCTTATATGTGACTGCTTGCTATTTCTCCCTGTTAGTTATCGAACTGCAGTAACACTTTCAACAGACGGCTCACAACTTCTCACCCTGTACACACTGCCCGTCATGCACAACTGTTGCATTCTGTGCGCTTCTTTTTTCTTTTTCTGTCTCACTTATTGTTGTATTTATTTTCTTGTGTTACTTTTCCGTCACCTTTCAACACCGCGCTCCATGCTAGGGTGGAATGATTGACAGGATTGAGAGCAATATGGACCAGTCAGTGGGCTTTGTGGAGAGGGCTGTAGCCGACACTAAGAAGGCTGCAAAGTTTCAGCAAGAGGCTCGCCGTGTGAGTGACGTTGGTCAAGAGCATCAGGCTGGTTTCCCAAAAGCAATAAAAAATATGTATTTTATCTCATAAAGTCGAAAAAGGTATTACCCTGAAATCAATCCTGAACAAATTCGAATACAAGCAGTACAGAGAAGAGGTGTGTGAGAAAAAATTGGACACTACAGGCCAGATATTGAGCCAGGTTTAAGTTCATAAGTCTGATTTCACATTACAAGCATGAGCTAATATGAACATATACATGGAGAATCAGTGTGAATGTCCCTGCTTACCTGTACTTCGCAAGCTGCACGTTCATAGAGGTCCTTTTTTGGACAATAGTTCATATCATCGTTTTTAACAGCACAATGTCATGTAATTCGTAGGTGTCTATGGCAATTACGTATTGGGAAGTAAAATGATTCCTGTGACAGAATGTAATATTCTGTTGCACTCTGTGGGGGTTTAGCATCAAAAGTAATAGACTCAAAAATCCTTTACTCAACTGGCTGTTGTGGATCATATTTGATCATATTTTGTCTCACCAGTACCAAAACCGCACGTCTCAAATGAGTCACACTATTGTGCATTTTTAACTCAAGGCTGACTTCGGTCTTAATGGGCGATTACAATGTGAAACGTGAAAACAGCTTTAACTCAAGAAGGCTTTTGGGAAACCTGCCTGACCATAGGAAGATCATCCCCACCACCAAGACCCTGCCAAACTTGTTCACTGTGATGGTCCCCCACTCTCCTCTCTGCTCTGGTCCTGAGCCCCCACCCTGTGGTCTGTGACGTGCCCTGAATCAAAAGCCCAAAACAAGACCACCCCATCCAACATCAACCTGCCTACACACAAACTCACATACAGTACATGTTACATGTTTAACTGTTTTTTTCTTCCAGTTCTTTCTCTTCTGCTTTAACCTCGACTATGTCTCTGATTATTATTATTATTATTATTATTATTATTATTATTATTATTATTATTATTATTATTATTATTATTATTATTATTATTATTATTATTATATGTTTTAGATGCATGGTAAATGTAGATACTGTTTGTGCGATTCCGGCTGTTTCAGCATATTAAAAGTAACTGTTTAACTGATATATTAACATTAGGTCAACATTGTTGTGCCAATAGAAAACTGGTTTATAAGACTTCATCAGTATTGATGCACTGTGTTTGGGTGATTACCAAGCATAAGGACAATTTTTTATGTTTCCATGCGCAGTATATATTTCCTCATATATTTTACCAGAGAAAGTACCACATAGTATACAGTCCTAAGAATAGCCTTAATGTTGTTTCCCTCTGACAATGGTGCTGATGATGCTATATTGGTTTGTTCCCAACAGAAAATGATCATAATAGTGGTGGTTGTGGTGGTGTTGCTGTGCTTACTAGCTCTCATTATCGGGTTGTCAGTGGGACTGAAGTAAAGCTGATGAGCAGTCCCAGTAAGAGGAGAGTCAAAGGTGAGTAACTAGGGAGCAAATAACTGCTGTCATGGGTGTGGGTATATTGCGGACTTTGCAAAAGAGCTTGCACGTTCTCTTCCTCTGACTCTCTGTGTGTATGTTTTCTTTCTATACAGAGGGCTTACTTGTGGTGTGTTTTGTGTATATTTGAGAATTTTTGAGTGTGTGTTCTTCTTGCCTCCGGTTGCTGCTCAGCTAACCAAGCAGCGCTAGTTGTGAGTTAGTCGCACAAAGTATGAGCTGGTGTTTGGTCTGAGGGCTATATATATATATATTTCTTTTTTTTGTTCATCCACCTCATCAGTAAATTCTCTTTGTGTCTCTCTGTCTTTCCCTTTCTGTAGAATATGATTATTGGTGCAGTCTGTGCTGTTGGTTGTTCTCATCCTCATCTTCACACTATCACGAGAACTCTGTGGTGTCACTGTCATCCGTCACCACGCCATCCTTCCCTTCCATCAGCTGGCCCGCCAAAGAAAAGTTTGACGTTGGCCACGTCAGATGGACATAATCCTATTTCACCCGCTGGAACACCTGCTGGAACATTCAAAATGATTCTTGACCTATGGAAGTGCTTTAATCAATCCCTTCCGAACCTCCCTATGGTCTGTGTGGGTTTGTTTGACTCCCTCTGCTATTTGGACAGTTGGAGGATGCTCTACTGTAAATGAGGAAATGAGACTGAAGTTGACATGAAGTACAATACTTCTTATTGATTCAGGGGTAAAAAAGGGAACTGAGGAATGACGTAGCATAAGCCCACTCATGTCACTATAAACATTTAATTGTTTTGCATTCAGTGCCAAAGAATAAGCCTTAAAGTGTTTGTCATCTCAACTTTATTTTTATTATCCAAAAAAAAAAACTCCCCAACAAAGGCGTTAGGCAGCCTACACAAGCTTTCATCACCTCGTATCTTAATTTTTGTCTTTCATGCACCTTGTCACATTTGTGATTTAAAGGCTAGCTACCGTACGCTCACTGTAACAGGATTTTAGGAGTACCAAGGAGTTTCAGCACTTTCACATTTCAAAATATGACTTATTTCTGTAGTTAAGCTCAGATGATGTAAATAATAGAACTATTTTATTTTGTGTTATCAACGTCCAGCCCTAACCGTTACTTGAAGAGGATCATTGAGGATTATTTCTTTTCACAAAACACGGTGTGATTTTAAACTTGTGAAGGATAATGCTCATCAAAAAACATTTCATAGATGATCTGAGCTAAGATTAGCTAACAAAAATCAAGGGAAAATAAACATGCAATTCTGAATATGTATCCGAACAGTGTTGCACTATTGCATTTATAGACGTGATTGACTCCCATATTTTAAATGCTATGAAAACATTGTTTTATGGCCAGGTGACGTTAAATAGTTACTGGTAGTATCACCAGGGATTGGGGTTGTCTCCCATAAATTGCATTTTTATTTATTACATTTTTGATTTAGTGATGCAAATAAAGTCACCGTGCAAAATGAAGTGTAGATAACAAATTGAACGTCCACCATGAACTCAGTGGCTGGTGGATTTTTATTATGTGACATACATTTCCTGCCATAATTTAGGTTTCAATATTTCTAGTGTAAAATCTCAACTCAGTTGCCAGTTTATTAAGTACAACAATCTGAAACAATTGCATTCTTATTCTACAGCCCTGTGATTCATCTGGGTTTATCAGGGTTATAAAGTTTGGCTTTTGGAGAAAAGAGATTGGTTAGACTTAGTGGACTATATACTGTGGAGGTGTGTCTAACCTCACATGTGAATGTATAAAGAAAAGCAATGCTTTAGTACGTCTTCCAGAATCTTTTTGTTTACGTATTTTATTTCATTTCAGTCAATAATTATTGTTCGGAGTAACAATGTTCAAATTAAGGCAGGGTTCACTGTTGCTGCTGTACTATTTTTATTAGTATTAGCTTGCTGTTCGTATTGAACTGACAACTGAGTTTTATTCCAGTCACCATCATTTCATTGGGCCATTTTGTGATGAGGGGAATGTGTTCAAGCAGTTTATTGAACCACAGTGTGCATAGCGTTATCCCATGGCTTTGAGAGGGTACTTAAAGCCTGTGACTCCTGCGCTGCTGCGTTCAAGGACTGTATCACATATTTCATTGAAGAGAAAAAGGGCCAGATGATCCATTTCATTCAACATGTATCAACCCCAGCAGGGGGCTTTGTGGCACAGCAAAACACGGGCGTGTCCATAAGACCCGCAATCGTAAAGTGAAATCTTAATTTTTGCTCAATAGCACATTTTATGCCATTATGCCAGAGCTATCTGCTCTTTTGGTGCCTATATTCACAACTGTTCACTTTAATGCTGCTTTTAAAGCCTTCTCCTTCAGCCAAGCATGCAGGAGGGGAAACCTGAAACTGTTGGAGACTGAACTTCAATGCCAATGATTTTACCGGTGATTAAAGAGTTTATGTTTTTTAACAACTGGTTGAAGAGTGTGTTATTGCAGTCTTGTGCTTTTCTGTCCTGCTTCCCTTTGAGAGCGTCACAAGGTAAATATGTCACTAAATTTTCACCCGTTTTGATGACTGCAGGTCTTGTAGGATCTGTGTGAATGGTTTTATGGATACAGTGTGTTTATACAGCATACTAACCTCTGTGTTGCAAGGCACAGCTTTTCAAAGAGTGGTGTACAGGAGGAGGTAAGTATTTTCAAATGTGTCCTCCCATTACACACACTCACAAACACAGACACACACCCATCACCCCTCTGACCCTGTTCTCCTTTTGTTCAATCACTTCCTCCAACCGGTGTCTCCAATGATGTTAATTGTTGTCATGTGTTAGTTTCATGCCTCAAAGTCTAATAAGTGTGACTGCTCTTTTAAAACAGAAAAAGATGATGATCACTTTGTGCTGTGCCATCATTGGGATAGTTGGATTCTCCTATCTCTACAGTTTCTTCTCATAAAAGGTTGTTCACAGGTAAAACACCTGCATTGGCCTTCGTTGCTATGAATTCTCTTATGTGCACACCTCATTTTGAAATAACAATTTTTTTATCATATTTCTTTTTCCCCCCTCTCTGTGTGGTGTTTATAGGGAAGAGGTTCATTCTCAAAGAAAATGATTCCTGAGCTAGCCCCCATTTTAACCCCCGACCTTATTTGAATGGGTTTAAAAGTTATAATTATAAGTATATATATATATATACAAGTATTTTAAAATACATATCTTCCCTGTGCACTTACCGTTCTATTAATAGTTTCAATGATTTTCTTGCTGTATGAAGTGTTTGAAAATGTGTCTTAGATGTGTAGATTATCTTGCTCATCCTGCTCACCACCATATACATTGTTTCTATAATTGTGGACTGTGGTCTAGCGCCTCCCGGCGGCACGTAAAGGGGGCCATCGTATTTAAAGAAATTTAAATAGCCAGGAAATTATTTTTAAACAATAATTGAATGCATAAAAAATGCACGAAGAACGTGTTTTCGTGCTGTTAGGGCCACACAATTTCCATCGATTCAAATCAATTAGAGGATATTGATATATATCTTATTACTTGCCTGTTATTGTCATTATTAAAAAAAAAAGTGTGCTTTTTCTTGTGTGTGATGTGTATGCGTCTGTGTTGCTGAAATGCTTGTCTCATTGGTATTTTTTTTGTAACATCTGCGGCCGCTAGCTCACTGGCTGTGTGTCATCAACCTACCAAAGCCTGTTATGTAATAAAACATTTATGCGTGTTGTACCGAGTGTTGGTTGCTTCGCTTGTTGTAGTGGAGGTTTCACATACACAATCCAACGCACACCCATCAGCTGATCGCCTGTTGCAGGGAGAGACCCAGTCAGACGGGTCCGTCTCCGGCGTCTTGTGTTGTCGTGCTTTTCTGTGTGATAGCTAATATTGAAGGGTGGACGTGTTGTATGATTTTCTGACCTAATTCCATCCCTTAACGCTCAGATTCCTCTCACAGAAGCAGGCTCCGCCCATCACCATCGCGGGGGGCGGCGTCTACACAGGGGTGCGCTCGTTTTACTGTGCTCAGTGTCTGGAGGACAAACAGGAGAAGCGATCAATTAATCAGTTAACCTTTATAGAAACAGTATGGTATTAGTCATTTTTATATAAAACATATAATACATTATTTTCTGCTTCCAGTAGAATACATAGTCAAACAAGAGGATTTAAGGGTTCTCTTCATAATAGTAAACAAAATGTATTTGTACTGTACATTCAACTAAACTGTACATTTGAGGATGTCATCTTTGTGGGAAGTCATGACCGGCTTTATACTATCTTTATTTTATACTGTATGGGATTATGTAGTCAAAAATAATGGAAAACTGAAAAACAAGACCGATTATTGTTGCGTCAGTTATAGTTGCGTCCTAACATGTATAACAGTTATAATAAAATATGTTTATACAATTATAAGCAAGAAAGGCAATTCTGTGGTCCTTCGTTGATTTATTGCCGAATGTTAACAGTTCACATTCTGCACCATAACATTTCCAGTAAGAACTTTGTCTGCAAATGAATAATCGAGAGTGTTTTTGTGTTTATATAGTTTACACTCTAATGTCGTATTTCTTCCGACTGTGAAGTGACTGAAGTGTCAGGCGGAGGAGAACAAACCACGCTCCCTCGCTCTGTGACACAGTCTAAGCGGGTTTAAATAGCATACGCAGCGACCAATGGCGGCGGCTCTGCACTGACAGTGATGTAAATACGGGGGCGGGTCCTCGCTCCCTTTTTTGGTTTGTGTGTGTCTGTGTGTGTGAGTGTGTGTGTGTGTGTGTGTGTGTGTGTCTTTAGCCCAGCTGAAAATGGCGGCTCTGAGCGTCGAATCGTTCTAACTTTGTCGCACCATAATAAACATAACAACACACACAGCTGTATGTACACAACATGGACAGAAACTTTACTGAGAGGATTCGGACGTTCTAGTTGGGAAACATTACTTTGATTGCTGTGGCGAAGAGGAATTACAACGCAGAGGTAATGATAAAGAAGCGTACAACTGCCGTATTGAGGCTAACGTCGGCTAGCTGGCTAGCGCCAGCAGCCTTAGCCGACGACTTATGAAAGAGATTGTCAACGGAGCTAGTTCGCGTTAGCCGATAACGCCAGCGAAAAACGTCCGTAAATAGACACATTTGTCCGGAGCATTCCCGTGTAAACGTATTCGCTATCATCGACACTTGTCCTCGTACAGCGACACATGCTCAGCTTTTATGTGTTTGCAATTGTGTGTGTGTGTTGCTAATCTTAGCGTTAGCATTTTGAGCTAGCGTTAGCCGGGCTATGTAGCTAGGACTCTACATAGAGAGAGATGCGATTTAATCTAAATAATAAACATTGAGGCAGCCATTTTTACTGAATCAGTTTGATTTCATTCTACTCCCAAAACTTTGTTTGTCTTGCACAGGTTATGGAGGACCCGAATACCCGGTACAGCAAACGGCTGGTGAGTAACTCAAAAGAACTCCAAGCTCCCAGAAAAAAAAACTTGTTTTGTGTTTACGGTTCAACTGTTAAGAGCGTTCATCCAAACTCTGTGTTTAACGTTTGCATGTTTTACTACACACGAAGCAATTTAGTGAACCATAACTGTATGTGACTAGAATGCGCCCCCTTACTGTTCTGACGATCTCTGTTTTGTTGACTTCCCTAATGACGGTAATGAACCTGTCCCAAGACTATGGGTTCAAGTGGGGGTCAAGTTCAGCAGCTAACACCACCAGCTTTTCCCATCTGTGACATTTGTTCTTCTTTGTATTCTTTCCTTTTTCCTTTAAATCGATGAACTCAGGTGTCTCCGGCTTCCCTGTGTGTCATCACAGAAATACAACTGGTACTCCTGGTTGGGGGGAGTTATTATTAGGAAATTTTACTTTAATTTGTTTGTATGCGATGGTAGTTTTTTTTTCTATTATTGTTGATAGTATGGGCTTAGGGAGGCACTTTTGCTATTCCTTGAAGATAAGGCATAATAAATCCTTTAATAGCTTCCTTTGTTGTGTTACTTATTGTGAGAACAGCATTGGGTTGCTTTTAAAATATTCAACTTTTTACAGTAGCACACCGATAGGGGTTCTGTGTTACCGTCAGTTCTGAAAGTTAAGGGCACCGGAGTTTAGATAATACCAGATTTGTGGTAAAGTGATGGGGGTGGGGAGAGCTGAGTGGGGGGGTGTAGCCTTATTCATCTGTCTAGCCAAGCAGTGCTGCATATGGTGAATGGCAGGAGGGGACTTAAAGGGGGGCTGTGTGTGGAAGATTAACCCCAGCTATTGTATGCTGTATTGTTTGGTTCCTATATGAACTGATTTAGTACCTCCCCCAAACCCATTCTTCATTTAGGGTTAATGCATTTTTTTTCACTAATTGCAGTCAGTAGTATGTTCATGTTACAATGTTATAACGGTCAGCTCCCATGGGTTCTTCTAACTTGCATTTTAAGAAATATACTCAAACACCAATTAAAATATATTAAGCATTGTTGCACTGAGTTGCTAAATCCTGGCATTTAAATTCAAATGCACTTGCCTTTTGTTGTGCATCATACGCCAATTCCTGAGTTTTTCTTAGTGGGATACTTTGGTGAGAAATTACTAATGTGATACTCATTCTGACTTGTGAATCTGATTGCCCTCATTATAATTTACTGTTTTAATGATTATTTATCGCTATTATTCAAATTAAATCATTTTACTTTACAGTGTTTTCTGGACTTGATATCAGCATTGCTGTCCATCTATATAGGCTATGAAAACCCATCATTGTAATGGCATGGCAATTGAATTACTGTATCTTCAGTGTAGTAAGATGTCCCATATCTCTCCTTCTGTGTTCTGTTGCTCCCTACAAAATCTTAGTCTCCAATTGTAATGAAAAGGTTAAACGTAAGTGTCTTCTTTTTTTTTTCAGCGTACAGGTACGCGGCGGCGCTACCAGGACGATGGAATCTCAGATGACGAAATTGAAGGGAAACGAATGTTTGACCTGGATGAAAAGTTGCAGTGCGACAGGTTTGGCTCGGATTTGGTCAAACACATGGAGGGCAAAGGTGAGATCTGAAATTAAACAATTTGATTTTGCCGAAAGTAAATCTAGACATATCCAAGTGTGTCTTTTTGATGATTGACTGCCTCACTGTGTCTTTGTGTTTTTCCACTCTAGATTTCACATTTGAATACATCCAGAGGGAAGGGCTCAGGGAACCCATTATCTTTAAGACCGCTGATGGTCTTGGCATACAGTGAGTCAGCTTTTACTGTTCTCTTTTATTATTTTTTTTATTTGAAATGTGTTTCAAATTAGATACCAATACATTTGTTTTACTCGTGTCTTCAAAAAATACATTCACTTTCCTCTTATTTGCAGAATGCCAGATTCGGATTTCAGTGTGAGCGATGTCAAGTTGTTTGTTGGTAAGATGCAGTTTTATACCATTTCAGAGAATATATTCTGACACAATATATCCTGCCCATTGGGAATTTCAATATGTATGTATGACTGTTTATGTTGGATGTTGATGCTAAACGTAATCGTCAGCATCTGCACTGTTTTTAACTCAATTGTCAGTATTGGTTACAAATATCTATCGTATTTGGGCTTTGGTTGCTGGGTTTTTTAATCCGGTATAAAAAAAGTATTGCACACAATGTTGTAAAGTTTAGGACGGTTAATTAGATTTGGATTTAATTACAGGGGTCTCATGTTTTGCAACCCATTTTAATTCCCATACAGGTAGCAAACGGATCGTAGATGTGATGGATGTGAACACTCAGAAAGGGATCGAGATGTCAATGGCACAGTGGCGACGCTACTATGAGACGCCACCATCGGAAAGAGAAAAACTCTACAATGTCATCAGCCTGGAGTTCAGCCATACCAGGCTGGAGAATCTCGTCAAGCGACCAGCTTCTGTGAGAATGCACACAGTGGCCCAGTTGAACATGCATTTTTAAAGTTTACTGAGAACCATGAACTTACATTTTACACATTCAGAAAGACTAGTTGTACTTGTTATGTTTGCTGCTTTGGTGGCATTTCATTTCTGCAATGGTTTTTGAGTGAGAACACTCGGTCAACAACAATCCCCTTTGCTTTAAATCTAGGTGGACCTTATTGACTGGGTGGACAACATGTGGCCCCGCCATCTCAAGGAGAGACAAAGAGACTCCACTAATGCTATCATAGATATGCATTATCCCAAAGTACAGAAGTGAGTAAACCATACACCTACACCTTTCTATAGTTCTGACACAATGCTTGCAACGCAACCGTATTGGCTAGTTTTTAATTCAGCCTTTCCCCTAGCTTTTAGCTAAAATCCCCACTGTGTTTTGTCTCTCTCACCCTCATCCCAGGTACTGTCTCATGAGTGTGCAGGGCTGCTTCACAGATTTCCACATTGACTTTGGGGGCACGTCAGTCTGGTACCACATTCTGCGAGGAGGAAAGGTCAGTCTCCTTGTCACAAAATCCTTTTGGTTGTAGTGTAATGGGTTACTCATGCTGTTAGAATAAAGTAACTAGATTAGAATGAAAGTAGATTTGCGGCTAACTCAACTAATTGTCCATTAGTTCCATAAAAATTTCATTCATTGATATATTTGTGAACCTGTTCGTTTTACTCGTGGCTCCTTCAGGTGTTCTGGCTCATTCCACCAACACCACAAAACCTGGAGATGTACGAGAACTGGGTGTTATCAGGAAAACA
Source organism: Colistium nudipinnis (assembly GCA_016785305.1). Taxonomy (NCBI): domain Eukaryota; kingdom Metazoa; phylum Chordata; class Actinopteri; order Pleuronectiformes; family Rhombosoleidae; genus Colistium; species Colistium nudipinnis. The sequence goes on along the minus strand of JAFBJU010000900.1, from coordinate 159,305 downwards.
GGGAGACATTTTCCTGGGGGACAAGTGTCACGACTGTCAGAGGATAAAACTCAACCAGGGCAACACATTCATAATCCCATCAGGTCTGTTTCTGCATGAAGGGGCGACGCGCACACACACACACACACACAAACCAACTCCAACTCCAACTAACACTCTCCACATCCTATATCTTATTGTAGGATGGATCCATGCTGTGTACACCCCAGAGGACACGTTGGTGTTTGGGGGGAATTTCCTCCACAGCTTTAACATTCCAATGCAACTCAACATCTACAGCATTGAGGATCGCACACGGGTGAGCAGCACCTCATATTCACTTTTGACATTTTACCGCTGTTGATATACAGTAAATGTAAGCTCTTCCTGCACACAGATTTGCTTCAGGTTTTGCAACTCTGTGGAATTGCTCACAGAGAAAAGCTGTTGTTAGAGAAACATGTCTTGGCAAAGCGTAGATTTTTAATTGTACTCTGAGAGAGACCATATCAATATTTAGCACATTTGTGCTCTTAATGCTTTTGATGAGGGCCTATGTTTTTTATAAAAAAAACTATACGCTATGTATAAAGAGAATACTGTTGCTATACTATCCAATTTGATTATCTCATGTAATGTACATGGTCTTGATGATACAACTTTTACTAAATCTTTGTCTTCCCTAATTTATGTCTGTCTTTATCCTATAGGTGCCAGCAAAGTTCCGCTACCCATTCTACTATGAAATGTGCTGGTATGTCCTGGAGAGATACCTCTACTGCATGACCAACATCTCCCACCTCACACCTGAGTTCCAAAAATACTCCCTTGGCATTGGTGAGGATGAACGCAAGAAAACGTTGCTGCCTTCATTTTTTCTTTGGTTTACCAATGGGCACATAAGTTAATCCCTCATTGGCATGCCCTTTAACCACCTTTTCAGGACTGACACAAATTGACCTGGAAGCCAATGATCTCACTGGAAATGGCACCTCCAATGGAGTTGGCAGTGACACTGAAAATGTGGAGATCGCATTCAAGGAGGAGGAGGTCAAAGAAGAGGATGGGGCAGCTGAAGTTGCCACACCCCAGCATATGCTGACTCCGTTTGAGCTGGAGGGACTGTGGAACCTCTTAGGGAAGCTGGAGGAGCTACCACTACACAAAAAGTGTGTCCCTGTCGGCATCAGTGATGCTGCAGCCCTGCTTGAGGACATGAGGGTGGGTGTCGCACAAGGTCTTTCATTTTGCGGTTTTCTCATCTAGGCTACACTACATTAAGTATATTTCACACACACTGCATCACACACATCAGCATTGAATGGGTCCCACTCCAGTTTATGCAATAATGACCTGTAAGAAATACAGAACCGGAAAAGTCCCAGTTCAAGCTGAAATAAAAAAAAAATGCAGGTTTTCAAGTTGTACTGTAGTTGAACTGTAATTGAAATGCTGAGTGTATATTCTATCTACAGGGTAAAAAGAAAGGAGGGAGGCATGTTTATCTGTGAAAATCATGACGGGAAATAAAATAGCATTTCCTTGTCTGCCAGCAAGTATCTGTAACAACATGACAAACACGACCAGTTGCAAAGTTGTGGAACTTTCTTTCTTTGATTATTGTGTAGGCTTTGTCTGATTTTTGGATAGCACAAGGGTTCCAACAAGTCAGTCACTGCTTTTAGTTAAAATATTTTTTTTTGCCTCACTACTTTTTTTCTCATCTCCAGACTGTTCTTAAGGATCATGCCAATGACAACCCCAAAACGTCCTACACTGGAGAGCCCATTGTTAAGTGGCCCAACAGGGTGAGTCACAAGCGGCAAGTTAGGTATATTAAGAAAGAATTATTAGTTTTCACTAAAAATCTTATTGTAATTGATAGCTTCAGTGTGAAAATGATATTCTATTTGGTTAGCTAAAACATATTTATTTGTTATACTATTGTAATACTTTATATTATTCATTCCGTCGGGACACACGGGAGACACCTCTAAACTACTTTTCCTTGCCCTTTGTTACCAGCCATCGTGGTACCAGCCCCCCACTCCCCCTCCCCCTGTCATTTACCGTCCTCGCCTGGGGCCCTCGCTCCACAAGCCTCTGGGCCAGAGGCCCACAAAGCGCTCCTCCATCTCTGCCCTGAGGCGTAGACGGGTGAGATGCAAACGCTGTGACGGTTGCTGCAGGAAGGAGTGCGGCACCTGCCAGTACTGCCTCGACATGCGGAAGTTTGGTGGGCCCGGACGCATGAAGAAGGGCTGCATGACGAGACAGTGTCTAACTGTGAGTTGCCATATTCATCGTTGTCTGTCGTCGGAACCAAATTAAACTACCCATTGTATGCATGTGTGTTATGAGAACTTGATAACTGAATTAAGGAATCATTTCGGAACTATTATCATAAATATCTATATAAATTTGTTTTTAGCATTCTCGTTCACTATAATCTGTATCGGCATTAGAAGCATAATATTTTACTCTCGGCTTAAACAACATTTGTTTCTTCCTTCAGCCTGCATTGCCCAACACAGCTCGATGTGCCATATGTGGAGAAGGTGAATCAGACGAATCAAATCCAAGCCCACTCACACTCATGGAGTGTTCTGCCTGCTCGCAAATTGCCCATCGTCAATGCATCAAGGTAATCTGCTTCACACAGTGAAGATTCGAAACTGAATTTCTCATAACTAATATTAACTAAAAATACAAGCTCTATCGTAATGTCGTTTTTGAGTAGTTGGTATTTAAGACTTTTTGCTTTTTATCAGGAACCTGGTGAGGGGAAAATCAATAAGGATTTGCCCAGCTGCTGGGAATGTCCCAAATGTTATCAAGGCAAAGGTTCATCGTCAGAGGTAACCAATCATATCTTCTTAATCCCACTTGCCGGTAATTACTCTCTCTCTCTCTCTGATCAATGTCATGCTTTCTTCTTCGACTACACCTGACACACTCTTCCCTTCCTTCCCACACCAGTCTTCCAGCGATGAGGATAGTGGCGAGTCGGAGGCCTCATCCTCCTTGCCGCCATCCAAACTTGCCTACCGGGAAGGGATCGGCGTAGGGGAAGGTGTTCGAAAAGGGAGACGTATCGCGCACCAATCCCGTCCCACAGCACCGCCTCCCTCTCAGAAACTGTTGCTGCAGCATCAGCAGAATCGCAAAAGAGCAAATGCACTGGAGCTCAGGCTTAAGAAGAGGGTAAAGTGGAGCTCTTAACTTTACAATGATCCAAAGCAAGTATTATTTGATAGCTTTTTAAGATTTTTTGAGTCTTTTAGACAGTCTTAAAGGGAGGGCCATTGACGTTTAGGGAGTGGTTCTTTAATTAGTCTCCCATTAGCATAAAATTGTTAATGCCGTTCCCATAGAAACACAATGGTTCAGAGGCTTCAGTCTCATGGATGCGTTTTTGGATGAAATCACAAGCACCATACACCTGGTATGCCACAGATGGGATTTTCGTCACCTGTCAGAATTAAAACAGGAGATAATCAATTGTCAGCGTGAATTTGTAATCTGTCTCTTGTGTTTTTTCACTTATTCAATTCCCCTTCCCCTATGTGTTGGTTGCAGATCAAACTGGAGCGCAGCAAACTCTTGGTGGTAAGTACTGCATATTTTTCAACAATGAATCTGTATTGCATGCGAGTAATACTCTGGGATTAAAGGGTGGGTGTGACGCAGTGAGCCCTATGGCTATGAGAAACCTTGAGATGTAGAAAGAGGGTTCTCATAAAGGTAATCTGTGATTAAATGACCTAAATGCGAATGAGCAAAAACTGCCTCTGTTTTTGTTTACCAATGGAAGTGGCCACAGTATTTATCAAGCACTGACTTCCAAAAAGCAAACTACTCATTGAAGTCAAGCTGGCTGCTCAATTATTGTCCTCATTCATTATTATTTATATCACCCCCACTCTCGCATTCTCTATATGAGTGTATATACGCACACGCTCAACTGAGTCACCCTGACCTGAGGAAAGTCATCATCAGTGTTATATTATTATTATAATATTTGCACAATAATTGATGACAAAACAATTGAATTGATGACACAGATGGTGTACATACTCATCACATTGGAAAATACCAGCGACCACAACTTGATTCTGATTGATTTGTAATTCTAAGCGTTCAAAAATCCACTGAGAGATAGCTGTCTGATTTTTATGTGCGTTATGAATGTAAAATGAATTAATTATGTTGTTTTATGTTATGCTATATTATGAATTCATTAATTTTGCACCTTTTACATTGTAAAACAGGCAATGTTTTTAAAGTAACAGTAACTGAATTTATTTAAATTTAAAATGTAAATACATTTTGCAGTGCGGTACTGAGTAAAAGGGTAGTTGTGACATGGCAGTCAGTGAAACTTTGATTTTTGAACTTTTCTTTATCGTAACATTTCACGCTAATAGTTATAAAGACCATACTGTTCAAATCCATTTTTAGCTCTCTATTTCGGATCATCCAAGACCCTCTGCTCATTTTCCAAACTTTTCCATTCGTCTCCCAACAGAAACAGTCATCTCTCGATCGTTCTCCCAGGCTGTTCGGCTCCAGGTTCCTATCCAGGTTGCGCTCTCCAACCAGCAGGCTATCTCAGGGCAGAAGTCTGGGCTCCCCCTGGTCGAGTAGCTCTCTTTACCACAGCGCCCAAGGAGGCACCAGGTCCTTCCAGCAACAGCAGCCTCCCCTTGGTCTGGTATCCAAAGGAGAGCCCCGCAGAGGGAGGGGCAGAGGGGTAAGGCTGCGGGGGGGAGGCGCAGGAAGAGGAGTCGGTAGAGGCCATGGAGACATGGAGGAGGAGAGTGAAGACAGCAGCACCAGCAGCAGCACCAACAACAGCAACAGCAGCGGCAGCAGCAGCAGCTGCAGCAGTGACGAGGAAGAGGAGCAGGCGGGGCAGGACAGTGGGAAAGGAGGGGACAAAGAGAACCAGCCACAGTCGAGACGAGGAGGACCAGCAGCCAAAGAAGGGGAAGAAGAAGAAGGGAGTGAGGTGGCCAACCAAAACTGTGCAGAGGAGGAAGACGAGGAGGAGATGGAGCAGGACAGTCAGACCGGGGACAAGGAGGGCTCGTATATTAAAGTGACGCTCCAAAGGCCAACCCGGGCCAAGCAGCACCCATCAGCCATAGTCCCCAAATTGGAGGCTGTCGCGCCTCAGACTGCTACTTCCACAATACACAACCAGAGTAGAGCCCTTGTCAGACCCCCAATTAGAAATTGCGTCCCCTGTCCCGATCAACACTCCAGTAGGCACACAGCTTCACATACTCGCAGTGCGCACACAGACAATCGCACCTCTCATTCGGAGCGGCTGGAGGTCTCGAAAAGACCCAAACCCAGCAGGCCAGCCAAACTGAGCAACGGCGCTTCCTGTTCTTCATCCTCTGAGCTCACCCACCTCCGCGTCCCTCTGTCCGCTCTGCAGGAAGGAGGGAGCGAGGCAGACCGGGAGAGTGGTCTGACTGGGCCTGGTTGTGAGAGGGAGGTGTGGGTGTCGGTCTTCCGCTACTTAAGTCGAGCAGATCTCTGCGTCTGCATGGCTGTCTGCAAGAACTGGTACAAATGGTAAGACGTCTGAACCAATATCTGGCATATTGTCATTAGGGATGGGCGGGTTTGTAATCGGCAAAAACCCATATTGGTTCATCTCTGAGCAAAATGCTGAAACCGTTTTATCCCTCAATAGTATAGCAAAGAGCAGTGGAAAACATAAATATTGTTTTTTTTGCATGACGTGATCTCTGCAGCCTGTGTTTAATCCGCCAAAGATAGACTGAGTGATATGACATTGCAGTGTGTATGTCTATAATGGAAAAAATCCAGCTGATCACATCAGCTATGGCAGTTAATTTAATGATAACATTTCATATACAGTATAAAATGCTGCTCATTTCATGTTCATGTTGGTACAATTTCTGAATACACCAAAAAAAATTGTAGGCTGAGATTCGACAGCTTTGATCTGTCATTTATTTCATTTTATTTTTTGCAAATGTTGTCCTGGAAAACCCGGGGAGATTCCATAAAGGAATAACAAGGATTTGATGAGTAGATTTATATGGTTGTATTTCTCATGAGTGTGTTCTTGTCTGCAGGTGTTTAGACAAGCGGCTTTGGGCGCGGATTGACCTGAGCGTCAAGCGCACTGTTACTCCTCAGGCCCTGACAGGCATCATAAAGAGACAGCCTGTGACACTCGACCTCTCTTGGACCAACATCTCTAAAAAGCAGCTCAATTGGCTTGTTGGCCGTCTGCCTGGTAAATAAATGTGCACGCGCATCGCCAAACAATTTTTATTCTGTAAATATGAAAATGGCTCGAACAGCAATAATACACCAGGAGATAAATATGACGTCAATAAACAACAGAATTGGGTTTTAAATGTTGCAGGGCTCAAAGATCTGATGCTGGCAGGGTGTTCCTGGTCATCTATTTCTGCTCTCTGTTCCTCTGGTTGCCCTCTCCTCCGTTCTCTGGACCTTCGGTATGCAGATGGGGTCAAAGACTCCCAGATCAGGGATCTAGTCAGCCCTCCAGGTGAGGAATTGTTCCTGTTGATTGTGTTACTTTTGGCATTTTATCTCCTTTTAAGAAGATTTTTTTCATTGAAATCTTGTAAAAAAAAAAAAATCTGCTCCAGGCTGTGACAATCGCAGTCAATTGCGGACCATGCATTTTCTGAGACTGGCAGGCCTGGACATCACCGACTCCACTCTGCGCCTGGTCATCCGCCACATGCCCCATCTTACAAAATTGGACCTCTCCCACTGCAACAGCCTCACTGACCACTCCATCAACCTGCTGACGGCAGTGGGCTCGTCCACTCGAAACACACTTACAGAACTCAACCTGGGAGGTGAGAGATAGATTGGAATAGCTAATATGCAAGAGTCATTTGACGGATTAAAGGATATGCGCACTTGTTGCACTGGTTTTATACCACTACTGACGTGTCGACCCGTTTCCTTTGCCAGGCTGCAGCAAACTGACAGACGCATGTCTGAAATATCTCCGCCGCCTCTGTTGCATCTCACTGCTCGACCTGCGAGGCTGCAAAGGTGTCTCCCGCAAGGCCTGCGAGGCCTTCATCTCCGAGCTGTCTGTCAACACGCTCTACTGCCTGTCGGATGAAAAACTGATTCAGAGGATATCCTAAGCGCCTGTCTCCTCTCACTGCAGAGGCAGCATGAGGTGCAAACGCAAGGGGAGTAGGTCCAGATGTGAAATCTGTGCCACACAAAGGACACAGTCTGGGCTGGGAGGTCCACATGCACCTGTGTTATGCTAAAGGAGTGGCAGAGTCTAAAGTTAATGGGTGAACGGGGTTGTCGCATTTGTAACAGTGTTTTTTTTTTTCTACTCATTATACCTGTGTACTTGCGAGACTCAGGAGCTTTTTTTCATGCTGTTGTTCCTTTGGGAATAAATGTTGTGTTTCAAAAAAGCACGTCTTTTATTGCCAACAGTGGAAAAGCGGGCGATAAATTAGCCGTATTGGACGACACAAACTGACAAACTCAGCTTTTTTACTGCCTTGAGTTTCATAGTTTTGGGGTATAACTTCATTTTTCTGTTTGGCTGATCCCTATAAAGTCTTATTTATCATGTGACACATTTGAAATTGTTTGATTTCAGCTACATTTTGGTGCTCTGAGTAGTTCATTTTTCAGAGGTTCAAGAGAACAAATGTTAAGTTGTTCGATGACATATGCATTGTGCATGACAACTGTGTTGAGATTATTTTTCTTTTATTGACGTAAGGGTGAAAGGTTTTCGCACAATGACTGTATGGTGGGCTTTATGAGGTGTTTGGGTGCACGGTTGTTGTGTGGCATACTTGGTAAGTATTCTTGGACATTGAGTGGGTGTGGTTACTAATGAGGGTAAAACGACTTAAATAGAGGGCAGTCAAGTTGGCAACACCTCAACCCAACAATGGGCGAGTGGCATTAAATGTTTGTGGTAAGCCACGGACTTGGGGATGGTTAAATGGTGCATTATCAAAACAACCATTAGATTTCAGGTGCTTTTATTTCCCAGCTCTTGCTTTGTTATTGTACAGAGAAAATATTTAGAGCAAAAATGTTAATATTCTTGGTGAAACTGCTCCCCACCCGTTTGATACAATTTTATTTTCGTGGATGAGAACATGTAAACAACTTTCACTGATTTCATGACCTTGTCTACTTTAATGCAGATTATTATTATTTTTTTTCTTATGATTGAGGGGAGGCGGTGCTCATTTCTTTGTTCCCTTCAAGTCTAGTGGTTCTGTATCAAAGGTCTCCTTCCCAGGCGGCTCTCATTTACATATCCCTTAAATGAATATAAGTATATAAATATATACTTTTGTGTACATGTGTTTTCCTCCTTTTGGTTACCAAAACGGGGATCCTGTAGCAATGTAATTATTTTCGGATGCCTTTTTCACTTTATGTTGTTTGTGTTATTTTTCAAGAAAAATAAAAAAAAAGATAAACAACGGGGTCCTGAACTTACTGTCAGTGGGAGAGTTGCATGGGGTAAAATCGTTCTCATCATTTGTAGTTCTGCATTTTTTTTTTACTGTTGATGTTATAGTTTCTATGTGGATCAAATGTCAGCTTTCCCCTGACTCCACCCAGTTGGCCTCCTTAACCTGGAAATGAAGCGTCGCCAAAATAAATGAGCAATCAACACCCACCAGCACAGTTGCTGCTGCTCTGAAAACACTCCACCCACTGGCACAGCTGACCGACACGCAGGGCACGTGTGGTCCGGTTTGACTATCGCCCTCCGGGCGGGACTGTTGTGACAGCTGAGGCTTTGGGCAGCATCGACTCTGACGCCCAGTGACCTGGATGTGGATGCGGAGTAGAGGCTGCGTCTGGCTTTATTTTGACAGACCCTAACAACGATGCGATATAAACAGGGGATGGGTGACGCCGCTGCATCGACACACCGCCGCTAGCCTACCCGCTTCCATTGAGCCCATTCTTCCCCCACACATGCTTCGTTCCTCGCAGGTGCGTTGAAGGCCGGCTCAACCCTGACTCGCGTTGGGCAGAATGGAAAACAGTTGCCAGGAGAAGCAGGAGACAATATTGTTTTTAGCCAGTTAGCTAACCCTTGCTGGCCGCTAGCTGTTTGCTAACGTCAGCCACAACAAATTAGTGGGCTGAGTTAGCGCGCCTAACTCAGCCCACTAATTTAAATTGACACGCACATCGCTCGGGTTCGTTACCTGTCTTTTTCATATACTTACTCAGTGACAGATTTTTCCACTGACACTCGGGTGCATCGCCAACCGAGCTAGTTAGCTAAGCAGCGGTGCGGATCGCCTCGCCTCGTTGGTGTCACTGCAATCTGCTGTCTGCACAAGTCACACGGCGAGCACCGCCTCACTCCCGCTCCGCCGTGCGCCGCGGCCATGGCTCACGAAGCGTTCCCCCTGCACTCCCTGGTCTGGAACAATCAGTATCTGGAGCTCGATCGGGAGCTGCAGAATAAAGAGGTGAGTCGGGAGGCTGATGTTTGATGGTTCACCATGGTTGTGTGCCCCACCGCATTGCGCTGATGTGTGTGTGTGTGTGTTTCTGCAGCAGGATGCGGAGAGCCTGGATCCGAGGGGGCGCACCCCGCTGGAGCTGGCCGTGTGTCTCGGCCACCTGGAGTCCGCGCGGGTGCTGCTAAGACACGCCGTGGACCCGACGCACTGCAACGCACAGGGCTGGACCAGTGAGTGGCTCCTCCGTGGCTCGAGGTTGAGCGATCCCACGTCGGTTCACTCGGTCATTGTCATTCACCGTGGCCGTGTGTTTCAGTCCTGCAGGAGGCCGTGAGCACCGGGGACCCCGAGCTGGTGCAGCTGGTGCTCCAGTACAGAGACTTCAAGCGGGCCACCGAGAGACTGGCGGGCATCCCGGAGCTGCTCAGCAAACTGAGACAGGTGACGTAAAGTGGCCACACCTCACCGGTTGCACACACACTCCCCCACCACATTTCAGGGGGAGACGATATGGCTGTTCCAGACCGTGTCTAGCTTCCTTTACTCGGCATGCCCACTTACAATGTTTCCTGGGTGTCTTCCAGGCGCGGGACTTCTATGTGGAGATGAAGTGGGAGTTCACCAGCTGGGGTGAGTGTGATGGTGCATGTGTTTGTAGAGGTCAGTTTCAGCACCACTGTAAGTGGACAGCTCCCCCCTGCAGCAGATGTATGTACGTTTACCTCTGTCGGTCTGAAAAACGGCGACTTGCCACAACTTCTTGAAAGTCTGCCTAAAGTGTGTGTGGCATCTATATGAACTGTCTCCCAACTCCATGTGGCGTTTTAATTAGTTTGCCTAATCTCCAGCAGATCATTTGTAATGGAAACTGTTCATTATGATGGCTTAATGCGTGATCTGTCATCAAACTCATTATGAAAACAATCATAAGCCGTATGCTTAATGGTACATACTGTTTGGTTTCCTCCTTCCCCTTTCTCTTCCGCCATACTTGGCTTCTAAAACGCCTCTTTTATTTACCTCTCCTCTCAGTGCCCTTGGTGTCAAAGGTTTGTCCCAGTGACGTCTACCGAGTTTGGAAGAGCGGCTCGTGCCTCCGGGTGGACACCACCCTCCTGGGCTTTGAACACATGACCTGGCTAAAAGGACGACGCAGCTATATCTTCAAAGGCGGCGGTGCGTACTTTGTGCTCCTAGAACGGCACCACAAATAACTCCACGCTAAGCTGGTTGCTGATTGATGAATGCTTTCCCCTCATCTTAAAAGTCTGCATGAGGTTGAGATGTGTGATATTTCCGGGGAGGCAAAAACATAATGATGTGAATACTTTTGTAATACCTACATTTCCTACGCCTTTTAGATGAAGGGGCAGTGGTGATGGAGGTGGACCACGAGAAGCAGGTGGTGTACACGGAACCGCTCGTTCTGTCGCCTCGCGATGCGCCTTCCCTCCTGGCAGCCATGCAGCCGTCGCAGGAGAACACGGCACAGAGACTGACGTCGCCCATTGTCTCCACGCACCTCAACACACGCAACATCGCCTTCGAACGGTAACGAGCCCATACTGTAACCACATATGCAGCTAATATTTTTTATTTTTTTTATACGGAAGATGGCTGTCTACAAGTTGCGTTTTGCCCTCTTTTGCCGCCCATCATGCCACTGCATTGACTCATTCTTATGATGTTTGAGGCTTCCCAGTGTTTACGTGTGAAAAAACTTTGAAGCATGTGATTTAATTTAACTAGTTTTTTTTTCCACTTTAACCCTCCCCCTTAAAAATACACATCACAAAAACACATGTGTACACAAACATCCTGTACATGACATCCCTTGGAGATAACTATACATCAATATTCTCTGTGCCATATGCTCTTACTTTATTGCTTAGCAACAAGTCAGGAATCTGGGGCTGGCGGTCTGAGAAGAGCGAGATGGTCAGCGGGTACGAAGCCAAGGTGGGTGACTGCTGAGCAAACCAAGTTCATTTGGTTTCTCAGAAGCACACTAGAGCAGTACACCACTATTTAATTGCCTCAATTAGTTTAAGACAAATATGCGTCGCACTTAAACCCTAATCCTCAACTAACCAGTCTGTTGTTTGCGCTTGAGAAGCACTGGTGTGACCTGATGCAGATGGAATAAAATTAATTGTAAAACTGTGTTTGTCTTGTGCTTAAACATTTTCAGGTTTACAGTGCTACCAACGTGGAGCTAGTGACTCGCTCAAGAACAGAGCATCTGTCAGACCAGGACAAGTCCAGGAGCAAAGGTAAAAATATGAGCGTCTTATCTGGAAAGCCACGGTTGTTAGACCGTTTTTTACTATTTTTGACTAAACAAACATTTGCTTTTAGTCTTGTGAAAACCTGTTTATCATGCTCCAGACTGATCTCAACTCAAAGAAAACGCAGTAAAAACAGAGCAAGTGTGAGGTTGCCACTGCTGATCTCTCTACATTGCTCCCACTCAGGCTCAAAGACTCCTCTGCAGTCCTTTTTGGGGATTGCTGAACAGCATACGGCTCACAATGGGGTAAGAGTCTCCAGAGTGATTGTGCAGCACATCCGCACACACCACCCACACCCTGCCGCCTCCTTTCATTAATAGCTTACTCACTCACTTGCTTGCTTACTTACTTTCTGCCAGAGTAATATCTCCCAGTGTGCCAGTCCTCACAACCCCACAGCCATCACATCTGAGGAATACTTCAACCCAGAGTTCAACCTGAACGGGCGGGACATCGGACGTCCCGTCGAGCTGACCAGCAAAGTCCAGCGGTACGGTCGAGCAGCCAGCATTAGTGTGTGCGCGTCACCACATGGATAGAGCTTCAGTGACGAGGATGTGACGTTCCTTTCCTCTCTGCAGGTTTAAAGCAACCCTGTGTCTGAGTGAGTCTCACCCTCTGTCCCTGGCCGAGCAGGTGACGCCCATCATTGACCTCATGGCCATCTCCAATGCCCACTTCGCCAAGCTGCGTGACTTCATAACTCTGCGCCTGCCGCCAGGCTTCCCTGTGAAGATAGGTAAGTGTAAGATATCAACTCAGTGTATGTAGCCAAGAAGAACAAGCACTATTCGTCCCTTCCACATGCACATACAGTACTCCACTGCATCGCTCTTGTGTCATTTTACACAAGACATCAAAACACCAATTTATAGAGATGTGCCCAGTGTTGTGTGCTACAGCTGCAGCTTATCATTAACATGTTAGAACTTATTTTCAATCCACTGATACAGTGCAATAACTACCAATTTTAATCAGTCAAAAAGAAAAAAAGGGGGGGTGAAACCCACACATTCTATGTGCCTATTCTATATAATTTGAAATAACCCCTTAACAAAGCTGGTTATTTTTCATTTTTCTGCCTCACCCTTCAGAGATTCCCTTGTTTCACGTGTTGAATGCCAGAGTGACGTTCAGTAACCTGTGCGGCTGCGACGAGCCAGTCAGCTCGGTGACGGTCCACACACCAGAGAGCTCTGGAGAGGCTGGTAACAACAGACACACGTACACTGGATATTTTATGTTTATTTGGATACCCTGCTTAACCTGTGGTCCAGCATTCAAACAGCAAGTGGCTGTTTTGCTTACAGTGATCTTTGAGGAACAAACAGTTTAAAAAAGATATTTGATTTGATTGATCACGTGGTTTCTGATCCAGTAAGAATGTAACCCGTCCGCAGGTCAGCCCCCCCCTCCCTTCCACTGTGAGGTGGACCCCTCAGTGTTTGAGCCCCCTCCAGACTACACCACCCTTGGCCCAGGCCGAAGCGAGCCCATGAGGGATGAGGATGACAACTTGCTGCAGTTCGCCATTCAGCAGAGCCTTTTAGATGCCGGCACAGAGAGCGACCAGGTCAGACCAAACCCATCACCAGCTTTAGTCAATTATTTACGATTTTTTGTTAGTTTGATTTAGGATCCTTTTTCCTCGTTTTTTTTTTTTTTTTTTCAATTAAACTTTTAAGCAGGGTTTCCTTACCTGAAAGTCAGATGAATGTATGTCTTCTTAGGTGACCATCTGGGAAGCACTGACCAACAGCCGCCCAGTGCCCCAATCTCCACTGTACGAGGATGACTCTCAGCTGGAGAGGTGAGCTCAACTTTGTTTCATTTCCTTTACAGGCAGGTTCACGTCACTAAACTGGACAGATAAAAACAGGTTAATAGAGTAAAGTATCCTATCAGTATACTATCTCAGAAATAATAATCTCCATAGATTTAATGCCAAGGACAACAACTATAGATGCAGATATTAATTATTGTTCCCTTATTTCATTTGGATTTAGAGCAAAATCTGTTATGTATTAACAGATAACAAAAACAGGTGAAGAAAAAGTAAGGTGTCATAATGTATTTATTTAATGAAAGCTTCTTTTCTTTGTTGCTGTAAAATCATCAGGTTTTACTCGAGATTCTTCATAAATGTGTCTTCATGGGAATATGAGGCATGTGAACTAATTTAATAAAAAATCTCCAAATAGAACTCCGTGATTACATTCCATCTTCTCTTGGGAACGGGGACTCCCTGTCATTAGGTTATAAAGCCCAGCAGTGAAACGTACCTATTGAGATGCCCTTCTTTATTAAATAATACCCAAGCTTAAGTCTTGGTATCACTCATTTCTATCTTTTCAGGGCAATCCAAGAGTCTCTGTCCATTTCCTTTGCCAGCAGAGAGGGAGAAGACCCATCCGACCCCAGTCAGCCCTTCTCCGTCTCCCCGTTGGACCCCACTGCCAATTCCCCGCCCTCGTACAGTACGGAGACCAATCCACAGTTGCCGGGAAACTTTGGTGTGGCGTCAAACTTTGACGAGCAGCTGCGCATCGCCATGGAGATGTCCTGCAGGGAGCAGGAGGATATTGACAGGTGAAGTAGGAGACATGTAAAGACAGTCATGAGCTGTCAGACATACCATAGATTACCTGACATTGTTACATTTTGACATGGTGGGTACTGCTTGACTTAAAATTGTTTGTTTGAGTGGTTTGACGTATGACAAATGAAAGCAGGGTAAAGTTGCCTTTCAATTTATCTGTTATCTATGCCCACTTATCTTGAGTCAACGCGACCTAAGTATGTTTAGGCTAACCATCACACTTACGTTTTCACCTGTTGACAGTTGGTAGTTGTCGGATCCCACTATCTGTGGGAGAAATCCGGAGAACAGTAAATCCACATGCCACTGCACCACCATGCTGCCTGGTTGTAGAGATGGAAAAACAGAGTAAAGATCAGAAAGAAGACTGCACTGGGTGGACCTACATGCTTTCCACTTCTGTATTTTTGTGGCTGCACAAACGGTTATGTCAGAATCTTCCAACACCCAAAAGCAAGGAAAAGGTGGAAATAAACATGAGGTCATGTCTAGAGGTTGAACAAGTAGGGAATTAATCAGTTTGATTGAACATACATTATTTCTGATGTTTGTTGAATTCTACTTATAAAACTTATAACATTAAATTGATGAACTAAAGCAAAAGTCTTGCCCTCAGTTGCATAAGTCTGCAAGAGGAGTTGAACTTTGTAACAACAGCTTATTTTACTGAAAAAATACCTTCAGGAACTCTGACTTTAAAATCAACATCAACTCCATGATGTACCCGGAACGCTGAATGCAACAGGTTTTCTCTGTCTGGCACCACACTCTCTAAAGCCCTTAACATCCATTCTTAAGTCGACTTTCTTGTTTAACTTTGAAGAGGAAATCTTCAATCAAACATGTTATCTCAAGTTCTTTAAAAATACAAAAGAATAACAATCACCTGCTGTTTGTTGTTTAAATAATGCTTTAGTATAAAAAAAAAATCATTTTATGTGTTCCATTACTTCCTGCTGTTTATATTTTGTTGCAGGAAGCAGAAGGAGGAAGAGGAGGAGCTGGAGCGCATCCTACAGCTGTCACTCACCGAAAAGTAATGTCACTACTACGGCAATGGAGGCAGGTCTTCATTGGGAACAATCCTTTTAATTTAATTTTAAGTTATTACAAATATTTGATTTGTCTTTTACACACAAAGGCTGCTGCAGGAGTGTATAAAACCTGAATTTAACAAATGTGAGGGATTAAAAAAAAAAAAAAAAAAGAAGAGGTGAAGGACAGAGGAGAAGACAGTCTTTGTTTTTTTCTTTTTTTATTGACTATTTTTTCAGTCTTACTGTCTTTATTGAGTAATAGATGGTCCTTAATTTTCAAACCTATAACATGATAATGAAACACATATACAATTAAGATATTGGAATAACCTGTAAAATATGATTATATCATATAAAACCTTTACATTGGCTTACTCCTATGTGTGAAAAATAAAGAACAATGATCATTCTGGAATATCATGTTTTTATTTTTACTTTTTATGGAAATGTTAAATTAAATCCACGTATAACTTTCCACGTAAAGTTACCATATGGAATTCATTAATTTTAAAGTATTCTAAGTCCCAAATGATAAATCCAAGCACCTACTGGATGTATTTTCGTAAAATATACTGCAGGTCCCTGGAGTGTGAATTGTATAATATCTAAATAATTATGGAGCCAAAGTATAATTGAAAGGGTAATTTGTTGCAAAAATCAATAACTAATTTTACAATGAAATTAAGAACATGCAAATGTATTAATATAGCACTTTCTGTACATCAGCTATACTGAAATACACAACCTGGACTCTTGAATTTAAACTATTTTTTACTGTACTACTATATTCATTTTCTTGTTAGTTTAGTCTCTGATATTAACCTCCTGTTGACATTAAGTAATTAAATGGAATATCTCGTTTTTAAACTTACCTTTTGTAATCCTGTAAATACCTCCGTTTTAAACCTTTTCCAGTAATCAACCAGATATGGATGAACCTACACAGACTTTATATGACCTGAAATATTTATTTTCCAAGAAATACTTAAAATGACACATTTAATTAATATCAGTCTCTGTATTAACATAAAAAAACATATTTATATAAAACTAATGAGCAGGTACACTATAGAGATCTCTTCAGTAACCTAGCGCTACATTTGTGGGTCCAAACAGAAAAAATAAACAAAATTCCGGCCATTAAGACACTTAAATAAAAACCCTGTTGTAGGCCTAAATGCAGCTTAAGTGAGGGGTGCGTGGGTAACTCACAGCAGTCCTGTAACTGGCTTCACCCATCCCGGGCAAACTGTTCGTCCCTTTACGTCCTATGAGAATCCAACCTCAGTCCACATGGCCATCTAAGAAACGAGCATCTGGTCTCCCTCGGAGCCAGAGGTGCACACGTGTTTTCCAGTCACACGTGGCGCTACCTGGTGCTGAATCTGACGGCCCTCGCCTCCATGTTTGATTGCAGTGAGCCGTTAGCGGGAAAGGCTATCACGCATTAAACGGTAAGCTAGCATCTCACAAAGTTAACTTAGAACGCCAGAAATAGTGCCCCCCAGAAATACCACATTGAACACAAAGCGTGCGACTGAAGGTTAGTGATAAACTCATTTGAATTTTGTCGATAGTCGCTAAATATGGATGAAAACTAGCGCAATCTACAGCGAGCACGCACACACACACCTGCTCGAGCGGCGCTCACGTTCCACGCGCTTCCTCGAGCCCCCGCCCCTTGACCAATCATAAAACTGAGACTGATTTCCCTATAAACTGACCAATCTAAGGCACGTAGATCACATGCCTGTCATCCCTCGAGTTGAGGAATTCACATTATAGACAAACAATTAAAAGAAAGATACATTCTTACATTTTTTAAATCATTTTTACTTTTTTCATGCCCATCATTAAATATGAAGGATGCCCCCCTTATATATTTGTTTGTTGGTTCACACGAGCATCATCAAACATAATGATGCTCTGATAAAGAGAAAAATTATCTATACAATCACTCATATTCACTAAGACTTATATTTCTTTATAATAAGAAAACATTAAGCCAAATATTAACTGCTGCTGTAATCTGTAATCAGGCCTTTTCAGAGGCTGAGTTGGACCTGGGCATTAGGTGTCAGGAATGTGTATAGGATTGTGTTCAAACACACACCTTATTAATTATTAACAATAAAATGTGCGTTTCGGGATGTCCAGGCTGAGGAACAGTTTTTAACCCCACAGCCATCAAACTGCTCAACACCTCTGACACCCACTGGCCCTAACACCACCCAGGCCAACTAATCTCCCCAGCTCAACACAACTCAAAATACTGTCATACAATGCACAATACAAACAGCTTCTGCACATCAGATTTTATTCCACAGGTGTTCGTTTTCTTCTTGTACATATTTGTATACACTATGTATACTTACTATACGTATTCAGGGCATTCAGAGTGGACAGCAAAGTAAATGCTTGAAACTTGGAGAATTAGCCTTATGCACTGGTGTAGTTTGGAAATGGCTGATCTAAATCAATATTCATTCATGGTTCACACCTTTACCTGATTGAAATGATTAATTTTTGATTATGTTATTAATATGTACATACATTATTGCGAGTATATCATCTTTGAAAGAATGCACTATAAGGACAGAAAATAGGAAGCATATTGTTGACAGACACAAAAGGTATTTTATCATAAAACATTCTAGCAATAATAAAAATATCCATAGTACAGCTGATGAATTTGTGCCACTCACATTTAGACTCTCGTTAAGCAAAAGAAATTAATAGGGTAGTATAGAGTACTCATAAATGGGTTAAAGTATTTATGTTTGTTCTTAACTCACACTGAAATATTTTAGTGGTATGCATTGCATTATTTCAGTATTAACTAAAGTAACTTGTGCTGAATTTCTGCCAATGTGGCCAGACATGGCAAATATAGTAAAATGATGAATATCTGAAATGCAGCATATAGCACAAGCATGCTGTTTTACATAGTAACATATATTACAACAACATCTTCTATCAATGAAATAGTTATGTATGTGTGAGGGCCGAGAAGGAATGTTTTAGCTTGTTGTCATTCTGTTATTGTTCACTCATAACTTTCATAGGTTATGCGTAGGAGCAAACTGTCAGTGTATTTTCAATTACTTAGCTCGTGAAACATTACGTAAGTCATTACAAATGATGCTGAAACCATTGTTTTTGCATACCACACTGTTTCCATTGCTACCTCAAACTCCTTACTTGGATTTTCTTTCGTTCTAATTTGTAGAATGACAAAATGCATGTGTTCATGTTCCCCAAGTAAGTTATTATAATCAGCATCATCATTAGAAACCTGTTTTTTTTTGTCACTTACTGAGAAAGGTGAATGCAAGAAGGAAACACAGCAGACTGATCATGGGCAGCCATTTGTCACTTTGCCATTTTCCCCTTTGTGGGTTTACCTACAGTATATTGTATTAATCAAATACATGTTTAATGTTTTTTACTGCACAGTATATTATACTCGGGGTAGCCGTGTGAGTGAAAATAACAGCAAGTATTGCATCGTCAATAGCAACATCACCACCGCCAGGAAGCCATATTACTGTATTTTGTCCGGCATTAAACACACAGTTGTCATATTTATATAGCATCATTAACACACCCATTTGCCTCAGTGGGCTTTGCAATCTGTGCAATGTGCGACAATAAGTAACTTTAACTTGTCTTGCATGGACCTGTAATGATAAAAGCAAGTGGATGATGAGATCACGACTAAAACATACTTCCTCATTTATTAATTTACACTTGTTTTTGTTTTTTTAGATTACTCGTGGACTCACCGGACTAAAACCCTCGGTGAAGTGATGTGAGGTCCGGGTTTTGACAGCAGCAACAACTAACAAGGTTTCTGTTATAAAAATGAAACATTGTCCACGAGTTCATGAATACCGTGTCAAAGGCGGTGATGGAAATACACTGGTTTCACTCCGGGAACGGCACTGCTAGGCAAACTTTATTATTTTCTTAATGCTGGGTTCGGTTTTAGTTGGCCAACACATTCCGGAAACGCCGGGTTAGCCTAGCGCGTGAAACGAGCATGGAAGTAACAACCTTTTTTCTTTGTGGACGAAACAGATTCTTAGGTTGACTCTATGTGAAGTCACAACCGAGATATGGGAAACTAAAATAGTAAGTGTCAGAAATTGATTTTTAAATCTTTGTTAGACTCGGTTGTGATCGATCATTTAGCTTCGTTATACCGTAAGCTAGTATGGAGCCAATGAGCGTTAACATAGCGCAGGTTAACATAACTTTATTTAAATGTTTTTCACGATCATTAGTTTGTTATTTTATTATACGTTCATAATAAAACGTGTTTCTGCCCGTTAACTGATACAAGGCTAATCCCTGCGGTACCGCAGAGCTTCGAGCCGTCGCTGCGTGGTGCTGTTAATTCGCAGTATGGAGATCCAGCAGGATGGTGACAGAGCGGAGACCGACTTCATTGAGTACTACAGTAGTTCGGATGATGGCCGAGGAGTGTTCGGCGAAAGTGAACAGAAACACCAGAGCAACAGTAAACACGCTGCACGGCTCAGCAGGGACAGCTCTCCTCCACTTGTCTTGGCTTTCTCCGTCACCTGTGGACGGACACCTAGGGACAGCAGCACTAGTCCAGCCTCACAGGAGGAGGAGGAGGAGGATGAGGATGACTGTGAGCATCCCATCGAGAAGTGGATGATCCTGGAAGGAGAGGAGCAAGACGGGGACTCGACCATTTGGCTCAACCTGGGCTACTGGAGCTGCTCTGATGAAGAGTCTGGAGGTAACGGTTATCACTTTGTCGATGGCTTTCTGTTGTAGGAAATAAAACGTTATCATAAAGATTAGATTTGCATTGTGGGTTTCTGAAATGGGTTTAAGTAGCTGTGTCTGGGTGTGTGTGCATACATTTGAAATGCAAAGCCAGTTATGTCCACCACTGGGAAAACTTTTCTTGACAGTGTTTGATTGGACGACATATATCATATTTTGTCCTCAAGAGAGCATAAGTTCATAAAGAGAGTGATTAGCTAATATCCTCTTGTGTGGTGCTATACCAGGGGAGTCAAGCCGTAAACACATTTATTGATAATTAACAAACAAGGCCTGAAAATCCAAGGTATATCACCACCTGATTTTATTTACCAAAGGAAGTGTTATAGATTTATGGTGTCTGTTGTAAAAAATCAGGTGGTTTTGATTGAAGAGAGAATTGTGATGCTCATATTTACACTAGGGTGCCCGTCCCTACACTGCTAAAGCTTTTAGTTTTTGTCAGCCAGTAGCTACACTGATGCCGAGAGGTGTAAGGCTCTTCTTCACACGCAAGTGATCATTATGTCGATCAAGTTATACTGAGGTGAGAGACCTACAGCTTTACCAAATGGAGTGCCTGGGAAAGACTACCTCTCCAGCGTTGGTAACACTCCGGTCCTTTTTGTAAGGGCTGGACATATCTTCTGCTTTTGAAGAAATATCCCACTTGAGAACTACTCAATTATAGCTTTCATTGTGAAATATATTTATGTACAAATGTTCTCAATGGTCTCTTCCATACAGATCCGAATAAGAAGGCACCTAAAGATACGTGGGCTGTATCAGAGAAAGACAAGGTAACCTTTGGTATTTCTCCTGTTTGCGGAATATAGCAGGAGTGCTTATTTCTTAATTGTCTTGTATACATTTTTTTTAAGTTTTAAAATATTTTTTGGAATTTTTACTTTCTCTTTGTGCTCTACACCAAGTTGAATTCCTGTGTACATTGTACATTTCTGATTCTGATTTGTGAAGGCTTCAACAGTTTAGATAAGGTGAACAGGACTAATATTGAAGTATGATATCACTAGCATGACTTTATATAATTGTATTAATAACATAATAATCATCTGACTTCTCATATCATCTAGTGTGTTGCTGATCAGTCTTTATCCAGTCGCTACTTTGTGGCCGGTAATCTCATCTGTAACATCTGCAATAGGACGGGACACCTTGCTAAAAGCTGCTACTACCATAAGGTAAATGCCCAGTATATACATTTAAACTGTCAGTAGCTAGTGAGCACACATGTCATTTTGGTGGTGAAAAACTGCATGTTATGGGTTATTACCTTTTAACCATTTATAAGCACATTTTCAAATAAAATAACTATTGTTTTTAAGTAAACATTTATCCACAATTTACCCAGCTCTAAGCTTTCCATTTATCCCCAACTGGTATTGTCAGATTTATATGAGTACTAAACATTATTCATGAATCATCTTTCTGATGTGACATAGTTGTGGTGTCACGGCAATAATACATTTACAAATACCTGTGACATCATTTGTAGAATGGGAACTGTAAAAATGATCATACGTGTGTAAGGATTGTGCACTGTGGACAGTTGTGGGCTGGTGTTGTAAAACATCTCCAATGCGACACAGGCAGCACTCTCTGTCTTAGCCATTTGTCACAGATTCGAGATTTGAAGACTTCAAGATCTGATATGCAGTGAACTGTGAGGTCTCATGAGTGGTGGAGCTGCCAGGTTAAAAAGAGATGATAAAACTTATATTGTGATATATAATACCTCGTCACTATGCCGCTGCTCAACTCTGCTGTGATGTCTTTCCTCACAGGCGGCCATTAGCTGTCAGAATTCTCTGTGTTGTTGTAATCCCATGATCTGCTGCAGAGGCAAACTGAAGATTGAAGATCCTCAACACCCATTTTAACATTTTAAATCCTGATTAAAAATCTTTTTTGTCATTGTGTCTGCAGAAATGTCCCACCTGTGTCCTTTGTGGGATCCAGGGCCACATCCAGCGGTATTGTCCGAGAAGGCACTGCCCCAGCTGTGGGCTGCCTTCACATGGCCGCAGGCCCTGTGAAAAGCCCCCAGTGTGGAATCAACACTGCCAGCGCTGTGGGATGACAGGACACCTCTCTGATGTGAGTCTGTTTGTTAGCCCCCAGGTCTGGGCCCTGTTAGGGCATGTTTTGCTGTGTTCAAGGAAACTTTGAAAGCATTTGTCAGTTATGTGTGACAGATTTTTAGCCTCAGGCGTGTGTTGGACCGTGTTTATGAAGTGTTGCATTGACAGTGCAGTTACACCCTGTTACTTTTTCTGTATATTCATGCCCTAAAGAGTATTTTTGTTCTCCTTCCTGGGTCTTTTTTTCAGACCTGCCCTGATACATGGCGACAGTACCACTTGACGGTGAGTTGAAGTTTTGACTTAATTGTACTGAATCATCTCATGCTCATTAAAAAGGAAGAATCTGAACACCTATGGGGCTTTTTGACTGTAGAAACTTTACTTATTTAGGTTTTTAGTGTTTTTGCTTAAAATTATATACATTAAATTATTTAAAACACGCTGGCAGAGGATAACAGGGCATCATGTTTAATCGTGTGTTTTATATGGTGACTTGTAAGTTTTTCCATCTTTAAACGTTTCTTATGTTTATTGTTTTCCAGATCAGATTAGAGGTGCCTCTCAGACCACGCACAGTCCACACCCCCAAACAAAAGAGACGCTTCGCTCACTGTTACAACTGCTCTAAGAAGGGACATTATGGACATGTAAGTGTGGAATGAGGTCTCATTCCCTTTCATTTATTGTCTTCATGGTCTCTGTTCGCCCCCAGCTTATCTATCGTTTGTCTTACCTCTCCCTGTCCATGTCAGGAATGCACTAAGAGGAGAATGGTCAGTGGGACTTCTCCATCTCTGCCTTATGTTTTCCACTATGACAGCATTAAAGACATCCTCCAGTATGGTACCAGGATAAAGAAAAGAGCCAGAGGTGACAAAACATTATTACTATTATTATCTTTTGAATTTAATTGGGTATATTTCTTTGTTTTTTGTTGCTGTTTCAAGGGATTGAGTTTGGATCTTATTATATTATTTTGCACATATAGTCAGCCTCTTTCACATTGCCTTTGACCCATTGTTAATATAAAAGTACTGATTAGTGCCCCTGCAAACAACAGCCTCTTTAGAACTCATGCTGGTAATTAAAGACATCTTATTCATTATTGTTGTTTTCAGAGATAGGGATCGCTGGATCCCTGTGTTCCTCAGACCAGCAACATTTGTCTGAGGCAACAGGGGAGGTTGGTGAAGACAATATGCCAGTCCAAGGGAGGAGCAGGACAAAGCAAGAGACATGTAGCCTAACTCGCAGGAGGAAGACATGGCCTGAGAGGCGCAGAGAGAGACAGGAGGTGAAGAGACGAAGGAGAGAGGCTCAAACCCGACGAGAAGGGGGACTACTGGGGAGGTATCAGGATAACTCTGATGAGGAAGCATGCCATTCAGACCCCTTCAAGTGGCCCCGTCGTGGTCACCAGCACACCACACCCCCTCCACTGAAGAAAAAGAGGGATGAGGCAAGTGGAAGAAGTAGCAAGAAGAGCCGAGAGGCAGAGAGGTGGAGGAAGAGAGGAGGGATGAAACGTGGGGATTTATACCCTTACAATGATGTCGACATCAGAAGTGAAGCTTTGTCCCCAAAGCAAAGAGTACGACACAGAAGAAGATAAAGAATGTTTTTTTTATTGTTTATTATTAAATAGTTTCAAATGTAAATGACAACCTTGTCCTTTCAGTTTTCACTGTTACACTGGCAGAATTTAATAGGTTTTCAACATAGCGTTTTTTTAAATTAGCTTTAAGTCTCTGTGTGATAGTTTTTGTCTTGTTTGTATCCCTGGTTGTGAGTGATTTGTTTTCCCCACATAATATAATTGGCATATGTAGGAGGGTAAATATGCTTTTGTAGCGAGCCCAGTGCAAACACATTCCCAAGTAAAACTCTTGCATCGCTGGTGTTCGTGTGATTGTAGTTAGATGGGTTTGTGTGGGGTTGTGCATGGCAGGCAGCTTCATACGTGAGTGTTTTTAAACCCTCTCAGTGCCTCTGCTACGGAGCTGCTGAATTATTAATGAGCCGAGCAGCTGCCCGGGGTTTGCCAGACCAGAGCAGTCGGCTCCGCTAGCAAGATGACGCTTTGAATCGACACTGACCGATGATTATTGGACTAACGTCTCGTTGACTTTATTGTCTAAACTTCAAGCTTTCCCCTTGTTTTGGGTTTGTTTATTCCTGCCAGCACGACGCGGGTTTTCTTCCTCGTGAACGACACGCTTCTCTGTGTTCGATTGGGAAGGACTGTTTGGAGATGTGAAACTCCCATTGATTGATCTCCACTACACTCCCTGCTGACCAGAGAAAACACAGCGACAGCGAGAGGGGATTTAAATCGAACAAACGCTGTGTCCACCTCACGGGACGGATAAGGTAGTGCTCTGCACCCTCGTGCATTCGTAGATAATCTGCCGACACACCAGCGTAACAGCCTTCCTAACATTAATACTCGGCGACGGTAGCTAGCTTGTAATGTCGGCACTGTTGGGCTTGTTTTTCCCTCCAGAGCCCGCTTCCTTCTAGCCTCGGGCTAGCGTCAGAATCGAAAATAGGCTACTGAACGCGCAGGTATAGTTTGCCAACGCGGAGGGATGCAATTTACAGCATTCTCCTCACTGCAGTTTTGCCCTAATTTATTCACAAACCCATGCTAATAACTTTGCTTCACGGCCAGCTATCAGGGCGGCTGGTTTCCCTCAGTGTGCTAACGCTGGGCAGCTAGCCATCTTGCTTGTGTCGGGGGGTATTGAAGTATTAAACTTGGCGAGCTTTTTGGTGGCAGAGATATCAACTTCAACGGCAGTTGCTTCTGTATGTATACTTCAGCAACCGACTCACTCGTGTACAACCCGAGTGGTTGCGATTTATGACTAAATACTTAATTTTACCATGGCGAAGGCTGACAATAGAGAACCCGACACTTACTAAATTGTTATTGTAACAAGGAAAACTACAGGGAACTAAATGGTATTTTTTCACTATAGTTTACTTCAACCGTATGATGATTTATTGACAGTAAATGTAAATGTTTGTGGGCGTTCTTTGGTTAGAAACAGGGCGTTTTAGTGAAGTTGACCTACACACACAGTAAAAGGTGGGAGTGGATGGAGTAGAAGCAGATGCTGCCTGTGCGACAGATGAGGACCGTGCATCCCCGAACCCGCTGATTCCAGGTCTCTCAACTCATCGTATTTAGACATTTAGCTTTAAATGTCCGAGGAAACGCTGGCGCTAACCGGTCGTCGTCAGCGGTAACTAGGCGGATCGAGAGGCGGTCTGAAGAGACGGTCCTACCCGTTCCTGGACGTCCATCTCTCCAGCCTTTTCTTCGTCGCGTCCATCCACCACCGCCCTGCTCCTCCTCCTCAGCCATGGACCCCCCGAGGACTCGGTCGCGGTCTCGGTCCGGCTTCTATCATTTCGGTATGAACGGCAACGTCGGGAGCAATGGCAGTGGTAACGCGATCGTCACGGGGGGCTTGATGAACGCCAGCGGAGGAGGGGTGAGCTACCCGCCGCAGAGCAATCCCGGCTGGGCGCCCCACCACGGTGGTCGCAGCTACGCCGAGAGCCAGCAGCAGCAGCACGGCCAGGGGAGCTACATGTCCACGGGGGCGCAGCGCCACTCCTCGCTCGGAGCTCATCGACACCCAGGGGCCGGTAAGCAAGCTTCAGTGAACAGGGCCTGCAGCCTGGCTTGATGCACCAGTACACACACACACACACACACACACATACACATGCAAACACACACAAATACACCCCCTGGGGGATGCATGCCGACCACTGGCAGCCAAACAGGTTAGGGAGACATTTAACTAAAAGGCTTGGTGCTTTCACTGCCGGGTGTTGCTTGAAAGGCCAGCGATATGTCATATCAGGGGATGTTGTGAGGGCTCAGCTTTAGAGGTGTGAGTAACATTTTATAAAGTAAATAGAACACACCATGTTTTCCAATCTCCTGTGTTGTGTGTCACCCTCTGACCTTATAGTTCCATGGCAAACCATCCCCGCCAGAGTCTAGCACTGAACAACAAAGATATTGTGGGGCTGAAGGCATGCAGTTCATGTCGAGACCAGTGACATATTTATTTGCCAAGTGTTTCAGCCAGGCTCTTACTCTTCCCCAGTCTGTATGAGAGCTTTTCGAAAGGTGGCTGATTAAAAGAGCTTTTTGCAGCCTTGACACAAGCTTTGACATTGTTTGTAGATTTTAGATTGTGTTTTAGATACCTCACATGCTGCTATAGCACAGCCTTCATAGTATTCCCCCATAAATGTACATGCCATTCAACTTTCATTCTAGCATGTGTTAACCACTACATTGTCCCAAACTTGTCGAACTGGTCTCTCCTCAGTGGTTCAGGGCAGTGTAAAGATTGATGTTGTACTTCTGAAGCCATGTACAAATACAAAGTAACTGAAGAATGAACAGTAGAGTTGATGACTTCTTCTCCCTTCCCAATCAGTAATATTGCCCAGTGTCATTTAAACAGTGATTCAAATAGTTTTTCATGCCTACACCAGAAGTGGTTATTTCCTTTCCTATACAGTGTACAACTCCTCAAAGTAATGGACAAGAGAAAAACAAACTGAAATTGCCTCAGCTTAAATGAGACTTCACCCGGCCTTTTTCCATTGATTTCATTGACACTTGGTTGACAGCAGGTTTCTTTTGCTCACCAATGGAAAGTGACTGCAGAAACCTTCTGTTATACCAGATTGAATGCCACGAAAGGGAAAAAAGTGCAATGAATGATTTAAGGCAGGCCTTAAATGGGCCTCTGTAATATTAGTACTGTGGCCGAACACCAAAAATAACCCACAAAGAGGGAACACACAAAGAAACGCATGCTTCCTAAATCGTGAGAAAACAGAGAGGTTTGTGTGAATGTTCCTGCTGTGTGTGCTGCCATCTTCCTCTTAGCAGCTGCACACACCCCTCTGTCAATTTCTGGGGTCTGTATGGGTTTTGGTGTACGTGTGTGTTTATTGTGTTGTGCTTGTAAGAAATGCTTTGCCAATTTCCTGTTTGTTTGTGTTTATTTGAATTTGTACACGTCACATCATTATTTGCCTTTGTATCTCTGTATTGATAAAGTTTCACGCTTCGTTTGGCAGATGTTTGAAAAATGTGTGTCCCTGTCTTAGATTTTTTCCTCCCTTCGTTTTATCCTCCTCTTTTACTCCCCCACTTTCAAGCTGCTAGTGTTGCATCCCACGGCGTGCCCGATTTGCAATTTAGTAGCAGCCAGTTTTGAAGATGTTCATTAATACTGTCATGACATCTCCCCAGATTCTGTGGGTAACATAGGTTCCTTCATTTAATTTCTTTCATTATACATATTTCACTTCTCTGTATTACAGTTGAAGTAAAGGATAAAAAAAGCTACTTGGTGACAGCTGATGCTTTCTAAGTTCTCTACCCTTCCTTACTGGTTGTCAGTCCTTAAATAAATTGTGTCAGTCTTCCCCAGCAGCCATGCTTTGAGGAAGCAAGGTCATGTGCTTGCCATCAGAACCCGTCCAGTCTGGCTCACCATCCCCTATCCTGTGGCCCCCGGGTGAATCGGGATTAACAGACCTAGTTCTGCTCAAAGCACATGCGCGGCTGAGTCCTAGGACCCCATGAGGAAAGAAATAGGAATAGTAGATGAATAAAGATATAAGCTGGCGTGTTGGCCCTCCTGTCAGCTAATCAGTCAACCAAACCATGCCTCTGTTCTCTGCAGCCACTAGCAGGGCGTCTTTGAGCTGTCACTATCGGCAGGCTTCACATGGCTCTGGAGTGGTGTCGCAGAGACAAGAAAGGAGGGGGTAGCCTTCAGATTTTTTTTTCTTCTTTCTTTTTCTGAGGAGGCTGATGGGGCTGTTTGGATGAGGGAGGCATGAGGGGAAGATAGTGTGTTTTTTCTCTTTAGACGATTAAAGGTTTTCGGGGGGACTGCTTAGAGAAACTCATGTCTGCTGCATACAAGGACATCCTTCTTAAGCTGCTGAAATGTCTGTGTACACATGCTGCGTCCAGATTGCACACGTGGACTTTCAGATAAACGGATGGAAGAGTGTGACTGTGTTTTTCTGGGATTATGTTCATCGCATTAACGCTTTATTCATTTTTTCCCTGTCTTTAATTTTAGACATAATTATCTCAATCTATTATTAAGAAATCTTTTTTGTGATGGTATTTCTCCAAAGATCAAGAGACTAACTGAAATGGAAATTAAAGGAAGAAAACAAACGAAGAAAGAAAACCTGAGCAGTTGTTGCATATTCCTATCAACAAAAAAACATAAACCAAGGCTTTCTGCAAATGGCTAGTTTCTATAGGGCAGGGGTCTTCAATGTTTTTCGGCTCAGTGACCCCCAAGCTGATGGAGAGATGGAGCAGGGACCCCCCACTATATATATATTGTATAAAATTGTGTTCATCATGTTGATGTATTTAAATAAATACATTAAAAAAAATTGGTTATCAACCAACAATTTTGCGACCCACCCCCCCTGCAGTACCTCCAGGGACCCCATAGGGGTCACTGACCCCCTTGTTGAAAACCTCTGCCATAGGGAATACTTCATGGTGTTTATTACGTTTATGTGCTAGTACTATGGCTGCAACTAAAACGTTTATTTTCATTCAGTCTATAAAATGTTATGCAAAAGGAAAAGTCCTAACTATCATAAACTACACATTTCAGATACGAAAACCTGTTTTAAAGCAGGAAAGCCTGTTTGGAAGACAGACCCTCAGGGAAAACTGAGAACTGCAACTCTTTTTGTGAACCAAGCCAGCAGATGCACATTTCTGTCGTCACTGTTGGATATTGTGGTGTTGGGGCTTTGCAACTGTTCAGGCAAACCAGCCAGGCTGCAACAAGATAATTACTTTTTGGCAACCAGTATGGTCTTAGAATGAAAGCAAAAATCAAAGGCAAGCTGCTTGTGTGTTGTTGTTCTTGTATTTCTGTTGCCTTAGAAAATATACAGTATGCCCACATATTTTATGATGTTGTTCTTTCAGCCCTCTTATCTGATGATAAGATTTTATTTCCTCTTTGGCCTGCAGGAGGAGTGCTACATTTTCATCCAGATAATATGTGCAGTGAAGACCGGGACAAGGTACGTATGAAACATGATCAGAGTTTCCTCTGCTTGGCTCTTGGTTTGAATAGAATTTGTATGTCTTTGTTATCTGGCTTATATCCCCCCTTTGTGCAGATGGAAGACAGCCCAAGCCCCAAGAGGCAGCGTCTATCACAGCAGTCCATGTTGGATCTGAGCACTGCACCTCCCTCCACTCCTTCCTCTCCCATTCGCCCATGGGAGCTGCCTCCCAGTCGCAGACCACACCCCCACTACATGCCAGAGAGATGCCACACACCTGTGCGCAACCGTCGCAGGTAATTGTTAGACAAAAATGCACATAAACAGTGATTTTCACTATTATTCTGTGATTGTTCACTTTATAAATGTCAAAAACATTTAAAAAAAAGTCCAATGCAAAATATCACATCGCATATTTCTATCTTGAAATTACAGTCTATAAATCTTAAGGTGTTACAGAAAAGGAGGAGGCAAAATAGCAACAACAATGCAACAGCAATGTCAACAAATGAGTTTAATTCAAATAAAAACCTGATGATGTTTAAAATGGGTAAATACAAGATTTCTGTAAAAACAGCTATGTTTTGAAGTGTTTTTGTAGAAAAGGGAAAGGCAGTTCCCTCTTCCGTCTTACTTTTCTGTCAGTTTTCTACCTCCTATAGTTTTTCCTCTCTTTCTTTCACCTCAGCCCTCCAATGAGACGCCAGCGTGGCCGAAGAGACCGTCTGCCTCGCCACCACCACCACGCCCACAACAACCACCATCACTACAACAGCAGCAACAACAACAACAACCACCACCACCACCATCATCATCATCACCACCATCCCAATGCCCACCATCATCACCACCACCACCATCTGCACTCCCACCACGGCCAATCGCCAGGTCACCAGGATGAAAACTACCGACATCAAGCTCCTCAGGGCTACCCAGCTTACAGCCAGCAACCACCACGAGGGCCAGGCCCTGGGCCTGAGGAGCGTCCAGGTTACCACCCCCCAAACCCCTCTCCGCGGCCCCTCCACCAGTCACCAAACCTCTCTCCGAGGATGCTGCATCCTGGTGCACAACAACCGCACCCACACCCACACCCTCACCCATCCCAGCAACAGAGCAGTGTGGTGCTGGACCTACATGAGCAGGTGGGCTCCTTGTTGGTGGGGCATACTGGGAAAAGACAGCAGTATATACAGTTAATAAGACTTTTGTTGGAAGGCCTCTAAATGAAAAAAAAAATGTTCACATTGGTATTTGGCTTTCTGAAAAAAAAATTAGGATTTACCCAACACCTCTACCCGGAGAAACACTGAAAGGTCACTCTTCATGTTTAGGGTTCAGTTCCAGTGTCGTATTCTGTGTCTCCTGTGGGTGCATCACCTGGCCTGCCACCCCGCTCTGCTCCTCAGCAGATCCCAGCGTGCTCAATGGTTTTCAGTGGACAGCACTACCCCGTCTGCAGTGTCCCCCCTCCTGTAAGTGTGTTTGTGTTTGCATAAGAGGTTCATTTCAGCTGTCACCTAAAATATTGTGTGCATTTTTTTCCTTCCTAACTTCAAACTTTTTTTTTTCGTTCACTTTATCAGGTCCTTCAGACCTGTTCTGTGCAGCATTTACCGATGCCCTATCCCTTCCCATCACTGCTGTCCAGTGACCCAGCCTTCCTGCTTCCCCCTCCTCACCTTTCCCATCCCCCGACACACCTTTCCCATCCCCCAACACACCTTTCCCATCACCCACCACACTTGACACAGCCTGGACCGTTTGGACCCTATCCGACACAGCAGGCGCGATCGGTGAGTAGAAGTTTGCATTGTCGTTTCAATTTTCTGATGTCGTTAATATAAATAATACGTTTCAATTTGAAAGTAGGAATTCTCTAGATGATCAAATCGACTATGTGTGGGTCCTAAAACATTTTTCTGCCCCTTTGCACATTAACAAAAATGTGCTCTTGCGTGGCCGAATCTTTCAGATGCTTTAAATGCTCCACTTTGCCTAAGTGGAACAGCAGTAATGCAGCAGTAAAGGTGCTTCAGAATAGGACATGCATATTTTATACATTTTAGTTAAAGCAATTTTCATCTCCTTTAGTGGCTGCAGAAACTCGGGGATAGTGAACTGTTTTGCAAAAAATGAAGACTAGTAGTGAAATAGGTTATATACCTGTGAATGGACCATCAGTTGTAATAAAGCGAGTAAAAGCCACAGATAAAATTATACACATGTTGGTAATGCAGTTGAAGAGATAATAACTGTTGCTGTTGGGTACAGTAGCCATGAAAACTATAGAATATCTGCTATGTTATGCACCCCCAATGTTCAAATAATGTGTAAAAAATGTACTTTAATCTCAATTATGTAGTAATATTTTTATGGGGGCCCTCTGGTTTTCTCTCACAGTTCAGACATGCAGGTCAGGGTAATTATTTGTATGAATTGAAAAGCTTGACTTGTTTGTATCTGTATGTCGACCCGTTAGATAATAGATTGCTGGCCTGTCTTGGGTGAGCCCCACCTCATGCCATACATCTAATTTTATTTGGGTTGAATGCGATTCTTCTGTTTATAGATGCCTACCTCTTTTAAATCACAGTCTGCATATTCACTGTTTATACTTATTTGGGTTGTTTTTGGTGTCTTATACGTGTATTTGTATTTGGGTCCTATTGCTGTGATTACATGAAAAAAAAAACTTTTTGGGCATTTATCCTTAGCCATTACAGAGGATAGAGAACGACGTGGAGCTGCTGGGGGAGCATCTGTCTTTGGGTGCTGGGCTCCACTATCCACCTGCCTCCCACCCAGCCCTCACGCCACACTCCACACAGCTTCATTTCCTCTCTCATGACCCCTTGCCACAGGAGTTCTTTGGAGTGGTGAGCAATAGTAATGAGTTGATATAATGCATAATTTAATGACGTTTTTTAACCTGAGAATGTAACTTGTGCAAATGGTCATGACATGAATCTGTTTCCAATTGCTCTCTAGTCCTACCCAAACTTCATTCCTCGACGTCTCCCAGGGCGACGGTACCGATCGCAACAGCCACTGCCACCTTCGCCTTACCACCCCAGCCTCCTGCCTTACTTCCTGTAAGTAGAGCAATACATTAATGAACTAAGATGAGATGGTGAACAAATTGTCTTTAAAAAAAGGTCAGTTCAGGCAGTTTAAAGAGTAAAAGGTCTTAATATATTAGTTGAATCATCAAGATAATGGAAGATAATTAAATGCTATGACAAATAATTTGTTGTAAAAGGAAAAGGTCCTGAGGCTTGAATATTATTAAATATATCATTAGTATAATAATATACATATATACTTAAAATATATTTCTTAGCAGTTTCACATCACAGTAAAATAGTGAATACACACATTAATATAAGGCAAGGTTTTATAATTGTTGTAATGTAAATATATTTGGGGGCTATTAACTATTCAGCTTGCTGTCAGAGCTTTTTTTCCTTGATTAGTTGAATTGAATGTATTCTCTGTTAAATCTCCCCTTTAGATCAATGCTGCCAGTCCAGCCCACAGGCCCTGCGATCAGCCTTGAGCTGGATGTAGACGATGGAGAGGTGGAAAATTATGAGGTCTGTCTTTATACGTTATGTCTTTTTTCAGTGGGAAACAGACCCTGATTGTTCTGTTGTTGCTGATGTTTCGTTCCCCCAGGCCCTCCTGAACCTCGCAGAGCGTCTGGGAGAGGCCAAGCTCCGAGGACTGACCAAAGGAGACATTGAACAGCTACCCTCCTATCGGTTCAATCCAAATAACCATCAGTCTGAGCAAACACTGTGAGTGCCCTTTACAGCCACCGGGTTATGTTAGCTGAGAAGCAGAATTGGCATACATATTTCTCAATGTATAGTAAAAAACAAATACAAATGATGTTCTCCAACAGATGCCGCATAAGCACAACTATGCATAAGCACAACACAAAGTGACATTCGATTCAATACACTGCTTTCATTGAACAGCAGGGGTAGTCTCATGATTTTTTTACTAGATGATGTTGCCCATTAACCGTCAACTATTAATCTTGCTTCAGTGTGCTGTGTCTCACGTGGGAAATCTGTTTTGTTGTGCACCTTGTTCTTTCCGTGATCCCACCTGATGTGTTGCAGGTGCGTTGTGTGTATGAGTGATTTCGAGTCCCGCCAGCTGCTGCGAGTCCTGCCTTGCAGCCATGAGTTCCACGGGAAATGTGTCGACAAGTGGCTGAGAGTAAGTGTAGTAAGGTCAAGTCAGTCGGTGTCAGTCTGGTTTTTGGTAAGTGACCAGGCACTGCTGTGTTGTTTTTTTTGTGTATTGGTTTTAAGACACAAGTAGGCCCTGTACACACGTATGAATTGTCTTTGGCACCTCTTAATTATAGTAATTGTATAAGTAATAATAATAAGTAGTAATAATATAAGTAATGGTGGGGCTCTCACTTTTGGGGAGAGCTGTCGGATAACAGAAAAAAAAAATTAGGCTTGTGTCTAAATGTTCCTAAATTCAGCTCAGAAAAATGTGTGAAATCTGAGACCACATCAAAGCAGGAGGGGAATATCAGAACAATCCGTCCACAAACCTCAACATCCAAAATGCTAAAAGAAGTACTTCATTTTAAGCGTTTAAACATTTGAAATGTATATATACATATACAAAGCACAGTCTTATGATTTTAAATGGTTAAGTCATTGCCCAAAAGCCTCTGGTGGGGGAAAAAATCAACAATATACCAAATGTAAAGTTGTAGAACTGTTGCTTTTTCGGCGTTTCATAACCATCATTGAATGATGCTCTTTTAAACCCTAACCTCTTCCCTCCGTGTGTCCTTAGGCAAACAGGACGTGTCCCATTTGTCGGGCTGATGCATCAGAGGTCCAAAGGGACTCGGAGTGATTATTGTCCCTCAGACACATTCAGTACTGCCGGCTTATCATGTAATGATACACGTGTGTGTGCTTGGATAAACACACTCACACGCACATACCATTTCTCTACCTGTTTGTACAGCATCCTCTCCTCCTTTTTCCTCTTGTTTCCCTCTTTCACCCGTCCTGATAATGTCCTTTTTCTCAGCTCTTTTCTTGTCTGTCCCCTTTCTTCCTGTGCATCCTCTACATGTACGTACGCACTGGTCCTCACATCTTTCAGTGAATGACCCACCATCCTCCGAAGGCGTGGTGTGTATGTCTGTCTCTGTGTGTGTGTGTGTGTTTAAATGCACCACAATTGAGCAAGTGTCGTCTGGTAAGCCCTATAGCGCAGGGCTACGGCGCATGACTGTGTGGGTGTGCGTGTGTGCGTGTGTTTGGCATATTTTTAGATGTCCTGGAGCATGCCTGAGTTTCTGTTGTGTATCAGACAAGAGTATCAACTTCTGAGAGTTTTTGCTCTCATGAGGGATAGACTTCACTTCCTGTTTGTACGGTTATGCACTGTATGTCTGTATGCATACTCTGTAAGTATGTATGTTAGACTTAAATCAATTTATCTAGTTTGACACTAAGGGTCCATGCTGCCACTATACTTCCTTTTATTTGGCCATTTGATCAGTTTGTTTAGTTATTATTATTATTGTTATTATTCGAAAATAATAGGTGATTGTTTCCTGCCTTGTGGTTACCTCATCATTCCGGTTTTGGTTATCTTTAATTAGCGCTTTGCAGCACTACTATGAAATTAAGCACATTATATATTTTTCTCTTTTCTTTCCTTTGTTAGTAAAATAAGTTTGTTTGTGATTTTTGCAGTGGCACATGTTACATATATACATATATACTGTATAAATCTATGACTATCTGTATACCAAATAAAAAGCTTGATATTAACTTTTTAATCTTAGAATTTTGTATAATTCTTTAACTTTTATAAGACCCAGTAATTGAGAGCTAGAGGAAAAAAACAGATGTGCTTTTTTAATGTTAAATAACAAAGAAGTGGTATTTATTAAAAAATAATGCAGAGGTGTTTCATGTTTCCCAGGAGGCGTAAGAGCTTCAAGCTGCCACTGGGTGGTGCCACTGCTCTTTCAGATAACCGTCACTCCACATGGGCCAAAGTCCTTGAGTTATGTTATGGGTCACACACACAAGCCACTGTAAATTTCTATTTCAATGCAGATCAACACGTTTACATAACATATAACACATATAAAACAAGAGCACAGCATGTATTCAGATTTGTAGACTGGTGTTTACTTGAGATCCCCTCCATCATCAGAAGACTGATCTATTGGCTCTTCACGTCAAGCATTGGGGTGAGTCACAGAATTAATTCTAAATACTATTAAATAGAGTTCTAATAATAATCCCTACTTTAGCCGCAATATAGAGAGAAAACCAGGGCACTCTGTGGAAAAACATAAACCATATTGCTTTACATAATAGGGCTAATTTAGTAATACTCATAATTCTAACCCTAAAGTTGAATTGGAAAATACAGTAGACATCTCTTGGCTTCAGAGCACCGGTGGCTATATTTCTGTAAGTTGCACAAAGCTTGAGGCTCATGGAACACAAATGTCAACGTTTTCAGAAGAAGGAATGTACAAAGCACATTTGGGGAATGTGACAGAAGGCACGGACTCCAAGGGATATTTTCCATCTTCTTTGCATGTCACTATACTGATACACCCTGTTGTATTTTTGTTGCTATTCTGCCATATATTTGCGATATATATGCCAATTTTCTATCTGTCCTTTTTTCCCTCCTCTTCCATATTTTCCTTTTATGATAAATTCTCTCCCTTAAGTTCTTTGCTGTTCTTCTCTCCCTGTCTTTTTGAGCATGTTTTGTTCCATCATCCTCTTCCCCTTCTTTGCCTCTGCTGTTTACAGCACCCACTCCTTTAACTGTCTTCCGCTGTGGAGCGGTGGGGTGGAAATAATGGTTGTTTTCTGCCTGAAACCGTCTTCCCAGTTGCTCAGCTCAGGGAGCAAACAGTACTTTTCTTGTCCTGCTTTCTCCGTTGGCCGGTTCTTGATGGCATGGGAGATCATCTTGATGCTGTAAACTTCCTTTTTGTTTTAGCCGTCAAAATTCCCACAGTGGGACAAACGGTGATGTCCAAAACTTGTTTTCGTTATTTCAGTCATATACAGTAACACAGCTATGTCTTTTCACAAATTCCAAAAACGTTCCCATACATACATACACTATAGCTGCCAAAGAGGTGTCCCACTGGTGAAAGTTTGAAGTTGAATGTTTCCCTCTTTGGTTGTATAGTTGTGTGCCAGTCGGTCATGCACGATGGGCGGCCCTGTCCTTGGGCTTTTTTGGGAATGGTGGCATGCTCCAGACAGCTTGTCCTGCAGTGGCTGTGAAGAAAAGGAACTCTGTCATCCAAAGGTCTAGTAGTGGGGAATAGCAAAAGTGTGGTTGAGAATCATCATTATTTTTGGCCTTCCACTTAATACACTGTAAAATGTATGTGTCCTTCATAATCAGACTGATTTTTTTTTCTGAGCTTTTTTCAAATTTGAACACTAACTGAAAAAACGCATCAACATCTACAGTTACTTATATGACTGTTGAAGATAGACAAGATTAAAGATAGAACGCACCCATTTTTGTACTAGAAAAAAGAAAGAAAAGAAAAACCTGCTCAACATAGGTACAATCCTTTTTTTTCTCTTTCCTCCCTCTGAAGCCTAACGCAACAGCAGCAGCAGAGAGGTGAGGGGTTTACACCTCTGCCATTTCTGTCCCACTGCCCCTGGCAGCCTACACTTTTAATGTGTGAAGGTAACAGTGGGTGTTGTGCAGACTGACCCAGGCTGACGGGATACATGGATTCTCCATCCTGTTCGTGTATATACTGTATATGTATATGTATATACATATATATATATATAAATGTGGGCAAAAACCTCTGCCTGCTTCGGTTATAGCTACACACGCATGCTCAAACTGGAACACACTTTCTCTTCTCTGTTATATCCTTCACGAATATCACCACACTCGGCAGAGTGAGGGTTAAACGTGAGTGCGTCAGCAGCTTCCAAAGTGAAGCGTGGAATATTTATTTCATAGGGATTTCCCTTTCCGCCTTCCGCCTATGCCTGGTGGCTCCCGGCCATGTCATCTTGTTCTGAGCTGTCAAAGGCCTTCAACGTTCATTGTAAAACTTGAGGTGTGCGTGTGTTTGTGTTTGTGAGAGAGAGATAGAGACAGACACAATGACAAAGAGAAATGAAGGAAACTAAAAAAAGTGCTGGAATTTGTCAGCTTAGGTGAAGGGTTTCAGTTTGGAATATTTATTGTCTAGCGATGATGTGAGCTGCAGTACATCACGTGAGTATGTGACGTACACAGTGTGTGACATACTGTACACTCAGTACACACGCACTGTGAACATGGACAACAAGACCTTTGGGTGGTCCTCCCAGTCTGCTGGATAATTCCCTCTCCAGGGAGCAGGCATAGGCAGCACAGAGAGGAGCAAAGTTCACGAAGTCCAAGTATTGGCTTTTGTAGTTTACAACATATTGAATAATACATATAGACATTCTAAAAAGATAGAAGGAAAGTTACAAAATCTGTTACATCATACAGGGGCCAAGTGGTGCAGTAGTCGGGTGGTGCACTGTCGCCTTACAGCAACTATGTTGTGGGTTTGAGCCAGTTTGCATGTTCATCCTGAACCTGTGCTGTTATTCCTCTGTATATTGGTGGTTGGC
Source organism: Colistium nudipinnis (assembly GCA_016785305.1). Taxonomy (NCBI): domain Eukaryota; kingdom Metazoa; phylum Chordata; class Actinopteri; order Pleuronectiformes; family Rhombosoleidae; genus Colistium; species Colistium nudipinnis. The sequence continues at coordinate 121,209 of JAFBJU010000900.1, read as the reverse complement.
AGAAATTTAGTTTCTTTAATGCCACTTTATTATTTAATTCCTCTATATTTCTCTGAATTTAAAGTCTGATTGTTGACTTGATATCTGTGAGTTTCCTCTGGATGCTCCCTCTTTCTCCTACTGTCCAAAGATGTGTTCTTATTGTGTGAATGTGGCTGTGATTGATTGTATTGCTGTGTCTCAAATTCAGCTGTGTCTCACAGTCAGCACACTCACACTATCATCACTGTGTGTGATTTCCAACAGGGTACTGTAATGTCCCATATCAACCACGAGTGAAATAGTCTTCTGGCTGCTTTCCTTCCTTGACTTAAATCAATATGTTGCATTCTTGGGTGTGCTATTTGATTCGGGCAACATAGAAATGATGCTGCCACTGGAAAAATGCAAAGTCTTTCTTCCTTGGTCAACTTTGCCACAAATCTAATGTGTGTATTTATTGGGACGTTGAATGACTCCCATACTTTCTGTTGTACAGTCAAGTTAAACAGCAATGGTTGTTGAAATAAGAATAAATTGTGTCTTCAATGCCTGAAGACAACACTTTTTAAATTGATTCTATATCTCCAGTATTGTACAATGAATATGCTCTCAATTATCGTTGATTATTTGTTAAATGATGATGTTCCGTATTCATATTGTCTTTTTATTCAGTATTTGAAGGTTAGATTAAGGAGGGCCAAACAGGGGCCAGTATGAGTCACATAACATACCTTTTGACAGTGATGTTTTTGTGACACAGAGTTTTGATCCATCTGTGTTATCAACAAAAACAGTAAAAGAAGCAAGACGTATTACGTACATTTGTCAGAGGAGATGAAACCTAACCCTTAATGCAAAGACAATGAACATTAACAATGACATTTTCATGATCTATTATGTAAGTAGAAATTATTTCTTGACCCCGATATTTGTGGGTCTTTCCACCTACTTAGAATAACAAATTCCAGAATTCCCTGTCTGGAAAGAGAACAACTGAATGTATGCTTCGCGTGTGTTTGTTTGTGAACGCATCCTTGCCTGTGGCAAATCTGTCTGCGCAGGTGTGTACACATGGGCGATGTTTTGGCTGCAGGCCACGCAGCAGCCTATGTCCGGTGTGCCTGATGTCAACCTGCACACATGGTGAAATAACACTTTACAGGGTGCAGACCGACACAGTAACGAAACATTCAAACCTGTCAACCTAGTCAAGTATTTGGGGAGTATGATGTCTCCTTGCTGTCTGTTCACTGACTTGTGTTTGATTTCAGAACAGAACATTAATTTGCCTTCCGTTGCTCGGAGGGATAGAGCTACATCTGTGCTGCTATTTTTATTTCAGTCTTTATCCGTATTTCATATTTGTGTGCGTTCTTAGATAACCAGTACACTAGTTTAGGCGGTGTAAAAATACTCGGAGGGCCAACTGCTCGTTGGTTTTGTTTAAACTTTGTAAGTTTACCCAACCTATTCTTTCAGCCAATTATCTTTCGTCGAGCAGTTTGTTTGCCCTGACGACGTTGGTGAAATTGGCACATACGCCCATGGTTGCCTTTCAAAATTCAATCAGACGTACACAATTCGGTTTGTGATTAACTCAAACTGCCACCTTTTCAATGCTGGTTTGACTTGACCTTGATCTGACCCATACTGAGTTATTAATTTTCATTCAAAGCTCACAGTAACTACGGTAACGACAGCCCCTTGATACTGTATTTAGGAATGGAAATTACAGACTGTATATTATGCTCCAGGCAATTAGTTTGTATCTAGTTTTTTTGGTGTTTGTGCAAATTAAGTTCAACACATCTGAGCTTTAGTGATATCTTTATGTACAGGTGGCAGAGTGACAATAGGGCCAATAATGGCATTCAACTTCTGTTACATTAGTTTGCTAGGGCAGACGGATGGTAATAACTAGAATGGACTTCTGTTGAAGGTTGTAGCCAATTCACTGATGCTACTTTACAAAAGCAAAGGATCAAATGAAGCAAAGCAACAAAGAAAAGCAAATTCTAGACACATCCTGTTTCTTTGCCAAAGCTTCTCAGGCTTTCACCATCTGTTGCCACAATCCAAATGTTGGAAATGTACACTAGACGCAAATGTTTTCGAGGCATTTGAAGCCACTCATCTCCTATCTTCTTCAATTAGCCATGAGCGAGTAACCAACCCAGTAACGGGAGCAGATGCACCTACAGTAAGCTTCACTGCGGTTTACTGCTTCTGAATCCACCAGTCTCTAGTGCTGAGAAAGACAAGAGCCATTCCGTGAGAAGAGAAAAGGTATAGAACACTTTATTATTCATAAGAGTCCATGTTATTGTGAGTGCACCTGCAAATCTGTTCTGTAAAATAACATTTTATCAATGTATTAGTTTGTTATATCATTTTGAGGCCTGGGCTAGGCAAATGTTTGTCATTTTGTCGTTCTCATCTTGTTTTGAAGCTCTCGAACCAGTGAAGATTGTTCCAGGGGGATGCTTCAGATAATTGCATGTGTCATGTTCTCCTTAAAAAGGAATATTTACGTATTCACGTATTTAACAAAATGCATTTTCAACAAAATGCATTTTAGATGTTTTTAATCACTCATCAGTTTGCAGAAAGCTTAATTTTTTCTCTCAGAACCACTAAACAAATTAAAAATTAAAAGGGTACATATTACATACAATGAACACACACTTTTATCTCTTGCATTGGCAGCTATGCTTTTCTGGATTTAAATTGACATTCCAATCACTTTAACTTGCGCCCACTGCTTTTTTTTTGTCAGAGTCTCCACCTCTTCATCTTCCCTGTTCGACCCTGGGCAGGGAGCGTGACTGTGTCATAGGAACATGCTGGATTCTGTTGCGCTGTCATATTTCTTCTGCAGTGTGTGTGTGTGTGTGTGTGTGTGTAGGTGTGTGTGCGTGTGTGCGTGTGTGCGTGTGTGCGTGTGCGTGTGGGGTGTGTGTGTGTGTGTCTTTTGTGCAGCGCTGAATCTTCTTGCCCGGCAGTAGAGATGACATGAGAGGCTTTGTATAGAGCGGAGCTGCCATGCAGGCAGAGCAACCACGCGTGTACTCAGCGTCCTGCTCACCCTGAGCCCTGTATGGATGTTTTAAAATGTCAATCCTACATATTTGCTTTCCTGCAGTCAAAATTATTTTGCTGTGAGTTGGATTTCCCACACAGACAAAGTTTGCGCAGCCTGTAAGTGCTCATGCAAATAGTGTTCAAATAATGCTTATTGTAGCTTATATAAAATCCTTAAAACTTAAAACACATTCACTCTGTGGACTTTCACAAGATTTTGTGGGCAGACCTGGTGCACTCGCAGAAAACCTACCTCTCTTTTAAACATTTCAGCGAGCCAAATAAGGCAAGATATGGCATGAGCAGCAGGGACACTCTGAGGCAGTTTCAGAGACATGCTCTGATGCTGCGGGCTCTGTCAGAACATTTAATTGAGTTCAGTCATGATAAGATTCTTCCACATTTTTTTTTTCCAACAGTTTCTCCCACCCACTGGGAGCTCAGCAGGGTTTTATATGCCTGTTTGGTTTAAAGAGAGATGAGAGGAGAGCGGCAGGGTATACAGAGGACTCGGGGAGAGGGTGTAAGATGTACGAAGACTAGTACTCTGAGGAAATCAAAAGAGGTGGAGAAAGAGGAGCCAGCAGATGGATAGAACAAAAGCGAAAGCAGCAAGACTTGTACAAATAGGGAGTGAAGGTAATCCACGGTGGTGAGTGCTGCACACCGAGCAGCAACAGGAGGATCAGGCAGCGATAGAGTCAGATGATGAGATGCATTTGTCACTATACGTCCGGAAGGTCCCAACGTACTCGCCCTGTTCCACCGAAACAGGACATTGACCAGCGGTGACAGACCACCAGTCAGGAACCTAGAAAGTCCCATCTCATACCATCAGGCCGCAGCACAAATGTCCCCCAGTGAAATTAATTTATGATAAGATTAAAGAAGCTGGGGAAGCGGCCCCTTCAACGGGGGCACGCTGTCTGAGACTGTCGTGCCTGGAGGCAAACAAACACACAGCTAGGCGACGGGAAAGGCTGGTGAGCAGGCCCTTTGGAGAGGAGTAAACTAAACAAACCTAATCCATTCAAATGATATACAATATCATGATGCAGCTGTTGGGAAACGTATGCAGATGTAACCCCAAGGAGTGTGGCGGGCGAGGAGGCAAAGTGCAGAGTGTGCGTTTGTGCATTTGCGCTGAGCGGATACGCTACATACGCATCTGGAGGTGTGCGCAATACACGCTTAATTGGATTATGATGACGGCGTGGCTTTAGGAAGTAAACTGATGAATAATTATGCAAATATTCAATATAAAAAACACTTGAGCACTTTGAACGCTTTCTAGTATGTCTGTCTTACCATGAAGACTTTTACGAGTTTCTATGTATCAGAATTTTATACAAATTTTACGGCAAACGTAATATATTTCTCACTTGTTTTTGACGAGAGGATTGTTAAAAATGGTGGTCTAAATGCAGGTCCTATGAGGTATCAAAAAAGTCTCCATGGATGATGTAATATTGGATTTCTTCATGTCATCATTTTGAGCGATTGAAGTTGGCTCATATGATTTATCTTACATACATGCTGCAAAACAGGCCTGCTAAGATTGACATAAATTCAGGTCACAAGTTTGAGTTTGGTAATTACAGTGACTTCCATACAACATGAAAGTGGCTTAGTGAGTGATTAGGCTGTACACACAGAACAAATCATTGAGGCAAAGTATATCCTAGCTGGTCCTCACAAGTACTTAAATGAAACTATGTTCATCCCTTAAATGTGTGTGAGTGTGTGTGTTTCAGGCTCAGCAGAGCCCCACAGTGAGCTCTAAGTAGCGCTGATTAAATTTGGCTCCCCTCTGTTGCTTTTAGGAAGCAGAGATAATGTTCATTAGGAGAGTCGGTCTGGGATTTTGGGAGGCGGATGCTCGCGTGTGGTTCAAGTGTGGCCGTAATAGGGAGTGGTGGGAAGGTAATAGAATTTGGTTACATTTGTAGCCGTGGCTAGGGGGTTAATTTTGAGTGGGTGTGAACGTCTAAGTGAGGGAGTTTGGCCGCAGTTCACGTGAGAGTTGGACTCTGTGTTCCTCCATCTTGAGTGTTCACATAATACTAGTTCACTTAGACGTTGGTTGACCTGCTCCTTAATCCAGTTAGCCTCAGTCGACCTCTCAATTACATATTTGGTAAATATGAAACTAGAGGTAGAATCTTGTTAAGCCAAATTTAGCATAAATGGTGAGCCTTATTAAGTCCAAAATCTACCTACCAGCATTTATAGGTCTAAACAAAAATGGAAGAAAAAGCAATAGCTCTCCCCCCCAAGTACTGTCCCTCATCATCAAATAAGAACATTTTTGGGGTGAACAAACAAAACGGAATAATTTCCTGAAGTGATCCAATCATTTGTCTGTTCAATTCTGCTTATTGACTTTCCATAAACCTGACAGAGGCTTAACCCTGAAACAGACTCGAGGAGAGGTGAAACGCCTCTGCTCACAGGATTTTGCAGATGACCAGTAGCAGATATTGAGCTTTTTCTGTTATTACCAGATCTGTCTTTGTGACGTGACGTAATGTGAAAAAAGTGCTTTCATGAACTCCGTGAGAAAAATGATTTTAGTCATCTGCCACTCTTGCCACTTTGCGTATCACTGCTGCAGTCCGTGTTCAAAACAGATCTGGCTTTTGCAAGACAATGTTTTATTATCCCGTCGCTGACCAGGGCCATTGGCGGTGATGATGCGGAAACATAAGGACAAATGCCCCATGGTGATCATTAAATTAAGTGGATTTGTTTTATTTCAAACAACGGGCTGCCCCCCATCTCACCTCTCACCATACCCACGACCTGCTCCCCAAAAGCACATCCACCATGTGCTTCACACAGATAAGAAGGCCTCCTCTGAGCTGCTGTGTGAAACCTGCCTCCAACTACTGTAACTTCGCTCCCTGGACATTGGAATTTTATTTTCTTCTCAATTAACAGATTAAGTTCTCTTTTTTAAAAGTTTTTGCCACAGTCCAAGCAAAGACTCCCTGTGGCTGCTCCCTGCTGGACTTCATGAAGGAGTCTTTTAATACACTCAAAGTGAAAGATCAATGGAGGGACCTCTGGTTTGATTGGAGAGGATGAGGTTGCTTTCGGTGGCTTCGGGAGCGTAAATGTCTCCCTGGTGGGGGATGTGTGACTCCCCACGCGTCCTGTTTGTTGTCACACATGTCAAGCGGTGTCGATCCAGACGGCAGGGAGTGAAACTGACACCCGAGGCGGGAGCGCACGGAGCGCGCAACGCGACTTGAGCACCGGGGCGTTTAAATCTTTTATCGACGAGAATGGTCGCTTCGTTGCTATCGGGGTTGTCGTGTCCCCGCTAAATCCTGACCCTGAAAACTGGGCTTTGTGTCGCTCGGGAGGAATCTAGTGGCTCTGGGCTGTCCACAGACGGTCTGTGATGCGCGCACAGCTCCTGGAGCAGCGAGCCTCCCTCCGCATCTCAGTGCGCCTCTCTCTCCGTGCCTCAAAGCCTCAGTGAACGCTCGGCAATGAAACCGCTATAATCCAGCCTGTTTTTTTTCTTTTCTTTTTCTCTTTTTTTCATCAAGGTCAGAGAAGAAGGAAAGCAATCTCCATCTGCAAGTTTTCGCGTGTGTTGTCGCACTGGAGGGGGAAAGCGATGGCAATTCTGGCGAAAGCAGCGGTGGCTGTCCTGGTTCTCAGTGTGGCAAGTGAGTAATCCCTTCAAATCCGCCGGGCGTTTTACGTTGTGGGGCTTTAATCGGACAGTTAACTGTTCCAGCCTGTTTTTTTTCTTTTCTTTTTCTCTTTTTTTCATCAAGGTCAGAGAAGAAGGAAAGCAATCTCCATCTGCAAGTTTTCGCGTGTGTTGTCGCACTGGAGGGGGAAAGCGATGGCAATTCTGGCGAAAGCAGCGGTGGCTGTCCTGGTTCTCAGTGTGGCAAGTGAGTAATCCCTTCAAATCCGCCCGGCGTTTTACGTTGTGGGGCTTTAATCGGACAGTTAACTGTAAAAAAAAAAAAAAAAAAAAAAAAAAAATCTCTCTTCTTCTATTCCTGCAAGTTGATAAGATAGGTTTGGAAAGTCTATGTTAGTCAGTGTGAGAAATGCAATTTCTTTTCATTTGTGCTTTGTGGCTAAAACACTGCAACACTGGTCCTATATGATGACATGTAATGCTGCATGCCGGGTATTTCGATCGTGGGGAACTGTAATGGGGATAGTAGGAATGCAGGGTGGTGTGGAAAAGGTATGTGATTTAGCGCGCCTCAATTAACTCACTTGTTTCTTTACACCACCAACCCACAAAATCAAAGTGGATGTGCTTCCACGTGAACACTGGTGGGGGTTTTTGAGATCACAATCCCATAATTGACCAACAAATCCAATATCAGTGTTCAGGCATTTGGCACTGTTCTTTTCACATGGCTCATTAAGCAGTAGGATGGTGAGGCTCCTTCTGCAGACACACATGGGCGTTCATAATGGCATTCTCTAGCCCTCACTGTGCCTAATGGCCTGCCAAGGCCCTCTGCTGATAATAGCATAGGCCTAAATGGACTGTCTTCCCACAGAGAACCTTAACATGGTGGATCTCCACCAGCAACGTCTTTGTATCAATGGGAGCACCTAATGAGGAGCTGTCAGTGGTGCTGAATCGGGCACTGAAGGGGAATCCCATATAGTAGAAGTGCACAGGGCTGAAATTGGATGTTACCATCTTTCTGCACATTATCTGATTCAGCAATCAACTGGGCAAACCCAATTGCCTATTGTTCTTTAAATTCATTTGTGTGTGTTAACATAGTTTTAGTGTGTTTCATCCACTGTGCCACAGAACTGTACATCATTCCATTTCAATAATTTGTTGTTGGCAAATAATGATTAATTCAGTTAATAAGGTGGAAAAAAGCTTTGCATAGAGAACTGCAAAATGCAACGTGGAACCAGTACAAAGTTCAGAGGGCAGCTTTTGGGAGTATTCTTTGTTAGTTTTGATTTTGTTATTCTCATTTACTTATGTGGAAAATTAAGGTTCAGTAAAAAAAGATTTCCATATCTACATACAGTTACTCATATTCATTTGTGGGTCGAATCAATGTCCGTTTTTATTGTATGTGAACCTGCCCGTATGTGCTTCCTACTGTCCCTTTTTATTACAGTTATGTTATATGACATGGTATCATATGATATACCATTATATGCATCTGCACCTAACCTTTTGCGCCCTTCGCAGTTTGTGCCATTCCTAAAATTACCGAGACTAAATCTGATTGTTCCCTACTCTTTCTCATTTCCCTTGCCCTAACCTCTTTATTCCCCTTAGTAATGGCCACCTGTGTCCTGTTGGCAGCTGGAGCATTGCATGATTGTGGCTCTGTCCCACCTGCCCACCTCCCCTGGCTTTAACAGTAAATAGACTAAACGCAGGCTGCTACATTGCTAGGATACAGCCTCTCTTTGTTCCATTTGGCGCCTTTGTCTTCTCCTCTCTACCTTTTTTCGCGCTCTGTGCCACACTTGGTCCCCTCCTGCACGCTCAATTCTCCTACCCTACTGCTACTATCCTATAACTTATCTGTCACATTCAGTCCTTCATCACTCACTCCTCGCCGTCTCTCTCAGTGTCAGTTGCATGCTGGAGTAAATGTGCTAATGTTTGCAAGAGCTATCCCTGATGAGGTGTTTAGCTCATTAAACAATGTCTAGGAGTGCAAGAGAGGGGGATAAGATGCTATCTGCAGTTTGTGAGTGGGCAAAAATACGCAGTTTTAAAATTTATCCTGGGGTCATTGGAAGGTCGATGTATTCTCTTGAATTCAAAAACTGCATTTTCATATCCGAAAATGTGTGTTCAGTCAAGGGGACCCTGTGTCAGTGAGTCAACGCTTTATAGCGTTCATGGCTCACTTGTTTGGACGTTGCAGCGGGGGGGGGGGGGCACATAGAGAAAGGGACCTCTACGTTTTTTTAAGGCAGGGGACTCCATTAGATGTATGTATAAGAAAGTAGAAATCTAAGTAGCAGTAACGCGTGATAGTGAAACGCATGGAGGAAATTTCTGTTACAGCCTTTTGTCAGGGAAATACGCAAGTCAGAAGTTGTCCCGGCCAGATGAATCATTTTAGTAAAAGACTGAATGAAAAACTGACAAGATTAGGAACAGTTTTTGAGCACAACCAACAGCACAAGCAACTTCAAGTGTCTTGTTCAAACTTGACCTCGTACATGTGGTTGAATGTGAACAGCACATGGGTGTCTTTAATAAAATACCTGATACAAGCAGTCTCTTAAGCAAATTCAAAGACAGCTCAATCCTAAACTGTTCTGGTCTTAGAAAGGCCATGGCAGATGGTAGCAAACTGAATTATTCAGCCCCCTAGAAAATAACCCACAGGATGCAGAATTTGGATATTTTTTCTATCTTGCCCTCTCTTTCTCTCTCTCTCTCTCTCTCTCTCTCTCTCTTTCTCTCTCTCTCTCTCTCTATCTCTCTCTCTCAGTCTGTTCTCTGGACTGATGGCACGACCTGTCAGTCTGTGTGCATGACTCAGATGACAAGTTGAATGGTTGTTTGGTCTTAAAATGATGTATGTTGTGATTGAGACTTAATGTGGATTTTCTCTGACTGAAGATGACTTGGAGAATAATCTCTAATTGTATTTGAGTCTCTGTGCTTGTGAGATGATGGCATTTTTATTTTAGCGGCAATGAATTATTGAGACGAGGAGAGTGCAGCAAGGCAGACAGGAGTGTGCGCGTGCGCGTGTGTGTGTGCCGGTGTGTGTGCTTGCATGAGGGCGTGTGTTTGCGTGTGTGTGTGCTTGCGTGCGTGCTTGCGTGTGTGCAAGTGTGCATACATGTGTGATGAGACCTAGCTGGACTCTCCAATGCTACTTACTGTACATCAGCGGCATACACATCTCATTTTGGCATGATCCAATGTCAAATGTCAACATCAAATCTTTACCGTTCAAAGTCCTTAGTGATGGTGAAGTCATCTGTCTTTTCACAGTTTATTCATTTTTTGTGCTGGGTTTATTTTTATGTGCAATTCCCCATTGGATTAGACTGTTTATAAGTATTTAACCAATCCTGAACCAGAGATGTTATAATATATATATTATATTATATATATATTATATATAAATCATTATTTCAAATGGGATCTGCTGAATTGACATTTACTCAATATATGTCTGCTCGTGTGGATGAGTGAAAGAGTTTAAATTTCGGCCAAAATCCATTATTATTATTATTATTAACTACTTATGAATTTAGAAAAACTGCAGACTTTATTAATGATTTAATTGTTTATCAAGCCTTTAATAAAATGAATCAAAGCAAAATGACAAGTGAAGTAGAGGACCGAACAATTAGCTGTAGAGAAACAGGATTTATCTTAGGCTGCCATAAATCTCAAAACCTCAGCAGGTTCTTTTAGTTAAAACATGAAAGCAATATGCAGCACTGTTCACCGCATTGCATACAAAGTTTGAACACATCAAGCAATGCCATGAGTCCCTTTGCTCTGAGTCATCACCATGATACACCATGGTCCTATTTCATTTTACCAAATGATCGCACTAATCTGGAAATAGTTTTGTCTCACACCCTGACGATACCATTGTTGGTTGTAGTGTACGTGAATGTGTGTGTGTGTGTGTGTGTGTGTGTGTCTATACGTCCTTTCATATGTCTCAGTCTCTCCTCGCTGTCTTATACTGACAGACAGAGTGCTGTGATCTCAAAGCCCTCTGAAGACATTTACCCCCGGGCTTGAGTGTCATGTCATGGTTGCTCAGACGTCGGACACTTCTCGTCCCTTCCTCCGACGGAGGTCTTTTTGGGTTTAACGCAGAGTGACCGAGTATGCGATTCACCTTTTCCTTCCTGCAGATAGAGCTTTTTCTTTTTAAGTTCCATTGTGACGTGTCAGAAAACATTTTCATCTTGAATTGATATTGATATGACAGCTGAGAACCGAGTGAAGTGTCGGAAATAAACACTATTCACTGTCAAGCTGCTTACTGCGCAGTTTTGAGATGTCTGCACACATACGTTGCTGATGTCAGATCAGAAGTGTTTGCACAGCTGTTTCAGTCGGATTGTTTGTCTGTATCGCAGTGTCTTACCACTCTCAAATGCTGGTTTTCAAATACATGGCTTTTGTTTGATTGTGTCTCTCTCTCTGTGTTTGCAGCCGCCTTGTGTGCGGAGGTGGAGGAGCGTCTGGTTAGTCACCTGTTGTCGGCGGATCGCTACAACAAGCTGATCAGACCAGCTGTCAACAACAGCCAGCAGGTCACCATTTACATCCAGGTGTCTCTAGCCCAGCTGATCAATGTGGTGAGGCAAACACGCCTGCTCACACACACAAACACACACACACACACACACACACAAATATCGTGTTATCATTGTGACATTGTCTAGGAAAGTAACACGGATGGTGGAAATCACCTGTGAGACAGATATATTTGAGCGATCCACAAACCTCTGTCTGTGTGTGTTTCAGAATGAGAGAGAGCAGATCATGACCACCAATTGTTGGCTGACTCAGGTTTGTATCCCCCCTCAGCCTCTTTTTCTTTTCCCTGTGTAAGTGTGTGTATATATGTTTATATTACACAAGCATACACGCATGCCAGTGGGTGGACTGTATTTCCGTTTTCCTTTTTGATCAATGCACCTGTATCTGAATCTGTTGTGTGCATGTGTGGGACTTTCAAAATATTATTGATTGTTATTGATTTGTGTTTGTGTGCGTGTGCGCTTACTCATCAGGTATGGAATGACTACAGATTAATGTGGGATCCTGAAGAGTATGAAGGTATCAAGAAAATCCGCCTCCCAACACAAAACATCTGGCTGCCAGACATTGTCCTCTACAACAAGTAGGTCTGCTTTGTCACACACGCGATGAATCTGTAGCTGCAAATAGTTTTTTCCTTCCATCCTCCTCTTCCTTCTATCCTCTTACTTCTCTGCTTCATCCTTCTTGTCTTCTATTTCTGAATAATCTTGTTAGCACTGTCTATTGGACAGGGTCATGTTAATCACTGACCTTTTTTATGAATGAATAAAATATGGTTGCACTGATAAGGAGGTGAGGCATGACTGAGATAAAAATGCATCCAACGCAACAATAAAACAAGGATATATTAGAATTTAATCTTATGCAGTTCAACTTCATTTTATATGTATGTGGGCTCAGTGCAGCAAGTCAGCTGGATTTGTAGAATCACACTGAAGTTTAATCCACAAGATTTGTTCATTGGCTGTTCTAGAGCTTTAAGTCAGATCACATGAGCTTCATCCAGGTTCAATAACAAACTTCTATTTGAGGCAACCATTTAAATGTCAGTCTCAAACATCTGCTAATGAAAAGCATGTGATTTAAAATGCTCTATAACACCTCAGGTTGAGTATTCAATGTAACACTTTGTTGATTGAGAAAGCTTAACAGGCTCCCAATTGTATGGATGTGTGAGCTTTTGTGTTTTGGTCAGCATTTATACTGGGCTTGAAGGCATTAATCTTTCACAAACCCCGATTGCTGGTAAGCTAAGCCACATAAGGAACATAATGGTTTAAGAGGCACGATGATACAATATGATCAGCACAACTTTACTTTACTCCAGCTCTGGCCAATTCTGGGGAGGGGGGGGGGCAGAGGTTGCAGTAAGCAGTTGGGGCCCCTGCATTTTTAAGTAGGCTGCAGCAGCCCCAAAGCATTAGAGACTGAGTGTGATGGTTGGATTCCTGACCTACTTTATAATTGATATGCCACTTATCTATAATGCACCACCTGCAGCATTGGTGGAATGAAGAAAAAAAAGTATGTCAGCTGTTTTGAGGTGAAGATGCTGTTGCTATGTTGTAGCCATGCAACCCCAGTTGAGCTCTGCCCTTAAGATGATACAACCTAACCTGTAACTTTAAACACAAGTATTGCGTGTTGGCACATCGCAAAGGCCAAGAAATCACTTTTTTTCCAACACTAAATTGCTGCATCACAGATGTTGTTGTTTGTATTAGGTTTTAATAGAATGAGGTAACTTATGGAGGCCAATGAATCCCACATAGCCAAATGGGATTTGGTCTTGCAGTTTTGGACCCTACTTTAGATTGAATTTTAATTGCTTATGCTTATCAGACCCCAAACCGCTACACTCAAAGCATGATGAAAAATGTCTTCCATGGGTGTATTTGGTTTTCCTTAGAGATGCATTACGCAATATAGGTGATTGAATGCAAGTAGTTTGTCTCATTATTTAATTTACTAACTTGTGCAAAGAAAATAAAGCCACATTCAAAACGTTGGAAATCTATCTAATAGGCTCGCATGTTACTCAAGGCTTGAGTTGATGTTGTCGATCAATTAATCAATACACTTTCTATATCTATCCTCATGTACATTATCCTTCCAATAATCTGTCTCTGAGTGCCCTAATTGAAATGTTCTCCTTCCTTTCACTCATCTCCCACCTTTTTCTCCTTTCAGTGCCGATGGGACCTATGAAGTCTCCTTCTACTCTAATGCTGTGGTCTCCAACAACGGCGAGGTCGCCTGGCTTCCACCGGCAATCTATAAATCGGCTTGCAAAATTGAAGTACGTGATTTTCCTTTCGACCAGCAGAACTGCACCCTTAAGTTTCGCTCTTGGACCTATGACCACACAGAGATCGACCTCATCCTTCTCAGTGACTTTGCGTCACGTGACGACTTCAAACCCAGTGGTGAGTGGGATATTGTGTCACTGCCTGGACGCAAGAACGAAGACCCCAATGACATCCGGTACTTGGATATCACATATGACTTTATTATCAAGCGGAAACCTCTGTTCTACACCATCAACCTGATCATCCCCTGCATCCTGATAACATCCCTGGCAATTCTGGTGTTCTACCTCCCATCAGACTGTGGTGAGAAGATGACTCTCTGTATCTCTGTCCTTCTGGCCCTGACTGTGTTTTTACTTCTAATCTCAAAGATTGTACCACCCACGTCTTTAGCAGTGCCTCTGATTGGGAAGTACCTGATGTTCTCGATGGTACTAGTCACCTTCTCCATTGTAACCAGTGTTTGTGTGCTAAACGTGCACCACCGCTCCCCTAGTACGCACACAATGCCTCACTGGGTCAAACGTGTTTTCTTGTACCGGCTCCCCTCTTACCTCTTCATGCGGAGACCAGGAAGCTCCAACATTCGGGAGAAGTTTCGGAAAAAACACCAGCAGCGATCGTACTCTGACCAGAAGTTACGTGGAGTTGACGGGGGGACCGGGGGGCCTGTAGGGATTGCAGATTCTTCCTCGTCTTTCTTTGTCAATGAGGAGTCAGCCAAACGCTACGGCTGGAAGATCAGCGGTTTGTCTGAGAACACAGATATTAGAAAGAGGATGACCCTCAAGTCCAACATTGATGTGGAGGATGCAGTGGATGGAGTGCGCTACATCGCTGAGAAGATGAAGAGCGAGGATGATGATGAAGGGGTAGGTGCTCGATAGAAAAGTATCTACAAATGTATACGAGACTCATGTTCCCCAGAGGATGAATCCTTATGACATGGTGACTCAGCATCTGTATTGGCAACTTAAGTAGTAAATGCCCTCTATAACTATTCAATGGATTAACACCATCTATGTTACTCTATGGATTAATTGTACCAACTTTAGTGATCTCCTTTTGGTTTAATGACAAAATCCCTGAAACCAAACCGCATGACCCACAGCTTCAGCTGTACTGTCTTTTTATTGCATTTTATCTTATGCTAAAATGTTAACTAAGATGGCAAACCTGGTAAACATTGTCATTGGCAGCAGGTTAGGATGCTGACTTCTGCAATAAGGTCAAAGCGAAACCACCACCACTAGGTCTTTACATACAAATCACATTATCATTTTCAATTAATTCCTGGCATATGAACTATATTGATACATTATTAAATGATCATACTAATACAATAATAAGAATAAATGTCGTTAATTACCCATTGTAGCATTGTAAGGACACAATATGAACTATTATGCAATCTCTGTTATATCGTGTCATTTAAATTAATAATCTCAATCTCAGAGTCTGTGTATTTTCTTGAGACCTAACCGGTTTGCACATTTTCCACGCATTCCAAGTGTCCTTATTATTAGTACCTTTTCTGGTGGCAGTTAAACTGGAATTACTAATACTAATGTTTCTTTGTCTTACAGATCATTGAGGACTGGAAGTATGTGGCCATGGTAATCGATCGTCTCTTTCTGTGGATCTTTGTGTGTGTGTGTGTTGTCGGGACACTTGGCCTCTTCATGCAGCCCCTGTTTCAGAGTTACAACACTCCTATTGTTGATGACAACTGAAAACTGAAACTTGAAAACTTTGATCACAGCCTAACCCAAACCCGGACATTAACTTTGAGCTCCCGACCCCAGAAACAGAGCACTGATAGCATTTTACGTATAACCTCACATGTCCTCCTCACGTAGCACCCTCACTGATTAGTATGATACACTTTGACCTTCTACCACCCCCTGCTCCTTTTCCTTTCAGTGAATTTAAAGGATAATTTGTTTATTACCACCTGCATTTCTGTAGTTTTGGTCATCGTGGGTATGATAGACATCCTAACTAATCCTAATCCTAACTGCGAGTTAGAAATGGCAATATTTTCTGGTTCTTAACCCCCTTTATCTGAAAGTGTTGACCTAATCACTGTCCACAGAGCTTTTTTCTGGCTAACAGAAACTCAGGACTTGAACTTCCCTCCCAACCTATTTCTCTGTGAGTAAATCAAATTACTTTACAGGACCTTATTGGGCTTGCACGCTAACAAGACACCCTTTTTTATGTTTTTTTTACTCAGAGAGCGAGAGGCCAAAGACGAAAAAGTTTCAGTAAGCCTTTGCCTATGTGGGCCTCACATTGACAATACACCCCTAAAGAATGGAAGAAGATACCGTCCTATGTACCGATCAACACGTTTCCTTTTGTTTAAAGCATTCATACTTTATGAATTCCTTATATCTGCCTTCAAAAATAGAGCGCCTTCAACAAACAGCTGTCGGGCTGTTTAAATATAAATAGAGGAGAGTGTGTGTGAGAAGGTGCCCAACCTGTTTTTACTCTCACACACACGTTGACAAGACAAACTGATCAAATGCATGTCTAAGCGTTGTTGTAATATTAAAAGTAATTGTAAAATAAAAAAATCGAAAACTTTAAAACCTGTGACCAAAATGCTGTAGACATTAAAGCATTGCTCATCAGGAAACCAGCAGCAATAATACTGTAGAATACTATTTTATAAACACAGATCCGGAGCAAATTAGTCAAATGTTCTGGCTCTTCACTTGCTTTGTCTTTATCATACTATATCTAGTTCAGTGCTGGGCAATTTGGGGATTAGGTAGGGCCACACATTTTTTTTACCACGCACTTCCACAAGTAGGATATTTTATCCCCATCATTTAATATACCAACTATAGCAAGATATTTAATAAAAATAACTAAATATGTACAATGTATTGCTTGTTTACAACTGTAAAACCAATCATTTATGATTTTTGTAAATTGAGTCGCGGATTGCACAAAGTGAGGTGCAGAGGTATTATTACTCATCACCGTAATAATGCACTTTTCTGTTGCTGCTACCGAGGTGTACTCGAATGTCTCAGTTTTTCGTTCTTTCATTTTTGTTTTTCTCAGTAATTGGAATTTTACCTAGTTTTTATTTTTTCTCCAATTGGCCACTCATGTTGCATAACTCGTTGAGTTTTATCTGTTTAGACAAATAAATGTGGAGAATTAGAAGGATAATCTTTCATTGAATCTGATCTCTCGCTGAATGGATTAATAAAGGTAAATGAAAGCAGTGATTGTACCCAATGAATCATATTGTATACGTTTTTGCAAAATGTACATGTGCCTTAATTGTACCTATATCTGTTAAATTTCCAAGCAAGTGGACAGTTTCTTGAGTGCCAACATGGATATTTCAATATCCAGGGTGCACATAACTTTTTTAGTCAGTAACTTTGATGAGTATCAGGAGATAGCTTTTGGTACGCGCAATGTGATGCTCACGCATGTGTTTGAATGGGGGGTTGTGCGATGTGGTGCAACCGTGTATTGATGAGGGGGTGTTGACACACTCATACTCAGCTCATTCTTGGACCCCCATCTTCCTCTGGTTTGAGTCATATATTAAATATGTGACATTTAAATCAATTTCTATTAAGACAGTAACCACATGAGGGTGGGAAGGGTCAGAGGGGAAAGAGGGTGATATTGCTGTTATGTGAATGCTCTGGCGAGTCAAAATAATCATCATTTTCTGGTTTCTAAGACATCATACACATATTTAAGTATACAGTTGGTATTTCCTCATTAAGTGTTTTTGTACATTTCCATTCAGTAGTGTGTGCCTTTTAGGCCCTGCTACTATTGAAGTTTCTTATTCTGAGGGTCTGAGAGAGCGTGGATTCCCATGGTCCACCTTTGACACACTATCTATGTTTCCCTTATTACAGTCACATAATGATGTACTATATTATACTGATGGGAATTTGAAACATGGGAAGTTATATTAATTTGGTTTGTTGCCTGTGAATTCAGCAGTACACACAATAATATCCATTTGTCAGGCTATGCACAGCAGATTCTACACTATTGAGTCAGCTGCCAACCCAAATGAGACTTAAATATAATGACAGTGTCCATTTAGCAGGCCACTACCTCCCCAAATCGAGTGCCCAAAGACGAGTGCACAACCAGACCAATTCTCCATTAGAGAGTTTGTATTATTGTCTCAAGGTTTCATCATGGGTGAAGAGGGAGTGGCGGGAGTAACAGGCAGGGTGGGACAGGCAGAGAGTTGGAGATCTGTATAACAGAGGGAGTCAGAGATGATAAATGTCTGTCATAAACAAGAGACACAAGATTCTACAGTCTGTCAGGCCAGCACAAGAGCAGACCGGCAGATCGTTTCAAGCCACAGTCAGATCAATAACATTTATTCTTCTCTGCAAGATAAACTCCACACACGTGTAGACATACATTGCAAATGTATGCACAAACAAAGGCACTCACTAAAAATATGCATGGCTTGTATTTTTGTCAATCATTTTAAGACGTACATTTCATTGGTACATTTTGTGAGATTTCCTTTTTAAGCAACAATCTAGTTTTGGGCCTCGGAAAGCCATTGTAAGCAAGGATCCTTGTCTGTGAGCAAATCAAGTTGAGAGAGTGTCTCAGAAGTTTATCTGCATGTTCCTGGTCTATTCACCCGCTGTATTCATACCTCTGTACTGCAGTATGGTGAGTGTCACCAGTATGACCAGTTACCTTTTGCCCGTTGCCCGTTGCCCCGGATTTATACCTGCCATTACAGTTCTGCGGTCAATATTTATGAACTACATTACTGCATAGAATGTGTAGCTGCCGTGCATGAAAATCGTGCGTGACATTGATCCTCTGACCTGAGCTCCTAAACTGAGGGGAAGGACACAGAGCTGTAGTCGAGGCATGGTACAGGGTTAACTGGGCACTGGGGCAGTTCTGTTGCTACCTTCTCGAGCACTTGCTACTACTAACTAATGGCCAAAAGAAATACTACAGGGTACAGTGTTGAACTCACCAACAGACAGAGTCATTACTTAATGGCAAGAATCATATATTTGCTCATTTCTGACGTTGCTATGCATGTTTCAAGTGTTTAGATCAGAGGTCTTCAATAATACAGTGAATACAAACAAAACATTTTCCAAACTATTTTTCCCCCACAAAGTTCAATTTCACATGCACGTGCATCTAAAATATTGTTGTAGCTATGTTTATACATGGCACACGGCCCAGTTAAATATAAAACACAATTTTATAGTAGGGAGTCCCAGCACCATCTTTCCATCAGTTTGGGAGTCTTTGGCCTGAAAAACGTTGAGGACCCCTGGTTTAGATTTTTTTTTTTTTTAAATTTTTGACAATTTTGGGCGAAAAACTATGCTAATAAATTTCTGTCAAAATTTGGATGACAACACATACACTTACTTCTTCCTCCACCTTACATTAGCATTTCTGACAAGTTTATGCATATTTGTTTTACTGTTTTGGAAGACATAAGGCTATATTAAGGCATATATTGTCAAATTTTGGACGACATGCTATTCTATGACGTAAAAATGTTTACAAATGTCTAAAACACCTAAAACGGTGCAAAAATAAAGTGAAAAGAGTGAAAACTTCCTAGTTTTTGGGGACTTTCCTGTCGCCAAAAATGTGACAAAAAATGCATTACTATATAGCCTTACCTACGGCCCAAACAGTCCACATTTTCAAACATGTCCAAAACACTCGAAACTCGCACAGCAGCATCGGCAGGGCTTAAAAATAGTGTAAGTGCAAAAATGAAGTGGAAAAAAGTGGGAACTTCCCAGTTTTTGGGGACTTTTCTATCGTCCAAAATGTGACAAAAAACGCCTTACCTTCGGCCCAAAAAGCCAACATTTTCAAACAGGTCCAAAACACTCGAAACTCGCACAGCAGCATCGGCAGGGCTTTAAAATAAGGTTAGTGCAACAATAAAGTGAAAAAAGTTAAAATATCTTAGTTTTTGGGGACTTTTCTGGCGTCCAAAATGTTACAAAAACGCCTTACTATAGCTTTACCTTCGGCCCAAAAAGTCAAAAATTTCAAACATGTCCAAAACACTAGAAACTCGCACAGCAGCATCGGCAAGGCTTAAAAATTGGGTAAGTACAAAAATAAAGTTGAAAAAAGTGGAAACTTTCTAGTTTTTGGGGACTTTTCTGTCGTCCAAAATATGTAAAAAAAACGTCTTACTATAGCCTTATCTTCGGCCCAAAAAGTCAACATTTTCAAACATGTTCAAAACACTCGAAACTCGCACAGCAGCATCGGCAGGGATTAAAACATTTCTGTCGTCCAAAATGTAACAAAAAACGCCTTACTATAGCCTTACCTTCGGCCTAAAAGTAAAATATTTCAAACATTTCCAAAACACTAGAAACTCGCAGAGCAGCATGGGCAGGACTTAAAAAAAGGGTAGGCGCAAAAGTGAAGTGGTAAAAAGGGGAAACTTCCAGGTTTTTGGGGACTTTCTGTCGTCCAAAATGTGACAAAAAAACCCTTACTATAGCCTTACCTTTGGGCAAAAAAGTAAACATTTACAAACATGTCCAAAATACCCGAAACTCCCACAGCAGCATCAGCAAGACTTAAAAATAAGGTTAGTGCAAAAATAAAGTGAAGAAAGTTAAAACATCCTAGTTTTTGCAGACTTTTCTTTTGTCCAAAATGTGACAAAAAACGCCCTACTATAGCCTTACCTTCGAACCAAAAAGACAGCATTTTCAAATATGTCCAAAAAACTCGAAACTCACACAGCAGCATGGGCAGGACTTAAAAAAAGGGTAGGCGCAAAAGTAAAGTGGTAAAAAGGGGAAACTTCCAGGTTTTTGGGGACTTTTCTGTCGTCCAAAATGTGACAAAAAACGCCCTACTATAGCCTTACCTTCGGCCAAAAAAAAGACAGAATTTTCAAACATGTCCAAAAAACTCGAAACTCACACAGCAGCATGGGCGGGTTTAAAAAAAAGGGTAGGTGCAAAAGTAAAGTGGTAAAAAAGGGGAAACTTCCAGGTTTTTGGGGACTTTCTGTCGTCCAAAATGTGACAAAAAATTGCTTACTATAGCCTTACCTTTGGCCCAAAAACTCAAAATTTTCAAACATGTCCAAAAAACTCGAAACTCACACAGCAGCATGGGCGGGTTTTAAAAATAAAGTTAGTGCAAAAATTAAGTGAAAAAAGTTAAAACATTCTAGTTTTTGGGGACTTTTTTGTCCTCCAAAATGTGACAAAAAATTGCTTACTATAGCCTTACCTTTGGCCCAAAAACTCAAAATTTTCAAACATGTCCATAACACTCGAAACTCGCACAGCAGCATCGGCAGGGCTTTAAAATAAGGTTAGTGTAACAATAAAGTGAAAAAAGTTAAAGTATCTTAGTTTTTGTGGACTTTTCTGTCGTCCAAAATGTGACAAAAAACGCCGTACTATAGCCTTACCTTCGGCCTAAAAAGGCCAAATTTTCAAACATGGCCAAAATACCCGAAACTCGCACAGCAGCATCGGCAGGGCTTAAAAATAGGGTAGGTGCAAAAATAAAGTGGAAATAAGTGGAAACTTTCTAGTTTTTGGGGAATTTTCTGTGGTCCAAAATGTAACAAAAAATGCCTTACTAAAGCCTTACCTTCGGCCTAAAAGTAAAATATTTCAAACATGGCCAAAATACCCGAAACTCGCACAGCAGCATCGGCAGGTCTTAAAAATAGGGTAGGTGCAAAAATAAAGTGGACAAAAGTGGAAACGTCCCAGTTTTTGGGGACATTTTGTTGTCCAAAATGTGACAAAAAACGCCTTACTATAGCCTTACCTTCGGCCCAAAAAGACAGAATTTTCAAACATGTCCAAAAAACTCGAAACTCGCACAGCAGCATGGGAAAGTTTTAAAAAAAAGGTTAGTGCAAAAATAAAGTGAAAAAAGTTGAAACATTATAGTTTTTGGGGACATTTTTGTTGTCCAAAATTTGACAAAAAACGTCTTACTATAGCCTTACCTTCGGCCCAAAAAGTCAAGATTTTCAAACATGTCCAAAACACAACACTCGAAACTCGCACAGCAGCATCGTCAGGGCTTAAAAATAGGGTAGGTGCAAAAGTAAAGTGGAAAAAAGTGGAAACTTCCAAGTTTTTGGGGACTTACTGTCATTCAAAATGTGACAAAAAGTGCCTTACTATATAGCCTTACCTTCGGCCCAAAAAGTCAAAATTTTCAAACATGTCCAAACTAAGAAAAACTCGCACAGAAGCATCGGCAGGCCTTAAAAATAGGGTAGGTGCCAAAATAAAGTAGAAAAGTGGAAACTTCCCAGTTTTTGGGGACATTCTGTTGTCCAAAATGTGACAAAAAACGCCTTACTATAGCCTTACCTTCGGCCCAAAAAGTCAAAATTTTCAGACATGTCCAAAACACAACACTCGAAACTCGCACAGCAGCATGGTCAGGGCTTAAAAAAAGGGTAGGAGCAAAAATAAAGTGGAAAAAAGTGGAAACTTTCTAGTTTTTGGGGACTTTTTCTGCTGTCCAAAATGTGACAAAAAACGCCTTACTATAGGCTTTCCCTTGGCCCAAAAAGACGGCATTTTCAAACATGTCCAAAACACTCGAAACTCGCACAGAAGTTGGGAAGGGCTTAAAAATAGGGTAGGCGCAAAAAGTAAAGTGGAAAAAAGTGGAAACGTCCCAGTTTTGGGGAATTCTGTCGTCCAAAATGTGACAAAAAACGCCTTACTATAGCCTTACCTTCGGCCAAAAAAGTCCAAATTTTCAAACATCGCCAAAATACTCGAAACTCACACAGCAGCATCAGCAGGGCTTAAAAGATGGATAGGTGCGAAAAAAAAAGTGGAAAAAATTGGAAACTTCCCAGTTTCCGGGGACTTTTCTGTCGTCCAAAATGTGACAAAAAACGCTTTACTATAGCCTTACCTTCGGCCAAAAAAGTCCACATTTTCAAACATGGCCAAAATACCCGAAACTCGAACAGCAGCATCGGCAGGGCTTAAAAATAGGGTAGGTGCAAAAATAAAGTGGACAAAAGTGGAAACGTCCCAGTTTTTGGGGACATTTTGTTGTCCAAAATGTGACAAAAAACGCTTTACTATAGCCTTACCTTCGGCCCAAGAAGTCAAAATTTTCAAACATGTCCAAAACACAACACTTGAAACTCGCACACCAGCATCGGCATGGCTTGAAAATAGGGTAGGTGCAAAAATAAAGTGGAAAAAAGTGGAAACTTTCTAGTTTTTGGGGACTTTACTGTCGTCCATAATGTGACAAAAAACCCCTTACTATCCTTGCCTTCGGGCAAAAAAGTCCAAATTTTCAAACATGTCCAAAATACCAAAAACTCGCACGGCAGCATCCACAGGGTTAAAAATAGGGTAGGTGCAAAAATAAAGTGGAAAAAAATGGAAACTTCCTGGTTTTTGGGGACTTTTTTGTCGTCCAAAATGTGACAAAAACGCCTTACTATATGACCTTACCTTCGACACAAAAAGTTCAAATTTTCAGACATGTCCGAAAATCTCAAAACGCGCACAGCAGCATTGGCAGGGCTTAAAAATAGGGTAGGTGCAAAAATAAAGTGGAAAAAAGTGGAAACTTTCTAGTTTTTGGGGACCTTTCTGTCGTCCAAAACGTGACAAAAAACGTCTTCCTATATCCTTACCTTCGGCCAAAAATGTCCAAATTTTCAAACATGTCCAAAACACTCGAAACTCGCACACCAGCATTGGCAGGGCTTAAAAATAGGGTATGTGCAAAAATAGAGTGGAAAAAAGGGGAAACTTTCTAGTTTTTTGGGGACATATTGTTGTCCAAAATGTGACAAAAAACGCCTTACTAAAGCCTTACCTTCGGCCCAAAAAGTCAAAATTTTCAAACATGTCCAAAACAGAACACTCGAAACTCGCACACCAGCATTGGCAGGGCTTAAAAATAGGGTATGTGCAAAAATAGAGTGGAAAAAAGGGGAAACTTTCTAGTTTTTTGGGGACATATTGTTGTCCAAAATGTGACAAAAAACGCCTTACTA
>JAFBJU010000900.1:1541-97399 GCA_016785305.1 Colistium nudipinnis | reverse complement strand
CACAGCAGCATCGGCAGGGCTTAAAAGATGGATAGGTGCAAAAAAAGTGAAAAAAATTGGAAACTTCCCAGTTTTTGGGGACTTTTCTATCGTCCAAAATGTGACAAAAACGCCTTACTATCCTTACCTCCGGGGAAAAAAGTCCACATTTTCAAACATGTCCAAAACACTCGAAACTCGCACACCAGCATCGGCAGGGCTTAAAAATAGGGTAGGTGCAAAAATAAAGTGGAAAAAAATGGAAACTTTCTAGTTTTTGGGGACTTTCCTGTCATCCAAAATGTGACAAAAAACGCCTTACTATAGCCTTACCTTCGGCCCAAACACTCGAAATTTTCAAAAAAGTCCCAAACCCTCAAAACTCACACAGCAGCATCGGCAGGGCTTAAAAGATGGATAGGTGCAAAAAAAAGTGAAAAAAATTGGAAACTTCCCAGTTTTTCTGTCGTCAAAATGTGACAAAAAACGCCTTACTATCCTTACCTTCGGGGAAAAAAGTCCACATTTTCAAACATGTCCAAAACACTCGAAACTCGCACACTAGCATCGGCAGGGCTTAAAAATAGGGTAGGTGCAAAAATAAAGTGGAAAAAAGTGGAAACTTTCTAGTTTTTGGGGACTTTACTGTCGTCCAAAACGTGACAAAAAACGCCATACTATCCTTACCTCCGGGGAAAAAAGTCCACATTTTCAAAAATGTCCAAAACACTCGAAACTCGCACACCAGCATCGGCAGGGCTTAAAAATAGGGTAGGTGCAAAAATAAAGTGGAAAAAAGTGGAAAGTTTCTAGTTTTTGGGGACTTTCCTGTCGTCCATAATGTGACAAAAACCACCTTACCTTCGGCCCAACACTCGAAATTTTCAAAAAAGTCCAAAACCCTCAAAACTCGCACAGCAGCATCGGCAGGGCTTAAAAGATGGATAGGTGCAAAAAAAAAGTGAAAAAAATTGGAAACTTCACAGTTTTTGTGAACTTTTTCTGTCGTCCAAAATGTGACAAATACGCCTTACTATCCTTACCTTTGGGGAAAAAAGTCCACATTTTCAAACATGTCCAAAACACTCGAAACTGGCACACCAGCATCGGCAGGGCTTAAAAATAGGGTAAGTGCAAAAATAAAGTGGAAAAAAGTGGAAACTTTCTAGTTTTTTGGGACTTTTCTGTCGTCCAAAATGTGACAAAAACGCCTTACTATAGCCTTACCTTCGGCCAAAAATGTCCAAATTTTCAAACATGGCCAAAATACTGGAAACTCGCACAGCAGCATTGGCAGGGCTTAAAAATAGGGTAGGTGCAAAAATAAAGTGGACAAAAGTGGACAGTTTCTAATTTTTGGGGACTTTTCTTTCGTCCAAAATGTGACAAAAAAACGCCTTACCTTCGGCCCAAACACTCGAAATTTTCAAAAAAGTCCAAAACCCTCAAAACTCGCACAGCAGCATCGGCAGGGCTTAAAAGATGGATAGGTGCAAAAAAAAGTGGAAAAAATTGGAAACTTCCCAGTTTTTGGGGACTTTTCTGTCGTCCAAAATGTGACAAAATACAACTTAGTATCCTTACCTTCTGGCAAAAAAGTCAACATTTTCAAACATGTCCAAAACACTCGAAACTCGCACACCAGCATCGGCTGGGCTTAAAAATAGGGTAAGTGCAAAAATAAAGTGGAAAAAGTGGAAACTTTCTAGTTTTTGGGGACTTTTCTGTCGTCCAAAACGTGACAAAAACGCCTTACTATAGCCTTACCTTCGGCCAAAAATGTCAAAATTTTCAAACATGGCCAAAATACCCGAAACTCGCACAGCAGCATCGGCAGGGCTTAAAAATAGGGTAGGTGCAAAAATAAAGTGGACAAAAGTGGAATGTTTCTAATTTTTGGGGACTTTTCTTTCGTCCAAAATGTGACAAAAAACGCCTTACCTTCGGCCCAAACACTCGAAATTTTCAAAAAAGTCCAAAACCCTCAAAACTCGCACAGCAGCATCGGCAGGGCTTAAAAGATGGATAGGTGCAAAAAAAAGTGGAAAAAATTGGAAACTTCCCAGTTTTTGGGGACTTTTCTGTCGTCCAAAATGTGACAAAATACAACTTAGTATCCTTACCTTCTGGCAAAAAAGTCAACATTTTCAAACATGTCCAAAACACTCGAAACTCGCACACCAGCATCGGCTGGGCTTAAAAATAGGGTAAGTGCAAAAATAAAGTGGAAAAAGTGGAAACTTTCTAGTTTTTGGGGACTTTTCTGTCGTCCAAAACGTGACAAAAACCCCTTTATCATAGCCTTACCTTCGGCCAAAAATGTCCAAATTTTCAAACATGGCCAAAATACCCGAAACTCGCACAGCAGCATCGGCAGGGCTTAAAAATAGGGTAGGTGCAAAAATAAAGTGGACAAAATTGGAAAGTTTCTAATTTTTGGGGACTTTTTTTTCGTCCAAAATGTGACAAAAAACGCCTTACCTTCGGCCCAAACACTCGAAATTTTCAAAAAAGTCCAAAACCCTCAAAACTCGCACAGCAGCATCGGCAGGGCTTAAAAGATGGATAGGTGCAAAAAAAGTGGAAAAAATTGGAAACTTCCCAGTTTTTGTGGACATTTCTGTCGTCCAAAATGTGACAAAATACAACTTAGTATCCTTACCTTCGGGCAAAAAAGTCAACATTTTCAAACATGTCCAAAACACTCGAAACTCGCACACCAGCATCGGCAGGGCTTAAAAATAGGGTAAGTGCAAAAATAAAGTGGAAAAAAGTGGAAACTTTCTAGTTTTTGGAGACTTTTCTGTCGTCCAAAATGTGACAAAAAACGCCTTCCTATAGCCTCACCTTCGGCCAAAAATGTCCAAATTTCCAAACATGGCCAAAATACCCGAAACTCGCACAGCAGCATCGGCAGGGCTTAAAAATAGGGTAGGTGCAAAAATAAATTGGAAAAAATAGGAAACTTCCAAGTTTTTGTGGACATTTCTGTCATCCAAAATGTGACAAAAAACGCTTTACTATAGCCTTACCTTCGACCCAAAAAGTCCAAATTTTCAAACATGTCCAAAACACTCGAAACTCTCAAAGCAGCATCCGCAGGGCTTAAAAATTGGGTAGGTGCAAAAATAAAGTGAAAAAAGTTAAAACATTCTAGTTTTTGGGGATTTTTTGTCCTCCAAAATGTGACAAAAAACGCCTTACTATAGCCTTACCTTCGGCCAAAAATGTCCAAATTTTCAAACATGGCCAAAATACCCAAACTCGCACAGCAGCATCGGCAGGGCTTAAAAATTCGGTAGGTGCAAAAATAAAGTGGAAAAAATTGGAAACTTCCCAGTTTTTGGGGACTTTTCTGTCATCCAAAATTGGCCAAAAAATGCCTTACTATAGCCTTATCTTCGGCTCAAAAAGTCAACATTTTGAAACATGTCTAAAACACTCGAAACTCGCACAGCAGCATCGGCAGGGCTTAAAAATAAGGTTAGTGCAAAAATAAAGTGAAAAAAGTTCAAACATCCTAGTCTTTGGGGACTTTTTTGTTAACCAAAATGTGACAAAAAACGCCTTACTATATAGCCTTACCTTCGGCCCAAAATGTCAACATTTTCAAACATGTCCAAAACACTCGAAACTCGCACAGCAGCATCGGCAGGCCTTAAAAATAGGGTAAGTGCAAAAATAAAGTGGAAAAAAGTGGAAACTTCCCAGTTTTTGGGGACTTTTCTGTTTTCACTTTCTGTCCAAAAAGAGACCAAAAAACACCTTACTAGATATAAAGTGAAAAACGTGATAATATAAAATGCCATCGAAACATTTCAAAAAACACGTATATAATGCAAAGCAACGTCTTCTCCTTGTTCCAGCTTCCACTGCTCTGGGTTCCAACCGCAGATGGCAAAAGAATCCATTTCAGTTTCTGGGGCATCCACTGCCCAGGGGCTACTGGCCTATACCGTTAATTAATGGGTTCTGAAGCACCTGTTGGGATCTTGGGCTCTCTGTCAGGCCATCACCTTTGAGCAAATATTATACTTTTTCATATTTAATGTCCTCAATGACACATTTTAGTTTGATGCAGTGGGAGTGTGCAGTAGGATGACATACAATATGTTATGATTAGCTTGAGGAAATTATGTCAATCACAAGGAAAATGTAACAGTCGAATATGTTGCCTTACGCGAGATAAAACAAGGGAAATGAATAGCCTTCTATTTTCCTTGGTGTGCCTTTACACAGGTATATGCATATATTTTGTTCTATTATGTGTATGAATATTACGCAAATACTAGGCAGTGGTTTCTATGCCATGAAGGTAGATTAGCAAGGTATATTATAGCAACGGGGCAGATACAAAAACATTATGCCTCTGATAACTAAACCATGCATACATTCTAGCAGGTTCTTATATTATAATCCGATGTGCTACCAGGAACTACCATTTAGTGTAGTCTACTTGTTGGTCTGACCAAAAACAACATGCAGGCATTTAGGTAGGATTTTAAAGCAAAAGATTTTATTAAGTTCCAAAGTGATTACAAGTATACCAAAACCAGAATTAAAACAAAAATAAAAAGATGAAAAACAAGTCCAAGCACTCAGACCAACTCTTAATGTCCAAGTCCATGCGGCGGCAAGATGTGGATCCAGAATACAGTCAAGCCTGGCTTGGTCCTCCGCTGCTCTGTGAGGTCTCCAACTGACAAACATAAAGTACAACCAGAATCAGCGGACGGGGCAGTTTCTTCTGCTTTTGCCTAAATAGGTGGATAAGATCTCTGTGGCAAAGTTATAACCACTATAGTTTCAAACATTTTACAACATAAACCCAGTGAAATCCACACAGATATCTATAATGTAAATAGTGCAGGAGATGAGTAGGCAAGCAAAAACGAAGAAAACCAAAGACTGCAACCAAACAAATCAACTGCATGTGCAAGTGAATAAACGGCATGGAAAAACACTAAGGCAGCAAGCTAAACAAGAGGCTCTTATCCTCGTTTTTAACCGTGATTAGGCCCTCCGATGCTCTGCGTATACTTGCGGGGCTCTCATTCCATCACACCCAACCATCCAATATCAATAGGAAACACAAGAGAGGCTTACCCAAGAGAAGCCCGTGTTTCCCTCCTTCTCTGTCCTGGCTGCTACTTTCCAGACGTTCCAGACTATGCGGTCCCGCAGTCAAGCTTCCTCTCGCGTACACGGCGTCTTCTCTGTCGCCTCTGCTCCACAGCTCTGCCTCCGCGGTCGCCAGCCACCGGCGTCCCAACACACCAGTGTCTCCCCTCCACGGCGATAACGGCTGTCGGGGGCAAGACAGCGCTCCCAGCGCACCAATCAGCGCCAGATTTCCCCAGGTGCACTTCCGGGTTGTTTTGCGAACTCCCGCGAAAACCAAGAAAGTGACAACCCAAAGTGTGCGCGCACACACAAGACACTCGCACATCTGCCATCGCCCTGTAACATATATGTGCAGGCGCATACGCAAAGTTTCAATAAATATTAAGGGACCTATCAGCTTATGTTTTTTTCTGTCTGTCCTGTTTTTAATGGCTTATAAAATAACATGGTGTGCATGTCTAACTGATTTATAAAGGAATAATTTAAGAAATACAGGCAAACAAAATAAAGACAGAATGCATATATGTTGTCGTTTACAAGGATTGGCTAAAAAATGGCCTCCGTACCTTCCCAAAATAAATGTGTGCAAGCATTAAAATACATCACTTTCCTATGTATCCTCAATAATAAGTATGTCTGCACTTGCTCACTCCCCGATAACTGCCGTTCATGTATATGCAATGCGCTTCAAGGCTCTGGTATAGAACAGACAATGCTTTATGATGCCTGAGCATTGTTATGCATAGAAAAATCAATGAAGTGACTAAATAGGTCATTTACAGCTCAGCACCAAAAATATGTGATGTATGTGTAAACCCGTTACATCGCGTCGGGTTAGGGGTAGGGTGGTTAAATGTTCTTTTTACACAAATCTATATATCCTCAACTTATGTTTAGACACAGACAGACAGTTATGAGAGTGCATTTCTAGTTAAGATGCTTATTTTGGCAGAGGATCATGCGGAACCCTGAGGTGCCCAAAGCCAAAACCATTTCATTATTCTAAACTTATCACCTGTGAGTCAAGTCGCTGAGTTTGGCTCATGGGTGGGTGGACGCAGGGACTGACGGACCAACGGACGGGCTGTGGAGGGAGGAGGGACGTGCACAAGTTCTCTATGTCTGGAGAGCGCACCACGACGCCAACCTCTCCACGCTCTCCACGGGCGCAAAGGAAAATGCCCTCATCTTGAGGCTTGGCAGACGCCGGCAGGAGAGTCACTGAAAATACTTTCTGCATCAGCATCTTCTTTTAGGCACGGGAGGCATCGCCAAGCGTCGCTGTACTGATGGATTTCGCCGGGAAGCGAACAAGCGTCCTGCTGCTGGCGCTCCTCTCCGCGCAAGGTAAGACGCGGCGCGCCGGGCGCTTCGACTCGTAACCACAAAGTAGCAGGGCACTCATTACATTAGGTGTAACGCCACTTGATTTAGTCAGTCATCGAAATGGTTCGTGACATTGCTTGTCAAATCAGTTTCCCCACCTCAGACGAACTCCCCTGTGAGACAGTGCCCTTTTCCCTAATCCAGAGAGTGCCGCTCGATACATTCAGTCGGCAACATGATGATAATGAAAATTCCACTCGGGCGGATGCGGACGAATATTGGTGGTGATGCATCTCGATGATGAAAATCTACCCGTGGCAGATGGTGAATTAATAGATTTTCAAAATATTCAGATAATCCATTAGTGTGCAACTTGCAGCAAAAGAACTCACGCTCGCACACAAAAGCACATACACACAGGCGCACGCATACACAAACAAACATACGCACACACGCGCGCACACACACACACCCTAAATGTAATCACCATAACTTCATTCCTAACCTTAATCCCTAGCCTTACCGTAACCTAAGCCTAAATCGAATTATAACCCTAAAACCTCACAAAACATTATCACATTATTTGGACCAGCCAAAATGGCCTTACAAGGATAGTTTTGAAACAACATTTATCCTCACCATTTTATAAACAAACACACAAACACAAACATTCTACAAATACTGTGTTTGTATTTATGTCCTAACTGATTATAAACCCCGCCTTGACATGAAATATAATATCATGTGTGTCGTCAAAAGTTGTGTCATCACGACCATGTTATGTGTCGTGAGGGACCATAATCGCATCTGGATGCATAATTCATCTGGGATATTTTAACGTGCACGAGGGGTTTCGTTTTCTCAAGAGATGGTGATCTGGGATCATGACATGTTGCATTAGCTAACATCTCAGCCCATGAAGCGACTGGGAGGCACCCATGCATGTATCAAACGAGCCAACAAATGGAGGACATACATTTCTCCAACAGACGCCAATTGACTTGAACTGGTGATTTCATACCTGGATCAACCAGACGCTAAGGACTGTGGGTTTCCTCCACCCACAGAGGTCACCAGTCATGGTTGGGGTTTCTGTATTGCAGTGGCGTCCTGAAGCTGTAAGGGTTGCTCTGTGGCTCAGAGGCATATGAGCTGGCAGATGGTTGCAAGTGCTCTTCAACAAAAAGAAACGTTCAAGTTGACACTTTGAGGGAAAACTCTCAATGTCATTAGTTTGAGACACTGAATCAGTTAGATTGCTTTGGCAAATTGTCTATTTTGTCTTACTCTCTGGGTGATCCCTTTCCTTATTTTCAGAAAAACAGCAGGCTTTTAAACCTGCGGAGAATAGATCAATGCTTTTTAAGCTAAACTTTTAATGCTGTGTCTACGTGGAACTGTTTGGTTACGCCACATCTGCCATAATCTAGCGCAGGCTCCCTCACTTTCCTCTTTCTCTTCCTCTCTCTGTCATTCTCTAAAACTGGACAGAAACGGCTGACTGCTTCGCGACTTGCCACACTGGGTCAATTTGGAAAGAAACTAAAATATTGGTGCCGTGAAGGGAAAATGACATCAATACTCTCAATACACAATAGATTATTCTCAATTCAGAGGAAATGTCATTGCTCCTAGCTTCTCCTAGTTGCTTGTGGTTAACTTAACGAAAAACATATACAAATAAAAGGATGTCTCCCTTACCTTCTTCTTTCTCTGTCCTCCACCTCTCCTGCCTCCTTCCCTCAATTCCTCATTGGCATTGTGGGCTTTTTTATGATGGTGAACAGGGGTTGTGTAAGCAGATAGGTCTCTGAAAAACACACAGTGACACAAACACTCCCAGTGGGGGTCCGATTAATGGGCTACAGAAGGTATTCTGTCCTGCCATCGACGATGGAGTGATTTGTCCCCACACAGAGGAAATGCTGAGCCTGCAATCCATAGGATTTGGGTATTTCGGTGAAAAATAGACTCTGAATGTAGAGGTTTCGAGGTAGTGAGTGAGAGTTCAGAACAGCAAAGGGGGTTGTAGCTAGAGTTATGACGCTAAAAAATAGAGTCACAGTCTCTGGGAGGGATTGTGAATTGTGGTAGATAGTGGACATCAGCATGTTTCTAGACATTCACCTGCCACCTCTTCCCTGCGTCATCTACAGCAAAAATAGATGTGAGAAATACTCACTGCCATGCCTGTGTTGTGCTGATCTGATTCATAGTATGTTCCAATTTTGACTCTTTTCTCTATTTACTGTGCATTTTAAAAGGCAGGAGCAGCATTACATTAATGTTCTTGATTTTATATTTTTTCTTTCCGCATTTGAATGGGTTTACATTAAGCCTCTCTAGCCCTGATCTCAGTCTGCCTGTATGAAGTTGTCGGGCAGCATCATCGAGCATATTTGCTCGTCTGCCACACTAAAATGCACTTCTGAGCTTGGAACTACAGAACAGCTCTCCGGTTTCTCTCCCAGAAGCAATAGAGCTGCATTAAAGTCTGACAGACAATCAGTGTGTGTGTGTGTGTGTGTGTGTGTGTGTGTGCGTGTTAGTGCGTTTGTGTGTATGGGTGTTACTATGTGTGTGGCCTCAGGACTGTGCGGTGGTTTGAGGATCCTCTTAACGCGATTGTCGTGTGATTATTGTAACCAACCTCCCCATCCCCCCGCCGTGCTCCCTCATGCTCATGTGTGTGACAACCACAGGCGCAGAGGCCTCTTTTTCCATGGAATCCTTCTTATGGATTGGCTTAGACCCCCCCTCTCCTCCTCCAACCACCACCACCACACACTCTTTCTTTCTGTTTTACGCGGACAACTTACTCCAGACAGCGGTGCTACTGGATCCTTCTGGGAAAAGTCAGAAATTGAAAGCTCGAAACGAGGTTGGGCGGGACACCTCACATAGAGGTCAAGGATACCCAAACTTATTCCTCCCACTTCTCTCCCCCAATTTTATTTGAAACGGCTCGATTTCTGTTGACTGGCCTGTGTTCTTAATACGGCAAAATGACACACAATTGCACTTTCTTTGCACTCGATTGTTTGATACAAAGTTGCACTATTATTTTCACTATTTCTGAACTTGGTGTTGGCATGACATAATTGTGAACTTGACGTTATTTCAATATTTTTGAAACCTGGCCTATTACATTCCTGAAGGATTGGGGAAAACAAGTGGGGGAATGTCAGAAAACGCTTGAGAACCAATGGATTTGGAGTTGCAGTCTTAAATTATTGATGTCAATCAGTCACTGTGTCCTCAACCTGCTTTATATACAGTACGTAGACAAAATATCAATATATTTCATTGGTCAGTAGGTGCTTAAGAAAAGTGCTTTCAATGTTAATAGCTCACCTTATGCGACTGATATGAATTATTTTTAGGCACTGATGTGGCAGGAAAATCAGCAGCTCGCTGTGACTGAACGAATGTCAGCGATGACCGAAAGTTTGCAATGACATTGACAAAGAAACTGAATTAAATGTGGGTGACTCACTCCTGGCTGTTACTCCTAATCGGCCCATTCTTGGTGACAGTCGCCTTGCACTCGCACACAATACACACGATAAAACCTGGGACTATAGAGCCGGGCATTGTTCTGATGTTGTGTGTATCTAATATTATGAGAATCTGACCTCTAAACTCCTACAATGAATCTTAGATGAAGGCATGGAGGCAAGGAACTATTGAATTTCATGCATCGGTGAAACACATCATATGCTGCTCAGAGTGAGTCAAATCAAAGGTGACTGGACGCACTGTACATAAATAGGAACCGTGTGCTCACACACGGTTACATGTGTGCACTGTACAGACAAAGCCTCATACATGAAAACGCAAATGAGATAATACATGCACCATATGATTCACGGGATAGTCACAGCACATGAAGTAATCACCGCACATCGTCTCTTGCGTCACTCGGTGTGTCACGGTCATGCCATCAAAAGCCCGGGAGAGCGAAGACACACTCTGGCTCTTCTCTGCTTCTCCCTGTCACTCCTCTCCTCCTATCTCTTCTCTCCACTCTCTCTCTCTCTCTCTCTCTTTGTATCTTTTCCATGCACTCACACACACACACACTTCACACACACAGTCAGCAGTGTATTATTGGAGGATAATTAGTTCCTTCACAGTGTCCACCGCTCGCTCTCAGGCTCATCCTGTTAAGCACATGCCTGATCAAAGAGCACAGCTTTAGGCCCCTGTAGCCACTGAGTGATGGATTCGCTGTTCGGCTTGCTAAGGCTAAATCGATGTGGCTATTTCAGGACGAAACGCGTGACTGCTTGGCTTTGCTTCGTCCGCATCAGAAAAGAGGCTTGTCCGTTTTTTTTAGAGCACCAGGAAAGACTTTCAAGCTCGTTTCACAGTATTTTAATCAACAGGGGTTATGGAAAAAGTTGTCAGCAGCGATTAACCATGTTGTAAAACTTGAGACACATGGGCTTCAGGGGATTCAAAATCCATAGTTAAATTTCCCCAGACTTTATGGAATCATTTCCTGAGATGTATGGTTTGCAGAGGATGTTTTTGAATTTGAACTTTTTTGGATATGTATTTTTGCTCAAAAATAGACTGACCTCCATAAATTATTTGGAACAATAAACACTTATCACCAACTATGTGTCTCACTTTCACGTGCACAGCCATAAATGCACTCTTTGCCAGGCGAATTAAATCCTTACAATAAATGCCATGGAGCAACCACACCCCACTGCCACAGAGAAAAAAAATCACATGCAGCATCAGCGGAAGTGAAAGTGCAAAGGTTATAATTAACTTCTCGTGAATTGTGGCTACTGGAGATCTTAAGTTAAGAAAGACCGGCATTGAGGGAGTGATTGGGCCAACAGATAAAGGAAAATATGATTGGCCTAATTTTTTGTCAGTGTGAACAAAAGGTCCTATTAATTGACTGATTTTAATTGCCCTGGTTTCCCTCGGCCAATTAGAGTCTTGAAGAAGGCTCTGGCAGCGCAGCAAATCCGGGAGCAGCGTGCTGTTTTAAGGCAGGTACCAATGAGGTGAAATTGCACAAGTGTCTCAAGAGAGAGTCTTTTTCATTACGCTTTAAGCTCGCCTGTGCCATGACCTTAGAAAACTTCTTAAGCGCCTTGAAGCCACTATAGTATAAAGAAACTTATTTTTCTTATCCACTGTAGAGTACTGGAACCGGACGGGTTTTAGCTATATTTTAGTCAGGAAACTTCTTGGAGTAGGGTTGTATTGTTCAAATTTAATCAAATTGGTTTTGTGGCGATGACCATAAAAGTGAATAAATCTGTACAACAGCATTTTCATCTCAGTGGTTTCAGGTGTCTACTGCCATCACTGGTCATTTACACGGGACTTAGAATTGTATTTATTTTAAGTCATGCGTGTTGTGTTGTCTTGCTTGTTGTTTGTTTGCACCAGATATTGTGATTATCCTCGTGTTTTAGAGATTTAATTGTTAGCTGGTGGAAATGAGTCTTCGCTACAATGCAATTAGATTGTTATTTCCCCTGCTTTCACAAGTCTGATTTGTGAACATAGAGCATATGATCAGGTCTCCGAGAAAGCGAAGAGACTGTAATGTGATATTTACTGTACGTCTGCAAGATATTCATCTAAGTGTACTCCCAACAGCAATAAATGTAATAACTGCTATATGGCTGGATGACTTTTAAAATGAAATATTTGTTGGTGCGTATAGGTTCTTGAAAATATTGTGTTTAATGAAAGGGAATGTTTGTGGAATTTCAGTGGGGACGGTCCAAACTGAAAGTCCATATTTAGACACATCGATATATTTTGACACAGAAGATAACGAAACAGCAACTGCACTCATTTGCAATCTTACATATAGATTATATTTGGGTGAAGATACATGGCATACATAAAATGAGGATATAAAAATAGTATGGCCTATGAAGAGTAAGTTGATGGGAAAAATATCTCATTTTTAATCAATAATCTGGTTTGTAGAGAGTGAATTGACTCACACAGACAGAACATTTTCCATTAAAGGGTCATGTTTTATTTAGTTGTTGTCAAAGAGACAAACCTTTTCAGTGAATGCCTCTATTTGTGTTTAAATGGGATGTGCTGCATTTGACCTTTTGCTGAAACATATTTTCCTCCATCTCAGAAAGGGTCCTTGCTGCTCGCTAAGTGCAAGTGTAATGGTTTGAGACCGTGTGGAAAAATGTGTGCGTCACTGCTTGACTTGAAAGCAACATGGATGGTGATGGAAGAGGTCGGCCTCTGCTTTTCGCTACACTCATTTATCTATCTATCTATCTATATAGATATATATAATTGCTCAGTTATGCATCCTGTGAATCCTGTTGAACTCTAAATACACCACCATTGAAACCACTGGGGCAGTGTTTTTGACGTTGTGCCGTTGGTGGGAGGTTGTGCTGTCCCAAGTGAGGCAACGTTTTCTGCTTGGGCAGGCTTCGATCTATGTGTCATGACAGGCCTCAGTGTTACCAGCTGCAGATTTCCACAATATAACCTTCCATCCAGCAAAATGGTCTTGTGCAGACTCAGTGATTTTGTTTTCAGTGGTTTCCAGGCTTTGCCATCATTTTGTAAACACAGAGGTGAAATACCTCCCATAACACCATTTGATCTAGCACAGCCTCCGCTCCATCCATAGCAAAGCAAAAACGAGTAAACTCTTAAAGGGTCAGTTCACCGAAATCTATTTCAAACATCCTGCATTTTCCCACTCGTGCCAAGGTTTGAGTTTCTATTCTCCCAGAGCATTTCTCTCAAATCTAAAGTATAAAGAGCTGTAGAGGTTGATTGGAGGTAAATGCGTTTAGAACACAAACAATACTCTGTTTAGCTATGAAGACATTCACCTTGAATCAGCTTGTGTTTCCGACCTCTTATTCATTTCTCCTTTGATTCTCCCTTTCATTAGGCTGCTTTTCATCTAAAGGAGAGGACAGATTATTTCGGAGGTTGTTCCGAAGGTACAACCAGTTCATCCGTCCTGTGGAGAATGTATCTGATCCAGTCACAGTGGAGTTTGAGGTATCCATATCTCAACTGGTCAAAGTGGTAAGAATAGAGGCTGCTTTCTATAAACCAGCAAATACGTTTTATAAAAGCATGTGTACCGTTCAAGCTCCGTCTCACTCTGCTGACTGATGTATCCCTTTTGTTCTAACAGGATGAGGTGAATCAGATTATGGAAACCAATCTGTGGCTGAGACATGTGAGTGGGGTTCATCCTACGTGTGAGATCAGCCTCATTATTTGTATGTATGCGTGTGTGTGAATAATGCAGGTTTTTCCTCATCTTTCAGGTGTGGAACGACTACAAACTGAAATGGGCCCCTGTTGAATATGATGGAATTGAGTTCATACGAGTTCCTTCCAATAAAATCTGGAGGCCGGACATTGTTTTGTACAACAAGTAAGCTTTGTTCACAGGCAGTAAGAGGTGAAAGGCTAATATGAGTGACACAACCATTTCTATGTTCAGTACTTGCAGATAACCACATATTAAAGTGTAAATATTGAAGTTGTGTATATTCGTGTCCTTAATCCTCTTTCCACATGCTGATGTTGTTTATTTATGCCCGACATCCTCTGACATTTTGAGTTAAATGTTGTCATGGCCTTCAAGTGAAATTACATCTATATCTTGAAATTGCTCTCCCCCAGTGCTGTAGGTGATTTCCTTGTGGAGGACAAAACCAAAGCTCTGCTTAAGTTTGATGGAACCATCACCTGGATTCCTCCAGCTATCTTCAAATCCTCTTGCCCCATGGATATCACGTATTTCCCTTTTGACTACCAGAACTGTTCCATGAAGTTTGGCTCCTGGACTTACGATAAGGCCAAGATCGACCTGGTGCTTATTGGCTCAAAGGTCAGTGGGTCCGTAAAGGTCACAGGGAGGAAGTCCAACGTTTCTGTCGGTTATGTCGGTTCTACATGAAATACTCACTGCTCTGTTTTTTGCAGTCTGTCATAGCCGACCTGGTATGAATTTGTGTGAAACTAACGTTTCGCATTTTCATTTCCCCAGGTGAACCTGAAAGACTTCTGGGAGAGTGGTGAATGGGAGATCATCGATGCCCCGGGATACAAGCATGACATCAAGTATAACTGCTGTGAGGAGATCTACCCGGACATCACCTACTCCTTCTACATTCGCCGCCTGCCGCTCTTCTACACCATCAACCTCATCATCCCCTGCCTCCTCATCTCCTTCCTCACAGTGCTTGTCTTCTACCTCCCGTCCGACTGTGGCGAGAAGGTCACGCTGTGTATCTCCGTCCTCCTGTCCCTCACTGTGTTCCTGCTGGTCATCACCGAGACCATACCTTCGACGTCCCTCGTCATTCCTCTGATCGGCGAGTACCTCCTCTTCACCATGATTTTTGTTACACTCAGTATTGTCATCACCGTCTTCGTGCTGAACGTCCACTACCGCACTCCTATGACTCACACGATGCCCGAGTGGGTGAGGGCGGTGTTCCTCGGGGTGCTGCCCCGGGTGATGCTGATGAGGCGGCCCATCGACCAGGGCTGCTCCTCCCCTGCTAGCATTACGGCAGGGTCAGGGGGGGGAGGAGAACGAGGAGGGAGCAGCAGAGGAAAAAAGAAGAGAAAAAACAGCATAGTGGGAGGAAGTAGCTCAGGAAGCGTCAGTGTCGGAGGGATAACGGGGGGTGTGGCCTTTCCACCGTTGGATGGTGCCGCTGGGGGAGGGGGGGCCTCCTCCGCTAGTGGCTCCATGAACTGTGTGGAGTATAGTGAGATAAACCGTGAATTGAATCGGGATATAAACAGGAGGTGCCCATATAGAGGCAAGGAGGTACCGACTCCTGTTCCTCCACCGATGGTGCCCCCTCCTCCACCTCCTCCCCCTCCTCCCCTGGCAACCCAGACGCACGGGCCCCAGGAATCAGAGCTGCCCAAGCCACCGAGGCCCTTGAAGGCCTCGTCACCCGTCAACGCCGTCGTTGCCTTCTCCGTGATGTCACCAGAGATCAAGCAGGCCATCGAGAGCGTCAAGTACATCGCCGAGAACATGAGAACTCGCAACAAAGCCAAAGAGGTACGTAAGCAAGGGTATTGTTTTACAGTGTTCTTTTTCTGTTGTTTGTTGTTGGACATTCATTTTTCGCAATGATACAGGATGATTTCACCTTCCTTTTGGATTTCTTTTCCATTTACTTTTAACTCTAACAGTTTCTAAATTTAAGTATAATTCAAGCCTTAAAATACAATTTTAAGCCATGTGGTTTCTCTAGAACACGGTGAATAGATTTTGTCCATACAGTGCTCACAGCAGGAACATGCACGGCACGCGCACACACACACACACACACACACTCAGGAGTGTGAATTTCTTTTACCAAGCTTAGTAAATGGCGTAGAAGCCATTTAGACTGAGCTATAAAGGGAGTGTAAAGCTGCTTGTTTGTTGCTGATACAGAGCTTTGCGTATGCCTCCTGCACGCTCTGGATGGTCCTGATATGTTTGTTGCCTCAGCTCCATCTTTTCTTAGCAAAGCTGTGATCTCTCTTTGAGGCGTGTAGAATAGCAGTATGGCCTCTTCTATAGGCAAACAATGGCATTATGGTCAGTGCAGCCGCAATCCTATTGTCCACACCTGACAGATCAAGGACTACACATACTACACACACACACGCGCACACACAGACATACCAATAAAGGGTTGAAACGGGTATGCCAGCAGTTGTGCCATTGCTAGAGATTTCACAATTGTGAAAACGGTGCTATATCATGTGAATTTTGTCCCTCTCCACACATCTAATTTCCCCTCTCGTCTCTCCTCAGGTGGAGGACGATTGGAAGTATGTGGCCATGGTCATTGACAGGATCTTCCTGTGGGTTTTTGTGACAGTGTGTGTGCTGGGAACTGTGGGACTCTTCCTCCAGCCGCTCATCAGCTTCTTAAAATGAGAAACGTGTCCCTTTCCTTCTCTTTGTCTACTTGTATCGCTGTCTGTAATACACTTGAATTAGAATCGGAATGATCCTTCCTGCAGCTCTTTCACATCAAACACTGGGCTCTCTTCTTTCTCTATTTATATGTTTTTGTCTCTCCCCTGTACGCCTCTTGCTCTTCTCTGGGACAACATCATCCACTATCATTTATAGCCCTCAGATGTCGGTTTCCTCATATGACTTACCCCATTCCTTCCCCATCAATGCTGTTGTTCACTCTTCTCCAGCTTCTTTATTTTTTTTTCCCAGAATTTATTTCTACATCTGCTCTCCTTCTTGTCATCCTCCAGTTTTCATCTTTTTCCTCCGCTTTGACCTGCCACTGCTACCTACAGCTTTTCTATTTACAGTCATGTTCTGTCTCCCATTGTGCCCAAACTGCTCTGAATTTTCACCCTTTTTTTATTATTATAACTACTATATTATGATCTCCTTTATTCAGCCAAGTAGATCCTCTCATTGAGATCTCTTGAGAGTGACTGGTGAAGAGAGTGGCATAAACATTGTTACAGCAATAAACGCAGACAAATGCAGCTCTCGCACAACACAAACTCATCACATTAGCCATTACATACAATATCCAAAAATTCAGCTATAACAGGTGCAACTTCCTAAAACAAATTAAGTCAAAATTCCCAATGAAACCACAAGTATTATCCCAATCCTTTAAAACTAACATAAATCCTCTTTCAGCTCAGGAGTTGACAGTTTAGTAGACAAAAACCTCAACACTATAGTGACTCTTCCATTGGTCACTGCGACGAAGACAATACACTCGCGGTACAGTACAGTATGTCCGCTTAAAATTTCGAAATGAAAATGACTTCTATTTTTTGTACAGCTGATGTGTATAATTTGGTGGCGTTGTCAATTACCTGCAATCATTCATGTTTCACCCATGCATACCTTTGTGAACTGTGAGTAAGCAATGCATGACTTCTGAGAAGGACACTGTATGACGGTGCACCCTTGATGATGATTTGTTTTCCACATGTGGTCACACTAATCATAATAATGCACTGCACATTAATACACAACATCAAACTTACAATGTATAGACATTCTTAATTGCACAATGCAGATTAAACTTGTAAAAACAATGCCCAAAACGGTCTAACTAATTTCTAATAATAAAAAGGTTCCTGGCCTCAAACTCTAGAATGTCTATCGTTTCCTTGTCGTCTCCGTGTGAGTTTCCGTCAGTCCTACGGTTTTCTGCAACAATATAAAAAGATACAAGTAAGGGGGAATTACCTTGGAAGAGCAGAGAGCAAAAATTCCATTGCAAGTGAGATGCATTTATTCAGATTTAGCATTTTCAGGTTTTGTCCTGTTGCAGACTCCCATCATTCTGCATTTAATACCCCATAATGAGAAAGCAAAAACTGAATTTGAAAAATCGGCTTAAAATTGTATTTAAGGGAAGACTAAAACATCATATTGATGATAGGAATTCGGACCTTTTGCCACTCATTTAGCTCTTAATCTTAGTCTTTACAGCTTGTTTGGAGCAAATGCAAGGG
Organism: Colistium nudipinnis; assembly: GCA_016785305.1. Taxonomy (NCBI): domain Eukaryota; kingdom Metazoa; phylum Chordata; class Actinopteri; order Pleuronectiformes; family Rhombosoleidae; genus Colistium; species Colistium nudipinnis. The sequence goes on along the minus strand of JAFBJU010000900.1, from coordinate 79,459 downwards.
AGAGATACAGAAAGGTCTACTGCAAATATAGTTTCTAAAAGAAAGACAACTTTTCTTCCATTCTTTCTTCAGTGTTCATTTTAATGAGCAAAACAAGAGCCAATGGTCTATCAGTGACAGATGGAAGGTCCTGCTGTCTGTGTTTTTATGACATAACAATAGTAGAAATGTGTTTCTTAACCATCTCTAGGCCATTATCAAAGTCTGTGGGTTTTTGAATTATTCTTAGGGTTATTTTAACATATTTTTTAGAAGTACTCTTAATAATAATAATGTCATATTAACAATAGTTTTGCTAAGCAATGGTTACTAATGCAACTAACACTGCTTAAACTGTGACTTGAAACCCGTGAGGATAAGGAGGGAAGATCTGTGCGAATATTGCTCAGTCAGCCAAACACAAGATCCCTCTGAACACCAGCTTCTGCAGCGATGTCTCACAGTTACAAGACCATTCTTAGGATGGGGCAGGTGGTCATTATCTTATATTAGGTGTACTTCAATGAGTTTGCATCTGCTGGTCACTTAAAAAGAGAAGCGATAGGATACTGGGGTCATGGTCACAGGGCTGTAGGACTGGACTAAAGAGAATGAAAACAAAGGCAAGAAGGATTGACAAGAGAAGACAGAGAGTGGTTGGTGGAGTTGAGGAACTGGTCGAAGCAGCTCATGTAACTCCTGTATGCGTTGCATACAATGCCGGGAAATAAGAATAACGACCTGTACGCTAGGATTAATTATGGCCAGGAAAGCATTCTATTCAAAATACCCTCAAATCTTAATGTATTATGACTCTCTTACTTTACTGACCGCTTGGTTTTACCAATTTAAGTTCTTTCCCAATAAAGGTTGTTGTTGGTGTTGTTATTATTTACAGGTTTGGCTTAGTAACATACGGTAAAATCTGTTCAATTATTATTTATCTGGACTACATTTTTAATAAATGTTTTTGATGACAATTCAGACATTTCAACAAAAGTATGGAATCAGTTATAACAAAAAAGCGTAGACAGACATTCACGTGCACTAATACACGTTTAGTGAAGCAACAAAAATATATCCAAATGGCACAAACAGCATCTCGAAAGCCTAAAGCACAGCAAAGCATTTTTTCTTATGATGCCCATCTCTTTTTCTGACGTATCAAAGGTCATGGGTCTGACTGTGCCTGTCAGCTGAGAGACACACACCACACATGCACGCAGACACACACACACACAAACAAACTGACAATTCTGGTGGTGCAGCAACAAAATGTGGCCCCTTTCCCTTCAAGTCAGACTGAGTCTGGCTCTCGCTTTGAATCGGCCCACCCTGTGGCTCACAACCACTCAATCGTTCACGCTTAATCCCCACTTGTGAGCACCGAATGTGTGTGTGCACAAATCTGTGAATTCATGACTGTGTGTGTGTGTGTGTGTGTGTGTGTGTGTGTGTGTGTGAGAGAGTGTGTGTGTGTGTGTGTGTGTGTGTGTGTGTGTGTGTGTTCAAGAGGGAAGGGGGAAGATTGCATATGTCACCTGAGGAACCAAGAGCAGGAAACAGAGGGAGAAAGTGAGATATTGTGACAGGGTGTGTGTATGTTTATGTAGGCCACACTGCATGTACCCTCTTCTGCATGGCTCTCGTGACATAGGGATTATGGGATGGATGGAGTCTAGTTATAAATATGGAGATGGAGCAGCAACAGCCGTACAACACCCCCACACAATATCCCATCAGTCTCGGTCTGCTGCCTGACAGGGTCACATCCGCACCTGGCTGCCACAGAATGAAGACATCAGCCAGAGAAACAGCAACTCCGGGTATACTTGGAGATCTTTTAAATGTAACAAACTTGCTGCTCTCAAACTGAATGAGTTGCTCTTTCAAAAATAAATGACAAGGATGGAATGGGTGAAAGAAAAAGCCTGACAACACCTCCTTTCCTTGTTTTAAGTCTTAAGTCTCACAAAGAGGACTCTTTTTAATAATTCTGGATACAAATTATACAATATTATGTGGAACACGCATGGGTTTGCCACTCCTCCAGAGCTGCAGCCGCTTTAATCTGAATTTGTAATGGTGCTGGATATTTGAAAGCGGTGGCTCTTTCTTGAGTGATTGGACTTCGAGTACTCTGTGGCAGTCAGAGCAAAGCAGAGCAGAGCACAGCAAAGCTCTTGGTGCTAAATTGAAGGATAATACATTATTAAGCCAGCCACATGGATGAATATTTTACATGATTCCTCGCTGTTGACACCGGCCGTTAGCATTTAGCTCCTGGATACCTGGGCTCCGGCCTGTGTGTCGGCAGAGTGGAATTTCATGCTTCCTCATTGTTACATGATCAAACTTTTTTTTGGAAATGAAATTCCATAACTCTGTTACAAGTCTCACTTTATAAACCGCTTTAGCAATCTCTCATGAATCTATTTTCATACTTTTGATTTCAGGTTTAGGGGACCCGAGAATCAAGTATGTGATGAGGGGCCATCTGCAAGGGGCGTTTAGAGAAAGGTTGGAGAGGATGAGATGGGGCCACAGTGCAGGAGGGTGAATGGTGAAATAGGCTAGTCTCTTGTGTCAGCGGAAGCAGAGCGTTGCCTGCAGCCAGTCAACTGTGGATAAGTAAAGGAGACTCTTCTCTAAATAATTCATTCCAGTGGGAGACTTCACGCACACACACACACACACACACACGCACATATGCTCACAGAGTGCAGGCTTCTAATTTTACTATGATGAATATTTATAGATGGATAAAGAAATGTCTTAGAACTGGGGACATGTATTTTGGTGGAACAACAAAAAATGCTTGTGGCCCTTTTGCGGGGTTTTCTTTCTCGTCTCTGCTGGGTGGTATTTCCCCTGCCATTTTAGCGGGACCTGTGTCAAATCTGTTGTTAAGAAGAGAAAATGAAGGAAACTATTCAATGGTGGAAGATGCTGATGTGTTCCTTTTGACATTGCGTCGTGCTCACTGTTATCTTTAGGAAACAATGTTATATAGGTCTTATTCTGTTAGCGATACTCGTATTCTAACTTGCGCAGACCTGGGGTACTGGTAACAGACATTACATGCTGAGAGCTGGTTAGCATGACACATAACTCGAGGAAAACTGTAGGGGAACAAAAAAGAGGAAAAGAAAAAAAGACATGCAGTAACACTGGTATTTAAATGGACTTCAAGGTTTGAAGCTGGACACTGTGTTTATGTTTTCCTCGACTAAAATGTGTCTTTTGTCCTTTATCACTGTCTCATTGCACTCTGTTGTCAAGCAGTATCACCAGACTCTGCTCCTCCTCATTATTTAACAATGAATATGTGAGCATTAAATGTTAGCAAGTCTTTCAGGAGTGATGACTCAAACTGCAAATACAAAAGTCATTCAATTTTTTCCAAGGGTTTCTCGGAAACAAAATATCTCCCTGAGCCAAAGTTGGAAGAATAGTATATTCAAAGCTCCTTGAATTCCATAATCATTTTTAAAAATTATAGCATTTAGCATTTAGACAGACACAGACCCTGAGGGTGTACAAAATGAAACTTCTGTATTACAGAAGAAGAATGGACACTTTAAAAACCTTTCCAATGCCATTTTCCCTTTGATCTAGTCAGAGTTTTTCATCTCTTTTGCTTTGTTGTACTTTGGTATTTAAGAGCATTTTAAAATATCAAATAACTCTTGCATTATTCAAGTGCAGATAAAAAAAAAAACAGTTCACTTGTAAGTTGTTTTGGGAAAAAGTTTAAATCCTATAAAAGCTAATTGGGGAAGCATTGACATTCCAAAGTTTACAAGGTTAATAGGTTTCTGTTGAAAGTGCTGGTGGTCGCATGAGTGGGCTAACAGTGTTAGCTTATGTGAGACCGCCAACTGTTTATTCTCCTTTGAAGCTTGTGCGAATTAAGATTTTTATTTCATCCCCCCTCCTGCCTTTATCAACCTTTTTTTGAATTTGAGAAAAACAAACAGATTAAGATTTCACCCGTAGGCCTTTGGAGAGAGGGCTGTTCCCCTCTATTTATTAAATATTTCTGCATCAAAAATCAAATCAAATTATGCAGATTTTAATTATTATAACACACACGCACACGCACATACACACAGAATGTATGATCTGTTCACTTCCTTTCTTCTTTCTCTTCATCACCTCCTCTCTCTTTCTCACCAACAGCCTACATTAAATAACACATCTGACATGCACACACGTTGTCCAGCTGCCCACAGTCATCTAGGAAGGGGCCAGCAGGTTTCCAGCCTGCGAGAATTTATGTTTCCGAATGATCAGAGGCGGTTGGGTCGATCTCGGAGGCAGCAGCTGCCTGCCCCACGGCTCCAAGTGGAGCAGAAAATCAGGATAATTTCATTGTGATAATCAGCCTCCCATTTACCCCCATTGCTTCAACCCATGGAGGAGTAGGAGAGGGGTGGGCAACAGGGAAAGGGAGCGTGTGAAAGAAAGAGGGAAGAGGAAGACAGAAAATGTGTGGCTTATGCCTGGTTAGCAGCAGAACATACTTTATAGGCGTGTGGGTGTGTGAGAGTGTGCTGGTGTCGTTATTGTGATAATCAGCCTCCCATTTACCCCCATTGCTTCAACCCATGGAGGAGTAGGAGAGGGGTGGGCAACAGGGAAAGGGAGCGTGTGAAAGAAAGAGGGAAGAGGAAGACAGAAAATGTGTGGCTTATGCCTGGTTAGCAGCAGAATATACTTTATAGGCGTGTGGGTGTGTGAGAGTGTGCTGGTGTCGTTATGTGTTGTGTTAGTGTTTATCTAACCATACTTGCGGGGACCCGCATTGTTCCTGTCTATCCCCTGTTATTTAAAATCTTAAAGAGTGTGTGGTTTGGGGCATGTGATACCCATTGCTGAGATTTTGTAATTATCAGATGTACACATACTTTTGTCAGCAGTTAGTAGCAGCGCAGGCTTTGCAGTGCACATTAACTAATGAGATGTGCTATTGTTTTCAAGCTGAGCTGATAACACTGACTTCAGCCCTGGAGATTTGAGTATAGTGCACAGCTACAGGTACGGAATGTTATACATAGCAGTGTTAATTGCATGCAGCTTGTGGCTGCAGTCAGATAGTGGACAATATCAGACACACTGAGATAAGTATCCCATAAGAATACAATAATTCTAAATTATTGTGGAAACTGGTAAATTAATAAACATATAGACATGATGATGCCACCATAAATCTGACTCTCAGACACTGCATCAACACATTGATGAGAGATTTTTGATCCACTTATATAACAATAAGTTGTCACAATCTTTACAAACATGCTGTTCCTGGGTGAGGGTTTGTATCAGCGCCCTCCAGTGGACAAATGCGACAGCGAAATTGACAGCAGATCTCATCTGCCATTTAAACTTTGACCTATTACTCCTTCACTACAACGAAGCTTTTCACATGGAGTAAAAGCCGTATTTATCGCACAACACAAAGCTGAAGGCGTCAGAAAAATCTAAAATACTAACTATGGATATTTAAAATAATAAGGTATAAGATGCAGTTTCCATTCATGGCCCCGATTTGTATACTTCTGTTGCTCTCTCTACAACAACACTATCACAGGCCTGTTATTGGAAACGGACGTTTATTGCTGGGACATGTCTAAGTTATGCTGCATCCTGGCACATCAGGTTAGCGTTACTTAAATGTAAACACAGCACAAAACATCTCAATAACTTAAGGACTACATTTCACGTAAACAAAATTGACACGCAGGGGCCACAAAAACAAACAACCATTTTTAAAAGTTCGACAAATACCTGGATGGCCACTTGTCATGAAAAGAGGTTTTGCCCTTGAAAGTCTTTTAAGCTTCCTTTAAAGGGATTAAAGTGTCTTTTACCGTCTGCTTGGACTTCGGACGTGAATACCACATGGACGAGTAAACAATTGCAGTGTAATGAAACAAGGTACACCTTACCCGGTGTATGGTCCTACAATAAACTTGGCCGAGGGGGCACTACAAATGTAGAATATTAGTTCCGGATGAGAAATATTTATTATGTACACAATATAATTCGTGAACTAATACATACGTGATTACATTGTTTTAAAGACACGAGCATTCATTTTACCAGTAACACATACATACGATATCCATTTTAACCTCAAATCAATTGAAGTAATTCATTATTAATGTGTTTTTATTGCATTGAATTACCATGTCGCCTTTTTTTCATTAATGATCCATTTATCGTGAATTTGTTAAACGGCACTCACAACTTCTACGTTTACATTGGAGCAGCACTGGTTCCATGCGGAGCAGCGTCATACAGATAAGAAAACCAACTTGCTTCGTGGTCGGGAGCAGTTTTTGAACTCCTCCCCTGAGCAGCATTCTCACCCCTCCCTCCCCTCCTGCAGAGAGCCGCCCAGCTCACAGCCACAGTGTGCGCACGGCGTCGGACCGGCTCCCCGTCTGTCCCTGCCCTCTGTCTGTCCACCACACCGCAGCAGATAGCTTTTTTTCTGCGTGCCATCGAGTTCTACCGATGGAAAACTCGGCGTCTCTGCCATTACGGTTTACGCACGGCAGTCCTCTCCAGCCGGCATAACAGGAGCGCTGAGCGGGACCAACAGACCCTCACCATGAAGTTGGTGGTCCTCCTCCTCCTCACGTGGATCTCCTGCCCGCTGTGCCTCGCCAGCGCCGCCGGTAAGTACTAATCCAAAAATAAATTCCAAACGTATGCTTTTCGCTTCCTTGCAAAGCGACAGGTTCACTTTGGACATACCATGTGGGGCAAATCCATAACCTCGTGACAGACTAAGATTATCATCTGCTTATTAATTACATGTCCATAAACTGAGGGGGACCAAAAGGTGCTCCGTTCTTATGTTGCATTATTTTTGTGACCAGTATTCGTCCTTACTTTTTTACCATATTTCCTCACAGGTCTGTTATCCTTTAAATCATTATTTCTGCTCTCCATTTCTACTATCTGAGATTAACAAAAGAAATAGCATGATCAGAATCCAAACGTCACTCAACTCTCCCAAGAACAGCACGCTGTGCTGTGGCCCAACTCTGTTTCTGCTGAAGTTGATTGTTCATCAAACAAACACACGTGTCAGATGTCACTGCCCAGCTTTCTGCATTTAGATATATTAAGGAATGAGCTCTGCCAGATTTTTTTAGACAGATGGTAAAACACTGCAGAAAGCAGCTGTAGGTTAAAGGTCATCACCTACCTTTTTCCTCACCATGCACATCAGCTCTTAAACTTGATGTACCCCTATGTCTCATTGTATAGCCGTTTCTTGTCACTGTTACTTACTGTATATATATATATATATATATATATATATATATATATATGAGATACTGTATATATGAAATACATCATATAATCTATGATTCTCTCAGCATCTGGACATAGTTATGTTACATCTGCCCCCTCCCCCCTCATTTGTAACTCAATTGTAACAGATTCAGGCGGATCTCATACTCTCTTGAAGTAATATATATGTGTACTACCTCTGAGCACAGAAACATGTGATTTACCAAGCAGAAGGAGATGGAATGGGAATGTTGAAGATGAGATCATCAACATTGTTGTCCATTCTGAGAAATATACAGCCCTGACATTGATTTATGCACAAGACTCATTTCTTATTTAGCAAAATATGCAAATTGATTTTTCTCAGGTGTTTCTCATGTGCCCAATTGCAATGAATGGTGTTTAATCCTCATTGTCTTCCTTTTTCCCAGCTACAAGTGAATTTGTATCCTTGGCGGAGATGGAGGATGCACTGCTGAGAAACCTTTTCCAAGGCTACCAGCGATGGGTCAGGCCAATCCAACGTGCCAACGACACTATTAGAGTGCGCATTGGACTCAAGATCTCACAGCTGGTTGATGTGGTGAGGACAAAAACATCCATCCATTGAATATCTGCAGTATTTATTGCTTTCATTCATTTCCGACCGCTTACTCTAATAGTAGCTAGTGATGTTCGAAGTCCACTTGAAGAATTAATTTTTATTTCTGCAATCTCTTTCTGTGAGGGCCAAGTGTTGAGTGACAGGTTCTCCTTACATCGTTGTCCTTGTCAAGATTCCGGTTGGTAAGGAACACAAGTCAGGCAGATGTAGAAAATCCTCTCTGTAGGCGGATTCATTGTTTGTAATCAGTCCCAATATGGTTGTGTCAGCAGTGAATGTTATGATTCCATATACAGGGGAGTCTATATTAAGATTTATGGGTTTAAAAAATGTTAAATGTGTGAACATATAACGGCAAGAACAAATGTTCCTGTTGAAGTTGCTATTTAGTGCCAGGCGTGTCGCTATCCATGGTGCTGAAACCCAATAGCACCAATGTCACAGTGTGGAGCTTTCTATGGTCCTGAAATAGATCTGTAGCACTCTTTTCATAACTGCAACCACACACTCTGTCTCTCTACAGAGTGTTTCTTTAATATTTCAAAGGTTGCTGTGATGGGTTTAGTTGGTTTAGGTGTTCAAGAGGAGAACGCAGAGAATGCTAATAGAGGAGCCACTCTTGTCTTAAATATTAATCTCAACTGGTTTATACTTAACTCTGCCTTCTTCCACCTGACGTATGTGCTGGTTGAAAAACACTTTGGGAATGAATAAAACAAAACCTCTCTGTGGTACTGCAGAGAAAAAAATATATTAATTTCCATGTTCTGTTGGTTTTTTGGAATCGCGTGTGGGAAAGATAGCCAACCACACATACAGCAGCTTGGCCATACTGTCCCCTGAGTATGTCTGGGCTGCTGTATGTCTGAATTAGATTATGGTTTACCTCTGCTTTGTGTGATCACGAAAATATCCAACTCATTCTGACAGCTGAGGCCGGGTCAGAATACATAGAACAGCCGCATCTTTGAATATATCTCTTTCAATTTCGCCTGGTTTATTTCTCTCGTGTCTCCAATCTACATTTCAAACTCTGTTGATGTTGAGTTGACCATTCTCTATCTCTCTCTGTTCCTGTTTTTGTTGTTCTATTGTTCTATTTAACTGTTGGCATATTTATCACTGCACACACCTCTGGTCTCGTATTTCTTATTCATGTTTGCTAAGGAAGTGACAGAGACAGATTAAATGAGATTCTATCTGCATTCACCGAAGGAAAGTACCAGATGATTTAGTTTCCGTTTAACCAAGCTTCTCATCTAGTCCACTCACCACATCGGATGCGTTGTGCTGTAAAAAGGTTGCATTACATACAACCTGAAAATGTGCAGGGGATCTTTCTCCTTTTGTCTTTCGACCCATTTTTAAACATGCCATTTGTTTGCTGTCTTTGTATTCAGGATGAGAAGAACCAGCTCATGACAACTAACGTTTGGCTTTGTCAGGTAAGAAAAAGGCAAAAATAAAAGACACAAGCGTTTTGTTTTTTTTGCTAAAGAGAGGCAAATTATTTAACTATTATGTATTGTCAGATTACAATACAGAGACAATATGAGTGATCGGTTTCTACTTGGATAATTCCTCATTAAAATGAATTGAAAAAAACAAAATAAAATAAATCAGGTATTTATATAGGTCTAAAAAAACAGTATCCTGTCCCTTGCATTTACCAGGAGTGGATCGATTACAAGCTACGATGGAATCCAGAGAAATATGGAGGAATCACGTCCATCAGAGTTCCCTCTGAAAATATCTGGCTCCCAGACATCGTCCTATATGAGAAGTGAGATTGCTCTGTGTTCCATTGACTTTCAAGATTTGTATATCACCTGTCGTCATGTCATTGAGTTATTGGATTTTAATCACGAAATATAATATCTCTGTATAATAGCTCTATATAAACATATAGAATTCTGTAAATGGGATTCTGATGACGAAGACAGATTTTTATTAACGTTAACTCTCCTCAGTGCCGATGGGCGGTTTGAAGGCTCCCTGATGACCAAAGCCATTGTCAAGTTCAACGGCATGATTACCTGGACACCACCCGCAAGTTACAAGTCCGCCTGCACCATGGATGTGACCTTTTTCCCCTTTGACCGCCAGAACTGCACAATGAAGTTTGGCTCCTGGACGTATGATGGACACATGGTGGACCTGGCTCTGATGGACTACCAGGTAGATCGGAAGGACTTCTTCGATAACGGGGAGTGGCAGATACTCAATGCCACGGGTGCCAGAGGAAACCGGAAGGACGACCTGTATTCCTACCCCTTCATAACTTATTCTTTCATTCTGAAGAGGCTTCCGCTCTTCTACACCCTCTTCCTCATCATCCCTTGTTTGGGTCTGTCCTTTCTGACTGTCTTGGTGTTTTACCTTCCCTCAGATGAAGGAGAGAAACTGTCACTTTCTACCTCGGTCCTTGTGTCGCTGACTGTGTTCCTCCTCGTCATAGAGGAGATCATCCCTTCCTCCTCCAAGGTGATCCCACTCATTGGAGAATACTTGCTCTTCATCATGATCTTCGTCACGCTCTCGATCATCGTCACTGTCTTTGTCATCAACGTCCACCATCGCTCCTCAGCAACCTACCACCCCATGTCGCCGTGGGTTCGGAATCTCTTCCTCCAGAAGCTGCCGAGGTTACTTTGCATGCGTGGACACATTGACCGCTACCACTACCCAGAGCTGGCCCCTGAAAGCCCCGAGCTGAAGCCCCGCTCCGGTGGTCGGAGAGGAGGCCAGAGGAGTGGAGGAGTGACTCCTGAGGGGAAGGAGGAGGAAGTGTGGGCGACCATGCTGGATAAGGCTATCCATTCAGTGCGGTACATCAGCAGACACATCCGCAAGGAGCACTTCATCCGTGAGGTATGTATAGTAATCATCAAGAAAAGGTTAAGCCATTATCGGAATTGTTATTAAGTGATATTTCCATATTCCCTGTCTTTCCTAGGTGGTTCAAGACTGGAAGTTTGTGGCCCAGGTGTTAGACAGGATTTTCCTGTGGGCTTTCCTCTCTGTCGCTGTGCTAGGCACAATCCTCATCTTCACTCCAGCTCTGCAGAAGTTCATGAAAATCACTATTCCAACCGCAAGTGAGGGGCCGCCTTCGAATTAGTGGCAATAACATGCATTTCTCACATCCAACTGCTGATCCACATAAAAAAAAATCTTTAAAACACATATCCGAAGCACATGATACCTCCTCTCACACTACTCGTCTTTATTTTTATTTTTATTTAAGATAAAGTAATAAATGGATCCCTTATGGTAAAACATGTTTGAACTGTGTTACACATTCGTTTGTTATACCAAGACCATGTAGATGTACGTGACCATGTGCACAGTTTGCAAACATCTTTGAAATCTTTTGATGTCTTCGTAAAATTGAGACTTGATTAAGACATGAATGGTCAGAGCTTAATTTCTGATGGTACAGTAGAACACCTTGTACTTTTCTCATACACTGTTCCCTTGTCTGTCTCATATCCTCCTTGGATTTTAAATGTGCTAATCTGCTCTGCTGAATATAAAATACATTATTGAGGTTCTTAATTTAGTGTTAAAAAATAATTAATTACACAATCCACAAAAGTTCCAAGTAATTCCTATTTATTTGTGTTGTTCGGATGTACTTTATTACGCCAATAAAGTTGTTTTGAGGACACAATTCTTACAATGTTTTTACACTGTTTACTGTGTATCCCCTTTCATGAGATCAGAATAAAAGTTTTCATTATATTATCGTGTACATGAGATTCCATGAACATGTGGAATAATCCAGTGAAATGCCCACAGATAACAGTGTTTGAGTGTCAGTACTATTAACATCTCTATAATGTGTGTTGAGAATATTCAAAGATGGCAGCACCACCCAGTGGTAAAACAGAGATGACAAAAAAAAACCGTTGAGGTAAACCTCTAAAAGCGGGATAATGGCCAGTGGAATTGAGGTGAAGCATGGTCAAGGAATGATGTAAATCGGGCAGTGAACTTTTTTTTCCAGCAAAAAAGCTGGTGGTTAGTGGAGTTTATCAAAATTAACATAACAAAAACAAACTTCCTGTTTTAGTCGTGTTCGGTTAACTTGGTATTTCATGTGCAGGTGAGCGTTGTCAATGCACCATAGTTTCTAAAGGAAAACTTTCATAACTTTCATTACAAATCTGTTGAAAGTCATAAATATGCATATACATCTGCAAGAGAGATGTCATTACTATTGATTTCAGTCAAATTGCGCAATTTGAATGCAGTTTTTAGTATCACACAATTATTGTTCATACCCTTGGATATAAAGTCTGCTGTCCAAAAAGTCAAAATAAACACTTTATTCCTATCTTGAGTCTGTGGGTAACAGTGCCCCCTGTAATATTATATATTATATGTTATTAATATGCACTAATTTTTGTGTACATCAACTTTTTAACCACTGGGTGGGGACCTAACCTTTGTTTTGACTGATCCACACTGATTGTTTCGGGACTGGTCACTTCGTTAATGTGAGACACCAATAAGTGAAAATGTGTTTTGTTCTTCACAATTAACTGGAAGCTGTTAATGCTGTGTTAATGAAAGCACTTTACTTACTTGAGATGCACGTAGTGGAGGAGAGATGTATGCACAATGTGGCTTGGCGCTGAATGAAAAGAAAAAGGGATTTAAGGCGTGTTGATCATTCCTTAAATGTATTACATGTTAATATTGACACTCTCAAACAAACACAAAGGAACGAATGCACCGTAATATGAAAACTCACGTGCGTGTGAAGGAATGCTTATCCACAAATATTCGCACACATAAACACACCTTGGCTATAGCTCTGGGACCTGTGCGCTCTCTGTCACAGCATAATCTATTTTGCATATGTCACACATCAAGGTAGCAACTCAGACAAAACCTAAAACTCATCTGACCCCATTCTATCACAGACGCGTGCACTCACATGCACCCAGCTGGGATGGTGCGAATAATTCAAATATTTCAATAGGAAAACAGGGAAAGGGGGTGAGAAGGGATGTTTGACAAAATATGCGGATCAATCTCTGAGATATTTATTTGAGACAGTGTCGATTGTGATTAGGGAACACCCGTCATTTCTTTATCAGATGTGTCACTTGTTTGTTCTGTGGCATTCACATAAGAGAGAAATAATGTTGCTCCGTCTCTGTATTTTCAGCAGTAATGTGTCCTCTAGGTGAGAAAGAGACAATGTTAAGTCCACGGCATTTGAGTCGATTAGTGGAGCGCCTCTCATTTATAAAAGATAAAGAATTAACATCCGCCCTTTAGTCTCCCTCTGCACTCCCTGTAAGACGCGCAGTCTTTCCTCTCTGCCACTGCGCATCTCTGATCCGTGGATCCAAATCACAATGCGGTTTCCTCCCTGTACTTAAAACACGACTAAAACCCGCAAAGCTTCACAGCTTATGACTCAAAAGTGAAAGCAAATCCACAAGTATACCACCTTTTTGATCTTTGAAGCTGAAATAAAATGGTGTTTGACGGGCAAGGTGCCAAACCTCTGTGGTGATGCTGAGAAGTGTCTTTAATCTTTCATTTATAAAGCTGAAGGCTCAGTTTTGAGTTTGTCACTCTTTCTCTTTCTGTCTGCCAAAACCTGTGGGACTCATTCATCATTAGATCTTGGTATCATATCATTTGTGTTCGTATGTAAACTGCTTTAATAACAACATGCTTTTTTGTTCATGCCATTAAAGCGAGTTTATGGAGAGCGAGAGAGAGATAACGAGGAGCCGCCGGAGGCTTTCTGACTAAAAATATGTTTTCAGTAAAAAACAATGACAAGAGCGATCGGCCATTCTTGCGTTTGTAAATATGACTCAATGACAGTATCTTCCTGCATTTATTGATCTTTTCCTCCCCTCGAGCGAAGCTCAACAAGCTGTAAAGACATCAATGGCATACTATCAATTCATAAAGTTGATTAAGAAATAACTGCTCATTCACAAATCCAGCCAACATGGGTTGTGTCTTAGTACACATGAAGCATTTAAATCCAATTTTCTCTCTCCCTCTTGCAAAGTGGTGTAACTGAGGCACCGCTGTAGTTCACCTTTATCCTTCTGGTGCTTGGTGATGCAGGTTTAAGACATAAGCATATGCGTTCAAGGGGGTAAATAAACACCGACTTGCATGAAAGAGAAAACCCCTGCTGCACTGCACAGAGGCTTGAAACCCCCAGGAATGTCAGCATCTGCACCTATAGTAATGTCTATTTTAGTTTACCATAAATAGAACACACACGCACACACACCCACACAGACACACACACATTGTCGTGTCTTGAATGCGGGTGAGCACACCTTGGAGACTGATGCACTAAGCAGATGATCACAAGACAAAATTATAAAGGTACCAAAACTTGATTAGACTATATCCTTATAGCCACATCAATAGGCATATTTAACATACACTCTCGGCCAAATTGAGAAAAACATCAAACTGAAAAAAACATTTACAATCTCAAGGGTTTTGTTTTTATTCATGTGTGCCTCTGTCGGAGTGACCCAGGACTGTCCCACGTGATCAGACAACTTCACCCACATGGCCTGGCTGAGTTAACTGTGTGCGAAGGAGGCAGATTTTCAGGCCAGCTCCGGGCGCGCGTCCCCGTTGCGCAGCGCTGCTGCGCTCTGTGAGTGTGAGGGAATGTGATCCAGCGTGAACGCGCCAGATGGTCCTTCACGCTCATTCTCGTCTGTCAATCTCCTTAATCTCACCCTGTGTGTCTCCCTCCCTCTGCACCCTCATGTCCACAGCAGCCGGAGCTCTCCACCTGTGCAGCCGACACTGAGAGGCTGAGCGGTGCCAGGATGCGGTGCCTCAAGTTTTGGGGACCATGCTCGGTGGGGTTTTATATTTGGACGGCAATGCTTTTCAAAGGTAGGTTCGTGGAGACATGTGCGCGATTGTATTTATTTATTTTGAATGGACACTTACACATCCAACAGCGAATGGGTGTGTTTGGATTGATGAGCGCTGTGGGAACAGAAAATAAAAACATGATCTTTAAAATCTCTCGAGAGAGCTGTGACTGGACAGTGTGCCTTGGATTCACGAGTTTTGGTCTTTGTAGGAGTCGTTTGTTAAACTTTTTTCCTTGGGCTTTCGGGAATCAGAGTTGGAGCCTGACTTTCTTTCCAGACAAGAAATACAAAAAGCCCTGAAGGCATAAATCACTGCAAACTATTACAAAGTCACTGTGTGATCTACTGGTTTCTGTCAGAAATGGACATGATATATATAACAGCAATGCTTTCTCCTTGCTTCTTAACTTTTTTGTTCCCTTAAAAATGATGAGAGATCGTTTTCACACAGTGAGAGTCCATGAGCATTTGTGTGTGTCTGATGTGTAGTAAGTGCAGCATTAATGTGTGGTTATTTCCGAGCAGGGAGATGTGCATGCTTAATTCCCTCCTAAGCCTCGTCCCATCATCGTCCTCTGCTTGACGCATCTACAACTGGGAAACAAATGGGATGTTTGCAACACAGTAGTTTTGCTGACCAGATCCCTTCAAACCCGCTATACGTCCACGTATACACGCCTACACACACAGTTTGCGCATGTGTCTGCCATCAAAGCTGCCACCTGTCCCCACCTCTCTATACCAGAACAGTCTGTAATCACATTGTAAACTTCATTAACTTTGACGGAGTGGGCGTGAAAAGCCTATAGACAAACCTATGGATTGGTCTATGGATGTCTTTGTAATTCTGTGCCATAGTGTCATTGGCTTGGCTGCTGGAGGAAAAATAGAGACGAGCGAGGCTTTGAGCTATGGGGATTAAAGGTCGCCATCCATTTGTAGGCCTTGCATGTGCACATTCACCGAACAATTGTTAAGCGGCTTTAGTCTGTCAAGGGAAACACAACACAATATATTATAGACACAATAATATAGATATAGGATGATAAGAGACGTCTCCAGAATCTTAAACTAGTCCACTTGCCTACTTGGAACACTTGTGATGAAAGGATAATTCAGTTTCCTTGAGAAAAGAAAATTGTTGTCTGACACTGATCATCTTCATTTGAGGGTTAGGAGTTCTGATTCCAAGTGACTCTTTTAATAAGATTAAATACACCCTGAAGATGAAATTATTTTCCTGCTTCCTCACTTAGAGAATCAGAAAGAGGTGGGACTGAATTGGCACAGATGTTGTGGTAACATCTGCTTCATTTCAGTTCAGTGCCTCATCTCTTTCAATGCGAGTCTCTTTCATTTAGCCTTTAGACTCTTCTGCCTGCATCTAATTTATTTTCTTGGCCAGCAATACTTTACACGTTCTCAGGCATGTTTATGTAGGTTCAACTAATTTCAGTTAGGTATATTATGCTGTTCGTTCGGGACAATCTCAACTGACACAGAAGTGTGGACTTGGTAGTGATGCACTCAGCAGTGCATCGCTGTAGAGTTCTTAGCCCCTGGATTAGGATTAAACATAGTGGTCATTGGGCTCAGGGTCCTAAAGCATACATTATAAATCTCTGCTATATGAATCTGTTCATTAAAAACTACATTAACACACAATGCCATATGTTTTGATCCCTGCTCTCTTTCGAAGACACGCATTAATCAGCACTCATAGAAAATGCCAGTAAACACGTTTACGTGCACATGTAATTCCATTTGACTGTGTAGCAACACAAAGAGTAACAAAAAAACGTATCGCACACCAGTCAGCTGCAGCTTTTTATTACTTCATGGTCTCCTTTACTGTCCCTCATTAATGTTCCGTCACTGTCCCCTCTGTCTCCTTGGCGATCCCTTTTTCCCCCCTCTCATTATGGATTTTATGTTTTAACTCTTGCTGCCCTTCTTGTGTCGTTTTGTCTTGTGTTGGTTTGTAGGGGCACACACTGCAACACTTTCACACAACTTCTGTGTTGCCAGCAGGGGTTGTCCGAAAGAGCAAGCAACACAGCGTGAATGCAGCAAATGAAGGCTGCAGTTTTCTTTCTAAAATGTCGAAAATCCCACATATTATCTTATTAGTCCCCTCTATCGAAAATCTAGAATTCTTCCTTTCATTCTTCTTCTTCCATTTTCACCCCAGTTTAAGATTCTTCCTTTGTCCTCTTTGCCTCAATTAAATGCTCCATCTTCTTTTCACGTCTTTCATCAGCTGCCGTCCTCACTTATTTCTCTGGGTGTCTCTCTCCCTCCCTGCCTCTTTGTCTGTGCTTTGAAATTGGTTAGGTAATAGGCTAGCCACCTGGGTTAGGATGTTGGTTTAAAGCTGCTGAACATCTGGATACCTCAACGCCGACCTCTCCTGACTCATTCCTCTTCCAAATGATGGATGGGGAAATAATTAGGTGTGATGATGAAGTGTGACTTGAATTTAAATCCATGTACAGTTGGTTTTCACTTGTAAAGCAAACCAACCATTATGTGAATCTTGTCAAAAGATTGACTGCATGATTCCTGAATCCCCCTGTGTGTGTATTGCTTTGAGAACATTTAATAGACATCCGATTTTACTGTGGGAAGTTTGCTATTTATATGTCTGTTTTTATTTCCCCTATGCACACACTGACACGCAAACTCTAGGCCTCGATTTCTGCATAAGAAAGACAATAAATGCGTGAGCTTTGATTGGCTGAAATACCTGTCACTCAAGCAACCACCAATACTTTAAAGACTGTGTTCACATAAAAACCTTTTTCCTGAGTGAAAGAAAAATGCTATCTGTTAATTTAGTATCATCTGATTGTCTGGGCTTCAATTTCCAATCCATATTTTGACTATTTGGAGACATAATAATTTCAGAATTTCCCACAAACACAGCGATACCAAAATGCTGTCTGGCATGACAGAATACCTAATCCACACAACAGAAAGGCCCTGGCAAAAAAAGAGACTGAGAAACCAGGAAAAGCCATGATCGTCCCTGCGTATATTATGTTTGTGTGCATGTTTGTGTGTGTGTGTGTGTCTGGTATAGACGCTCAGCCCTGATGGGTTTATTTGAGCTCATCAAGGGCACTACAACACCTGATGTAAGAGGTGGTCATTTAGGCTGTACCCGAAATAGCATTGCACAGTTTGTGCACGCCTGTTTGTGTGTTGTGTGTGTATTAGTGAGAGAGAGGTAGCGAGCGAGGGAGGATGGGTCCCTCAGGCCGTCTGTGTTTTGATAGCCGGTGTCTGAGGATTGTGTTTAGAAGCCTCATTTGAATGCATTGACCCAGTACAAAAGCACAGATTTGCAGTATTGCTGTATTTGTCAGTATATGTTTGTGAGACTGAGGATGAGAGACAGAGAGACACAGTGTCCTTGACTGCATTTACTGTACGCTGTACTATCATTTAAATTTGCCCCCACAAACAAAATCAAAAGGTTTGGCTTCACATTTTACTGTATGGAGTGCAGGTCACTGCCTTATCTTCAGTGGCTTTTGGTGCATGTCCCACAGTTGGTTTTCAACTAACTAACTTTTTTGTCTATTTTCTAAAAACCTAATCGGCTGTAGAGTTATCTAATTTATTACAAATAAGGCAGGAAAAACAAAGTTAATTCAGGACAATCAGAAAACATTAAAAAAGAAAAATAGAAAGGCATTTAGAGAGGGATGGATCAAAAGTGGGGAATTGAATGGCTTGTACAGGGAAGAGAGATAGATATATATCTAAAAGTACATGATGCAAAATGCAAAATGCAACTTTACATTTTACACCGTGGCTCACATTTTTCATATCCTCTCTATTATTTCTCAGAATAATATGAGAGATAGCTCTCAGGTCGAATTCCTCCCTAATAAATGCTCAGTCTCTGAGCAGAGATTGTGATTATGGGAGATATGCAAATGCTTTATGAGGTGCTGCAGAGCTTATATAAAAGTTTCCCTTGGGTGCCGATGCCCTCGGTGCCACCCGGGAGCCCAGGAGCGGTCTCCTGGGCTCCCTTCTGCTTATTAAAGTCGAACTCATTCTAGATGCACTCATCCTGGAGCTCCGACGTAACCTGCGACAGTGAGGGTAGGTTAGCATGCTCTCATCAGTGAATACAGGGTTTGCACATACTTGTTTATGCGTGTGCACACAGACACACACATTGAAACACACAGAATCATATGTCGCTATACTTTGTATTCTCGGGGCTAAGGTTAATAGAAAGGAAGGTTGTGTGTTTGTGAGTGTATATGAGCACTGTCATATATTGAATAATATAGATAGGGCCTCCAGTGTGAAAAAGGTCACCCGGCCAAAGGGGAATTGCGTCATAAAAAAGGCTATGCCTTGACTTTCCATTTAAAGGTTGCATATTTGTCAGGCTTAAGAGGCAAATAATTGGCCTAAAAATAAGCTTTGAAGAGTCATATTGAAATGGACTTATTGTCATCGCAGCACTGATGTTTAAAATTGAAAGACGAGGGCAGATAGCACACTGAGATAAACAGAGAGGGTGTTGAGATATCAACAGATCTTCCAGCCCACCCGTTCCCTTTGGCCCTTTTTTTCTCCTCATTCTCTCTCTGTCTGGCGGGACCCTGTGCCGGGTTCGGAAAATGATGTCTTCTTGACAGCTCCTCATATCGGCTTCATCAGTGAGATGATTAAAAAAAAATCACGACCGAAAAAACAGCAGCAGCAGCCCTCCTCACCGCTCATCCCTAGCGCATTCGGCTCATGGCTTGCATGGTACAGTGCTGTGTTTATTTCATTTCTTTATTTATTCCTTCTGAATATTGTTTCATTACAGAAACAGCAACAAAGACTGAGCTTCCAATTCTCACTCGCTGACTTTATTAGTTTGGTTATGTAATAAAACACAGGAGGGGAGGGCCTGTAGGAGGTATAGATTAAGCTTTATTTACATGTGTATGCAGAATTGATTTCGTATATGAGGGTTTGGCGTTGGATTATTTAGGTTGTGTTTTGCGTTTGCAGAATTCACAAAGAAAACAGCCATTAAAGCGGCAAGATGGGCCTTAATCTATGAGGGGATACATGCGTTTGAGTGTATATCTGTGAAAAAACATGCATTCGTCTATACGACCTCCACCTGAGGAAGTCCCAGAGAGACGGACGCATAGATTGAGAAAATAAGGTCTGACTTCCTGATCAGACTCTTTGTGGCTTTTAATTGGCGTGAGGAGGTTTCTCTTGAAATGAGCAGCGTGGTGATTCCCCTCTGTCCCTGACCTCTGGCTCACTCCTGCCATATCTTGGACCAGCACTGTGCCGGGCAAAAGGCCCACTTCTCTCCACTTCACCGCTTTACACGACTGTCAAGCTCACTCCCATCCTTAACTTTATTTTAATCTATCAATCTATGTTTTTAGTCAGTATTTGATCATAGCGAATTCCTGATGAGCATTTTTTACTGCCAATGACAGGTTGTTCATGTGTTTTTTGACCATTTTGTCCCACAGAGAGGGTATACCTGGGTAAATGTACTGGACCATAAACCGATTCAGATTCTTACTGGAGGCCTTAATGCTCGCCATGTTTTGTTTGTCATTGTAGCCAACATCCAATATCAATCTGAATAGAAAAGTGACTTCCTATTGACCTCTGTGTGCATGGATGTACTGCTTGAGCTGTAGTATCTGCTCACAGTGAGTCCTTGTGTTATAGTGAGACCAGTGACTTCAAGGACAGTAACAATGTGATCTTGCCGTGTGTGTTCCATTTATTTTGGGACAGATGGACGTGTATTGAAAGTTACTTAGAGGAGATCAATAAAGGTGATGAGCCAGCAAACACATCTTCCTAATCACCTTGGACCATAAGGCTCTCTTTGTGTTCCATACACTTGGCCAATATACTGTATCTGTAGACGTCAGCAAGTGTTCTTTTTTGTTTATAATCCATCACATTTTTCCAGTCTGCATAGACTGAATGGATGCAGTGTGTGGCCGTGTGTTTGAAAGCTGCTGCCAAATAAGGAAGGGTAAAGGGTCAGCAAACATTATTATTATGGACCGGCCCCAGGGCACACAGTGATGTGACCAGCCAAAAACCTGATGGTGTTTTTGAAAAGAAATTGAGTACATTTATGTTTTTAAAGAAAAACAAAAAGTCTGTAACTCAAGGGGTGGCCATCAGACACTGTCTGTAGAGTCTGGAGGGGTTGTACCTTCCACTCTGAACTCTGTGTGTAAGCTGTGGAAGATTCCTCAAAGGTTGATGTACTGTATATTCAAAATGAACACACACTTCTCCATGAATTCAATAGAATCATCATCATTTTCCTCCAGGATCCCTGCAAGGCGAACACCAGAGGAAGCTGTACAAAGAGCTGCTGGCTAACTACAATAGACTGGAGAGACCAGTGGTCAATGACTCAGCTGCCATCTTGGTGGAGCTGGGCCTCACACTGCTGCAGATCATAGACGTGGTGAGGGAGGCTACTTTCTTCTTTCTTTGTGCATTTTTCATATGTGGGTGGCTGGGTGTTGACTTTGGGGTGGTGTGGAGTAATGTAATACAGTCGGTGGTTTCATGAAAAATGGAATTCCTCCTGTGGAGCTGACTTTTGCATTTTTTTTTTAATATTTGTGATATTTAGTTGTTTAGTGTGACAATACAATATTCTCAGATAAAACAGAGCTGTAATACGTGCAAAAGGATGCCATTGCCATATTACATACTGTATGTCTTAGGAGCACCCAGGAATGTTTTTTTGTGAATGGAAATGAGTTTTCCGATCAATGTTTCTAATCTCAGGATGAGAAGAACCAAGTGTTGATGACCAATGCCTGGCTGCAGCTGGTGAGTAAAGTTTGAGAGGAACACATTATTACTAATCTTTGCAATTTTATGACACATGCCATCATCTTCTGAGGACACTGGTGACTGTGTTTCCCAAATAACTGCCACTACATTAGTTGCCTGTTGGTGATAATCAGGTTTAACTGAGCAGATCCTGAGATAAAATTTGGTTTCCCGGATTAATTATTTCTACTTGCTCACAGGCATTATTAGTCATTAAAGCAATATTTATGGTGCAATATATATTGTATATCCACTTAGCATGTGTTGCTGCTCACTCTGTGTTTGTGTGTGCACAGTGAGTGTGTGTTTGTGCAATGCCTGCATCAGCATCCTCAAGACAACATCGCTTCAGGCAGAGTGTAAAGCAGAAAGCGAAATAATGGGAGGAGGAAGAGGAGGGGAGAGGCAGAGTGCAGGATATTAAGTGGCTGTCACCTTAATGCAAAGAATGCCACGGAGCAAAAATAAATAAGTCGAACACAGCTTCGAGACAAATGAAACCACACATTAAGAATACATGTTTTTTTTAATAAGTCTAAATCTCTTCTGTTGTTTCAGTACTGGACAGATATCTACCTGAGCTGGAATCCAGAGAGCTACCCTGGTGTTCAGAACCTGCGTTTCCCTTCTGACCAGATCTGGACACCTGACATCCTCCTTTACAACAGGTTTGAACTAGCTGCTACCCTTGTTTTCCTTACTGAAGTGGTAAAAGTTGTGACCTTTTTATATTCCTTTCATATTTTTGGCATATTTCTTTTGTTTTTTCTGCTTCAAGTTTGATGGATTTTTTTTTTTATTTAACTTTGTAATCCAATAACACTCACAGTTGGCATGTTTCTTCCGTTTTTTATTGTTTACGATGAGGGATGCATTGCTATATTTTAAAATGATTCACAAACCATGCCGGGGTTTTCAGTGTGATAAACAATGAAATACGAAACCAGTATTATCATTGTGCTCATTTAAACAAAACAAAAAAAACACATTAAGGAGATTATAAAGCTGAGGTTAAAGTCCTTTTTTTTATAAATGAGGTTGAGCATTGCATTTTGTGATTCAGGTCAGACAATTTTTCTTCAAACTGTTTTCTGTGCCGTGGTCTCTCAAGTTAATTCGAAATGTAGGCCATGTGGTTTCTCTGCAAAACAACTAATTACGCTGCATTTGCATGCTTGAGTGAGAGACGCATGATGGAGTCTGAGGCTGAGGCGTGAGAAAGCTAGTGAAAGCTAAAGATGCCATAAATCTTAGTGAAAGACATTAACATCAAGAGAGACAGCTCTGACTTTGCTGGTGTTTCTTTGGGTGGATGACACAGGAGCTCCTCATGCTCATCCCTGTGTTTCCCACAAACAAATGCACACAAACGCATCACCGGGAACCCAAGGACAATTCAAAAGGTTTCGGGGTATTAATCCACATTTTTAAAAGCTCATCTTTCAGACCTACCAGGATTACCAACCCTAATCCTAATCTCAGTGCTCTCACCCCCCTTTTTCTCCATTTCTGCCTTTCACCCTCGGCATGCACTCCTCCACCTCCCCCTCCACTGTCTGCCCTGCTTTATCATCTCTCTACTCATGTCATTCTCTCTGTGTCTCCCTCTGTCTCTCTTTCATAACTCACTGTCTCACCATGATTGACTGTATTCAATCAACTCTCTCTCTCTCTCCCTCTCTCTCCACATTGTTTTCATTCCCAGCCTTCGCCGACTCTTCTTTATAAATCATCCCATCAACCTGTCTCTGTCTGTCAAGTTGTCAACATTCTGTTCTCTCCCACTTCCACCTCTATATGTCGTACTACTTTCTCAACTGCCTACTCCTGTGCTATACATACTGTATATCTTTAAAATCAATATAATCTATCAACGAAACAACTCTGTCCTCAGAACACTCTTTTGGATTTCAACTTTAATCTCGTTTTCAAATACAAAAGTTAATACCCATAATTCCGAAGCCATATTTTGTAGTAATTAAGTGAATATTTTAAGGTAAACACTGTAGCAGAGCTCCATGCCTTCCCGGTTCCCCAGTTTGTCGTCGGTGTGTGTGTTTTTGTGTCTGTGTGTGCACCTGTGTAAGGGCAGCGGCAGGTGCTGAGTGTGTGAGAGGGAAGCTGGGAGACTCATTTCCCATGGTGCAGGAGCCTATCACTGCCACCTGTGTCACTGTCGATTAGTTTCAGTGTACAGCTTTCGCCCCTCAGGTATCACATGTCTTTCACAGTGTGTGAGTGTGCGTGCGCGTGTGTGTGTACTAATTGCGCTATTGTGTGTTTAAGTTTGCAGGAAAGCACACAAAGCACACACCCCTAGATAAAGTAATGCCAAAACTTGAATAATTCATTGCGTTGCTCCACCTTGGCTAAACATCCATCCCTCATCAGCTCAATGCACAGTGGATTGCAACACACACAAATATAAATATATGTAAATGCGGGAAAAAAAAGGGTTAAATAAAAAGTAATCGGAGCAAAAAAAATATATATCAACGTGAGAAAAAGCTGGGTTTCTGGGAGGATTTGAAGATGCAGGCCACACTCTTTTGTCACGACTGAATGAGGCTCCAGGATGTTTCATGCACTCTGATTTTATCTCCTTCTCAGGGGAAGGCATTGTGTTTGTGTGTTTGCGTGTGTGTGAAAAAGAAAATGAAACCACTGACTTTTCAGACTTCAGAAGTCATATTTCCCGTTATTTAACTTCACCAGAAGAGCTGCTCTTTGATACTTTATTAGAGTTCCCTTGGGGCTCCAGAGCTGAAGTGAATTTTAGGTTAGGTTTCGAGGCATTTTCTTTATTGTACCACCTAAAAAGTTCACTTGCTACTTCATGAGTCTTCTACTTTGTTCAGTTAGTTTTACAGACTTTTGTGGTGTTTCTTCTGGTGGTTCTCACTTTCTCACACTCGTTTTGTATTTTTTCAGATTGCTTTTGTAATTCAGTGTACTCTGTTGCTATATTTGTAGTGCGGATGAGCGGTTCGATGCCACCTTCCACACCAATGTGCTGGTAAATGCGTCAGGTTACTGCCAGTACATCCCCCCTGGCATCTTGAAGAGCACCTGCTACATTGACGTACGTTGGTTCCCCTTCGACGTTCAGAAGTGTGACTTGAAGTTTGGCTCCTGGACACACAACGGCTGGCTGCTGGATCTCCAGATGCTGGATGTAGACACCTCAACTTATATACCCAATGGAGAGTGGGACCTTGTGGGTAAGGTGTATATATTTATTTCCAGGGCAGATGGCTGTACCAAAGAAAGTCCAGTGTTGTTATTAAATTCAGTAAATATATTTTTTCCTACCTAGATTTATATACATCTCACAGGACTTTCAATTTCAATGCATTGAGATCAGGTCCTGTCAATGTCTTGTCAAAAATGGCATTGGATGAGTAACTTTTTATATAAATGGCTTCCAGTGGGACATCATTTGGATGGCTAGAGTTTGGAAAAGCTCCAAAACTGGATGTTTCCAGCTGGGACAGAGAAATAGCAGATCTCAGTGCCTGTGGGCCCTGAGGTGATGGTTTGCTGGAAATGGGTGTAAGGCAGCACCAGATGGTTTACAAGAGGACTGTGAGATGGTTCCATTACCAAAAAACAACTTTTTTTTGCCTCACCTCATGCAGAATGCAGAAATCTCTGCCTGTGTTGTTCTTCCGGATGATGAACCCAACATTTGAATGGGCAAAATCACAGTATGTCCTGCAAACTGCAAAACATGGTTTCTTTCTGATCATGACGATTCAAAAATACAACGGGGAGTCTGATGGTGTTTGGCTTACTTCCACTTTAAAAAGTATATCCATCTTTGAATTGAATTACTTCTTCATTCAGAAAGAACAACTAAATCATGTGTTGTCCTCTCCCTCAGGTGTGCCAGCCAAACGTAATGAGCTGTACTACGAATGCTGTAAGGAGCCCTACCCTGACGTGACATTTACAGTCACCATGCGCCGCCGGACTCTATACTATGGACTCAATCTGCTTATTCCCTGTGTGCTGATCTCTGGCCTGGCACTGCTGGTTTTCCTGCTACCTGCGGACTCGGGGGAAAAGATTTCTTTGGGTGAGTCCAAAATTCATCCTCGAAAGTCAAAAGTGCAAACATGACTTCCACTCGTATTGTGCATGCATATCCAACTACAAACGCGTTCTAATGAAACGTATCAAAAGCCACAAAAAACGTGCAGGCCAAATCACTTGGATATAATTAAATTTCGAAATGAGTGGCTCATCAGGAAATTCTGTCAGCACCAGGGACTTCTGATGAATGTGTGGATGTGTGGATGAGCAGTTACAATGTCAGTGTGAGTCAGTATGATGAAATTCTAGAACCTACCATGGACATGTTATGGACATGGTTGTAGTCACAAGAACATAATGCATGGAGTACATGCATAAGTCATTTTAGGAATAATTTCACATACCAATGACCCTGATTATTATATTATACATCTACTCATGTTCTTTCTGCCTCCCTGTGTGTGTGTGTGTGTGTGTGTGTGTGTGCGGTGTGTGTCTGTGTCCCTTTCTATCCCTACTTGAAGGTATCACTGTTCTGCTGTCGCTTACAGTCTTCATGCTCCTCGTAGCAGAGATTATGCCTGCCACGTCCGACTCCGTTCCTCTGATCGGTACGTTATATTTATTTTTATGTGAGCATTATGTAATATTGGAAAATGACGATTGCACATTGGGCAATTTACCCTTTTGATGGAGAAATGGTCCCACAGAAACAATGATATTAAAGTTAATTTAATATTGTTTTAGTCAATTAAAACATACACTTATGCTACGTGTATAATATATACGTTAATAGTGGTAACAACTGAGGGTTTTTTTGCACTTTAATACAAAAACTGCATTAATTATCGAATGCTTTCAAAGTAGGCAATTGCCATGCCTATAAAACAACTGTATAGTCTTTTAAAAATTAAGAAATAGAGACTCATCATTGGGTCCGGCAGGGCTTTGATTGGAGTAGGCCGAGGGCATCTATGCAACATTCTCAGTACCCCTGGATAGTTGGTGTATAAAATTGGGTGGCCAGGACTAACGCTGTCGCCACCCTTAATAGGCTGTGAAATGTCTGGTTCTGCGGTGGGAAGGCAAGAAAGGAGCAGCAGATAGGAGATGAAATATTGAATGGCAAGCCTAAAAGAGGGGGCGCAGGCATGACCAACATTTGGGGCTAAATCTATCACAGAGGAAGCCGTTAAAAGCCTTGTGGAGAAAGTGGGGAGGCAGACATGCAGGGAAGGTTTACAGTCTGCAATAAGATTGACATCAGCTGAGGCCACAAGAAGAAGATGCAATATGCCTTATGTGTCCGTTTCCTTTGTTATGTGTCATATCAGTTATTGTTGCCCATGGCTGCGATTGGAGTGCAGTGTAATTGTGCACTGTGTGTTATATGAGTGAATGAATGCAGGTGTTTGGTCATGCTGAACATGGTCAGAGCTAACTGCCCTCTTAGAAAGGCCTGATAAATATGTCGTCAATAGGGTAATTCATCGGTTTGTATTTGATTTTCCATGACCCTAAACACAGCCCACCTGGGACACGTTTAGTGGCCTTGTTAAAATGACTCATGGTCCTTTAAAACAGTGGCTGAACATAGATGTGAGTTGTGGCTGCTTCAAGTCGACTGTAAATAAGTGTTCACCACTGCTGCCCGAATGAGGCCATTCGTCTTTAATGATCAGTCACTAATCACCAGATGAGCGCGTTCATTTTATTTGAATGAATGTATTCAGACCTTTCCCTTTCCCCCCGGTTCAAGACCATTTGGTTCAGTTTAATTTTAATTAGCTTTAATTCATTTCTGAGTCAGTTTGTTCAGCCACCGACAACAATGCCATTTGTGAGGAAGGTCTCACAATTACGATTTGAACTATACATCATATCCTCAGACAGTGTTCTTCTGTTATCCATAAAGTCATTGATGGCTGACCACAAAGCAATCAGGACACACGAAATGTCCTTCTAACACCCATAAACGCACCCTCCGTTGCAAAGAGTCCTGGCTCTTATTTCTTCCCTTGTCTACGTGTTTTATTATCCATTGCCCCACCTCTTCTTCTTTAACCCTCTTCTCTTGATTAAGGTCAGTATCTCTCTATATTTATTTGCAATATATCTGTCATGTTCCATTAGTTAGTTATCTTTTCCTTATTCACAGTCACGGGCAAATCCCAAAAAGGCCTAAAGGATGCGTTTGTGTGCGTGTGCACATGCTGGAGGAGAGCTCAGCTCTTATTGCCCCCTACTGTTTTCTGGTGCGGTCCCCTCCAGAACCTGCACGAATCGCTCTCCACTCTGCTTTTTTTTTTTTGTTTGTTTACCCCTTCTCTGTTTTGACGCATTCTGCACAGATTTTCTTTCCTCCCGCCTAGGTTCAAGTGGGCATCTTTGCCCCTTGGCAATGTAACCTATAAAACAGAACGATCAGACCTGCTTTCTTTGTATGTCTGAGCATGAAATCAACCCATTTCTTTTTATTTAAATCAGGCCTTATCTGTTACCCGTTACCCGTACATGTTTTTTTCAAATCAGAGGGTTGTTGAAATGGGAAGGACATTCAAAAACATATAAAATGCATGACCAGAGAATAAAAATAAAAGCATGTTGCTGTTTTTTCTGTGCAGCTCAGTACTTTGCCAGCACCATGATGATTGTGGGAATGTCTGTGGTGGTGACTGTTATAGTCCTGCAGTTTCACCATCACGACCCCCATGGGGGCAAGATGCCTAAATGGGTGAGTGACCGAAACAGATTTATTCTCATAATAATCGCTGATGGCACAGGAATCCTTTAGCACAAATGTCTATTTTTGTATAAGCGGGTGGTCTTTGTGTTGTGTGCGTCTCTCTACTTTCAGGTTCGGGTGGTTCTGTTGAACTGGTGTGCCTGGTTTCTCCGTATGAAGCAACCTGGAGATGAACGCAAGCGCTCGAGTTACAAGCACCGTCACTCCTCTCAGCATCACTCCAGCACCAGCTCCATAGAGTTGGGCAATGTGCCGAGCCTCGCGGTGCCCCTCACACAGGCATCCTGCCCCCCGTGCCCAACAGGCACCTCCAACGGTTCCATGAGCCTCTACTTTGGCAATTACCACCCTGTTGAGAACCCGCAATGCCCCCCCTCCAGCGACTCTGGGGTAGCGTTGGGCGGACGTGCTCACGGCTCCCCCAGCGATGAGGCCGAGCCCCCTGGAGCAGCTGGCAGTGGCGTTGCAGGTCTTGGAATGGGAGTTTGCATGCCCCCACCAGAGATCCAGCGCATCCTGCAGGAAGTGTCGTACATCGCCCAGCGTTTCCGGGACCAGGACCAGGCTGAGGCCATCTGCAGTGAGTGGAAGTTCGCAGCGGCGGTAGTGGACCGGCTGTGCCTGGTGGCCTTCTCACTCTTCTCCATCATTTGCACGTTCACCATCCTCATGGCAGCACCCAACTTCATAGAGGCGGTTTCCAAGGACTTCACATAGCTTGGTTGCGGCATCAGGAGACAGGGAACAAGGAAGGTGCAGTGTAATTAGGTTTTGGAAAAAAGTCGGGGGCGGGGGGGGAGTATCTCCAAAAAGTTATAGTGCAAACATGTAGAGTCTTGCAGTTCTGTTAAGCTGTCATTTGATTCAATCAGGGAACAAGACATTTTAATTGATGAGCAAGAAATTACAAAAAACACCTCATTACGTTTGAACCACCAGCAGAGAAGTGCACTGCATAGATTTTGTTTTGTTTTTTTACAATATGTAAGATGTCAGCAAGGGAAAGACAAGATGTCCGTCTGTGTAAATAACATTGTTGTATCTCCACCAGTCATTTAAGATAACCACATGACATGCAGCACCAAAGTCCACTCGCTGTCTCTTGTCTTGTTCAGTTCAGTCATTTCAAATTGTCTGGTGTGGTGCGAGTCCTTGCATACGTGTGGGTCCGAGCTCATACACAGACGGTTCACTATCTACCATCCCTGTAATAATGTTAGGTTAGATACTAAAATGAGATGTTTCAATGTGAATGTCATTGTTTTAGGTAGCCCTTCATTCATTCATTTTGGAGACAACTCTCTTGCTGTAACATGTACGTAGAGGTCCTTTACGAATCAATATAAGGTCGCTGATCGAGGATCAATTTTCACTTTGTCCTGCTCGTTTCATTTAGTCGGTAGTCACCAGTTTGCCACGGAGGGATCATGAAAAGTCCAGTTGACTGTATCAAAACAACTGTGTTTACTCGTATGTACTGCTATTGACCACTAATGCGAGGAGCGCGTTACCGGTGTCTTTCTAATGTGCAGTCAAAAAACGTTCGCTTTCACAGTGCAGTACATCTTCTAATTCAGTGGTCTGACCCAACACACACACACACAAACATATCTAACAGATCAATTAGCTGCTGTTACTGCTGTAAAAATACTCAGTGTTCACATCAATTTGGACTTGTTGGCCTTTACTCTATGTATGAAGACCAAGGGAGATCTTTTAACCTCCAACACCAGAGACAATGCGTGGGGGCTCGAGGGCCAGACGACAGCTTCTGAACTCCATGCGTCACAATCTAACTGGATAATATACTGTGGTTGTATAGAAGGCCCTGGTATCAGTGAGCTTCGCTTGTTTTTTTTCTTTGTGGAAACCAAGTGACCGAACAGCAATGTTGTTGACGTGTTAAGATCCATCTTCACTCCCCTGGAGCCTCTCTGTTGTAGCTACGGTTATTGGTCTTTCTCTTTGTCATTCCAAGTGTCAATTTTTGGCTATATGTCAATAAAAGTCTATTTATTCTCTGTATAACTGCCTCTGAAATATGCTTGTGTCAGTTTTGGAACGGGCATGTGGTGTGTCTCTTGTCAAATGGATTACCCGGGAAATATCACTTACTACAAAAACAACATTTGAACTTTTACCATTATGATAAACCGTAACATTCACACTTGAATGGTTGGGACTGAGTTCCAAAAGGAGTGGCACATTCTAGGATAAGCACATCAATAAAGATTATAATAGGAAGATTAGTGGGAATCTCTTTACCTTTGAAATATTCTCGGTTTTAATGGGTACAGAAATCAAATATAAATTCAGCTGAAATAGGCCAGAAATGAAAGACCAAAAAAAATGTGGGGCATGTTTTCTTCTGTAGTCTAGTAAATCGGCTCCAATTTCTTTTTTGTCTGACCGGCAAAGACTTTCCCTCAACTTCCAATTGTTTGATGTTTTTTGGAATGTCTCCAATCAATCAAGACCATGCCCAAGTTTCAGGATGAATGGTTGGTGTAATTATACAAACCTACGAGTTATGTAATGCGGGGGGGCAGAAATATATTTTTCAAATGGTATCAAAATGTCCTTGCACCTTTTTTCTAAACTCAGTCATTAAAAGTTCTCTACGTTTATGTAGTGGAAAACCTCTTTGGCACCACCTTCAGTCCCAAAGTCATAGCCTTTTTCAAAGTTAGACTTTCAGTATCTGCTTGTTCAGTTTTACAGTGGCCATTATTTTTCATTTGACCGCCACTAAATCCTTAAAACCACCAGAAGTAGGAATATGTCTTTAAATTCTGGGCACCTTAAATAATCAAAGTTGTATATTATTTTTTGGGGAAAAGCATTAAAAAGGGGTTCTAGTTTTAGCAGAGATAAGAGGGACTATCTTATGCTGCTTATTAGTGATACATTTGATGTCTCAAATTGTGCATAAACTCAATGTGTGTGTAACACATAGGGGTACTAAAGGGCTGAGTTATGCCCCCTGCACAGTGCTCAGTATACCAATAATGTATTCAGGGGACAGGAAAAATGTAAAATGTGAAACTGAAAGTAAAGAAGCATTGTGGGTTGTGGGTACTCAGCAAGCTTTTTTAAAGTGCACTAATGATCCCACATTGGTAAATAGAGCAGTTGAGATATGTGCTGATCATACTGGGGATAGATGAGCAGCTGCATTAGTTGTACAAAAGATTGCTCATAAAAAAAGATCCAACAAACAGGGACACTTTGAGTTTAGAAGTGGAAGAATGAAGCTGTGTTAACGCCAACTGCTGTTTATGTGACCATGGCTTGGATTGCTTGGTCTTACACAGAGGACAAGACAAGACTAATAGGAGGCCGGACTACTTATACATGATGCTAACAAGTGGGAACAGGTGGACACGATCAAGGGCGGGGCAGACACTGACGATGGCGGAAAAAAAACACACAAAGAAAGGAAGTAAGGCGTCGGAAATGAGAGGAAGTTACCTCTGCGAAATCTGCTTTACTACCACTTATTTTTTCCAATTTTTAATCCCACGTTATGTGGGATTAAACGTTTTAGGTACAATTATTATGTACAATACCAATAAAACATGTAAAAACTTGACAAGACATGACACTCTGTCTACACGAGAGGAATGTTTCATTGGAATTTGACCTCTCCATAAACAGAAATTGAGCAACAGGCCTTGGAATATATTTTTTGTCGTTAGATGTTGATGTTAAAATGATGATCAAGAATATACACACAGGTCCTGGGGACAAAAAACAATGTTTTCTCTGGTCTCAGGAAATGATTTGCCATTCGAAACACATTTTTCCTATGTTTAACATGTCTTTTATTATGTCTTAAATTATGAAAATTTGACAGATGACAGTCTTGGGGAAAGTAAATCACAGGAACAGATGCATGTGCACCAGGGGATGGAAAAACCTCTCAGCCACCAGGATTTGCTTCTAATCCTCAAGTGCTTGAAATATTCAGCCAGGCCTTCACGGTCAAGAGGCTCATGAGATGACAACATGTAAACAAGTGTTGTTGTTATTTATGCTGCTGTTGTTATGTCAGGCTCCAGATACAGAGCCCGAGTGGCAACGTGGCAGGTGCCAGCGCATGAGCGGGTGGTTGGGTGCCTCACACTTGCACTTTTCCAAACACACACACAGACACACTTGTTCACGTCAACAAAAACACATTTACACACACTGTGCTCCGCGGGGGCCTGAGCCAGACCAGATTGCACGTTTTGGAGTGTCAAATGGTCAGGCTGCTAAGCTCAGCGTGGAGCTGATGTACACTTCACAGGAAATCAAAAAGTTATGGACCAAAACAGAGATGCCTTTTCTTTTTTTTCTGAAAAATGGTTAATACTGCAGCTCTAGTAGATACTATACCGTGGTTAACTTATTTTAAAAATTCAAACCGTAAACAAGTTGATTACGCCATAGGGCAACGAAAAGAAAGGGCAGGCGAAAAATGAAATCCATAAAAAAGAAAGGTTTGAGTCGAAGCTCAGTCTTATTACCGTGCAATATGGCAATGACGTCCGCCTGCTGAACTGCTGAGGTTGCAAAAGATGAAGCTATGCGTTTGCGTGTGTGGCAGGTGGATTGTGGTCGGGTGGATCCCGCAGCAGGCTAACTGCAGAGCTCTTGCTCCCCGTTTCACATTCCAGCCCCTTCCAACACAACATAGCCTACGATCCCCGGGGGTCGCAGTTGAAAAACAGCCTTCTGCCACACCAGATGACCGCCACTCATCCCCTTGCCCTGCATGTTGCCAGGCCACCTGTCTGGTCCGGGCAGTCTCTCACCTTCAATCACTTTCCCATCCTACAACCTTTTGCAGTGTTGGTGTCCTCCAACCTCTCTGTTTTCTGTATTATCCCATGTCTTTTTGCTTAGCCTATCCCATTTCGGTCTTCTATTAAGGCATTATTTTTGTAAGTCGGTCATGACACTTTTATTACAGTTATAAGCTCTGATTCATTTCAGTGGGTGGGAGAAAGGGCACCGCCTGAATGCTAATGTTATGCATTATCAAATGAGAGCGAGAGAGTTGGGTTGGCAGGGCAGGATGTCCTGTCATCCATCAGTCGCCCTTCACCTTCCTGAGGGGCGTCCTCCCTCTCAGAGCCAAAACTTGTCTTTTATACGCGAGACGTTCAAATCCCCTCCGATGGGACATGGCGGCAATTGAATGAGTCGAAGGAAATTCATATTCGTGACACACACAAACAAGTGAGCGTGGCATTTACAAATACATACAACGGAGTTTGCCAATTGACGATCTTGCCAAGTTTAAAGGACAACTGCCTAGAAAGCAGACGGCTGTAAATCTAATCATCGTTACAACCTAGATTCAAGCTTAATCTGAAACGAAATACTGCGAAAACTGCAGCAAGCAAACAAAGCAGAGTGAGGCCTTTGATCTTGAGGCTGGAAATGATGCCAAAACCAGACACATCCCAGCGATTAAGCGATCTTCCATCTAACACTGAAGCCATTAGTTCCAGAGCTCAGAGCACAGGTTGCAGGTCACATTTTTCATGCCTGCAGTGTCAGGACCCGAGTTGCACTTGTATTTTGAAATGTGATGTTAAAAATACATGTAAAACGCAGGGAATGTGCACAACCTTTTCTCAGTTAACTGTAAGGGCACAAAGTGCCATCAAAAAAATTGGCGCAATAAAGCACAGACTAGACTAGTAAGTGTGCACAAACAAACAAAAGCTGTACAAGCACAAATCTCTCAGAAAATATGACATGATGCATGATCTGTAATCCGCAGGCAGGAAGTAATCTGAGCAAATGTGCATTTGGATTATCAGTCTGGAACTGTCTAATCTAAAACAATTCTTAAACTGGTTGAGTGAAAGGTCGTGAAAGAACTTCAGCCAAGTGGAGAAGCAGTATAGGAGCAGATGTTATGCAGACATTATAGAAACTACATGTGCACATAGCATCTGCTGCATGGGTTGAGAAATAAAATAGAGTTGAACAGAAAAGATACCCAGGGTTTTAAGTGGGGAAAAGGGGCCGATCGGATTTTCAGTTTGATGAATGGGGTTATACTGTATGTTAAAAGAATGGGGTTCGGTTTGGAGCACGCTGGGACACGATGGAGGGATGGAGAGGACGAACAAGACACAAAATAGTTGGGGGAGTGAAACCAAAGGGTGGCACTACTGCAACTTAAACCATGCCAACTCCCACAAACCCCAAAAAAGAACATCTGCTGCAGCAATTTTAGGTCACTTGGGTTTAGTCCTCCCTTGGCATATATCTAGCATGTAACGTGTTCCTATTCTCCCTGGCTCATGCTGCTGACACACCTCAGCGACAGTATCATCATGATGCACTATGCGACAGCTTCTGTGACAGGTCTACCAGTGCTCAGATCAGATTTATGATGTGCAGAAGTATTTTTAATTTCGGAGATGTCAATTTATTTTAAGGATGATTTTGGGTCCGACAATTTTAGATAATATGTTTTCACAATGTTACCAATCATTTACAAATATATTGATATTGGCATTGATATGACATGATATTCACCAAAAGCTGTCAAATCATATTTTATTGTATGCTGTCTGTGCCGCAGCTTTGTTACTGACTGTATGTTCCATCTCTGGTGTAGAGTCTACAGGGATTATACTCCCAGTTAGGGGAATAGTAGTCGCTGTGTTCCATGTAAAAATCCATCAAATGAAATTAATGCAAAGGACCCCAGCTGCATCCTTATTCAACACACACACACAAGCACTTGAACACTCATGCATGCAAGTTCTCACACATACTTTCTATAGGAAGTGACACATTCTTAACAGGAGATGATAATAGTCTCATCTTGTGTCTGTTCGGGCTAATGCCCTTTTGCCCTTAATGTTCCCTTTTGCCTGCATTTATCTGCATTCCCTTCAGTGAGGTTGTTCATTCATTCTTTCATTTTTATTCCGCTTATCAGGGACGTGTCGGCCCTGAGGCCCCCCAAACCAGACACACTCCTCATCTCGGCTACGTCTTGGGATCCTGTTCATGAAGACCATGGACAGGGTTAGCTACAAGAGGTCAACCTTGGCAGAGGCCAACACCCACTGGGAACGGTGGGTCTGACTTTGTGGCAAAATGCGGACACAGCTCTTACTCTGGTTGCACAGAAACCGGATAGCAAGAATCAACGGCCACCCCCCACAGGATCCCACAGGGAACACAGTCACAAGCTTTCTCCAAGTCAAGAAAACACACTACAAACTAATTGATGAAATTCCCATGCCCCCTCACACAAACCTGCAAGGGTAAAGTCCACTGACCCGCGACCCATACGGAATCCGCATTGTTCCTCCTCAATCAGAAGTTTGACATTCGGCCGGAGCCTCTTTTCCAGAACCTGAAAGAAAACTTTCCCAGGTAGGGTGAGTAGTAATACCTCTGTAGTTGGAACACACCACCCCGTCTGCCACGCCACTGGCACTGTCCCCGACCTCCATGTGACATTCAAAAGCAGTGTCAGCCAAGAGAGCTCCGCCATGTCCAGAACCTTCAGCATCTCAGGGCGAATCTCATCCAAACCTGGCCCCTTGCCACCTTCCTCCCTGGCTGGTCACAGCCTGTGCAAATCCCTGCTTTCCCTTCCAGAGCCGGGGAATGGTTTGCCAGAACCTCGTGGAGGCCAGCTTAAAGTCCTTCTCCATGGCCTCCCCGGACTTCTCCCACACCCAAGTTTTTGCTTCAGCAACCTCAGCAGCCACAACCCTCTGTCCCTCGGGTACCTGTCAGCTGCGTCAGGAGACCTCTGGGACAACCAAGCCTGATTGGCGTCCTTCTTTAGCCTCCCTCGCTACCGGTTTCCACCAGCGGTTTTTTGGGTTACCGCTATCAGAGGTAACAACCAGAAATTCTGCACCGATTGATGCATTTTTCCTACTTATCCTACCTCACAGTTTATCATTTTGTGCCCCCGGATCCAAGTAATGAATTTGAATTTCAAGTTACGGTTTGTGGATTGAAAAAGCAGGCTGAACACACAATTTGCTGAACAACAGGTCTATTCTCCTTTTCCTCTACAAATGTAAAATAATGAATAGCTGTTAGAGAGCACTCAAAGTTGAGTTATATTGAAATGGACAAGTGTTGCCCCCACACCTGGAGAAGGCATAAAAGATGAGAAGCATTTCCCATCTCTCCTTGAGCTACGTGGGTTGACTCTGACGATAGGAAGTCTTGAGACTGTGGACAGACATATAGCTTATTATAGGGTTAAAAGTAAAGTTTCTCTTGCACAGGTCAGTTTAAGAGTAATTATGTAACCATTAACAATATATCATGTGAATTCATGGATAGATTGAATGCTGTGATGACCTCTTGAAATAAATTATTCTGTGGTTGATAACCACCCATTTTTCAAATGGTTCATTAAAAGATTTGACAACATCTCCCATATTTGTTTGTTGACCCATATTTGATAGTTTGACCGGAGAGTTTATTTCTGCAGCTTGCAGTCAGGATAAAAACTTAGGATACACTTAAATCCAAAATCAACATAACATATATAAATGTCTGACCAGGGTCCCTTCTTAAAATTTGAAAATATTTATGTATTGAGTTCACCTCATATTTATGACTGGAGTTTATATACGTTGAAATAGACAGAAAACTAGACAGAAAATTGAATAACATGACCTTGACCAATGTCAGTTCTGTGCTATATACAGTATATGTATATGGGACAAGGTGTCTCAGGCCCTGTCAAATAAATTTAAAATGAATGTGTTTATACCTGGAGAATGGGATTCCAATGTAGTAAATATACAGTTCAGATGACCTTTAGGCTCATTGGATATCAATCAATTACTCCAGAGCTCTGTTCGTAGTCCACCATTAAATGACAACTTTTCTCAAGTGTGAATACCTTCTAAATATTCAGGAGAGCAAGGCAATTTTCACAAGCACATGAAAAAGACTGGTGCAGACATGCCCTTGTGGCAGCCCAGTGTGTCGTACTAAAACATCACTCCCACATTAATGGATGATTCCACTCACATTTAAGGAAGAAGAGTCCTCACATTTAATAATACCATTTCAAGCTTTATCCTATGGGCTTGAATTAAGCTCTCTTAACTCTGAAGTCTCTCACAACCCTAACCCTTATGACAACTATATATACAGTATATATTATACTCTTTCCTGTAGGTGTGACTTTTAGCCATTCCAACATGTATATGGATTTAATGCCATCTAGTGGTGTTCAGAACAGCAGTAGACTGTTTTTGCAATGACATACTAGGATTTTTTTTTTCTAAAATATAAGTCCTCCTTAATTTGTGACAATGAAGTCGTCAAGTCAAAAAAATGTGCATTAAGTGTTAGTATGAAGTAGAATATATTTTATTTTCAAGATATATTACATTTTAAAGCTAGAAAAAATAAAAGCTTAAGAAGAAGCTGGTAAAACTCCTTTCAGCACATAAGAGCAGAAAATGTATTTTTACAAAGAAATTCAGGTGGGGAATAAATGTAATGTGTATGCATGCAATATCACTAAACCTCACACTATAACCACAATCCTATAATCACACTATGGGTGCAGTATACAGTAAGTATTCTAAACTAATAATGAGCATTTACTAAATTATCAATGAGGATAGTATTTACCTTCCTTTCAATCTCAGTTTATGGTTACGGTTACTGACCCCATATCAGAATGAAGCAAACATATGAAACAAACGTAAAAAACAACATTAAAAGCAGAAACACCATTAGCTACAGTGTGAACGGGCCCTCCTCAGACCATGTTTTAACATCCATCTTGGTTGATCCAATAACAACTATACAGCTCTACATGTAGGTGCCAGCAGAAAAGAAACTGATTACAAAGGGTCCCATGAAACGGAAGTGGGAACTAATGAACTTATAGCTCTCACTAATTATGATCAAATAACCTGAGATAGCTGTTAATAGCAGGTCTGAGCAAGGCCCTTGTTAGGGTAAATGTGACCTTTCACCTCTATGTATTAATATGCATTTCTCTGCAGCCCACTTACTTGCCCTCTCCCCCTGTCTTGTCCTTGCTCTTGTCCCGTGGTATACGGCCCATATTGTAAAACTCTAGATTTGGCCTCATGTCTGTGAGATGGGCAAGCCGGTTGGACATGGCAAAGAAAGCAACAACAGCAGCAATGTCCCATGCATCCTCACGATCGAAGCCCACTTCCTCCAAAGATTGAAAGTGCTGGTCCGTGATGGTGTCGCAGCGACACACGGCCATCGCAAAATCCAGCATGGCACGTTCACGAGCTCCCAGCTCAGCATTCTCATAGTTAACAATGACCTGTGTGAAAATAGGGTAAGCACATTCAGCAAATCAGAGGGAAACTAATAATAAAACATATGCAAACGTTCCATAACAGTGAGGTTCAAGTTAACTGTGCATTATAATGGGCCGAACAGAGGCAATCAGAGAAAGACAAAACCTGATCACAAAGGGTTGGTTTCTTGGAGTAGATGCG
Source organism: Colistium nudipinnis (assembly GCA_016785305.1). Taxonomy (NCBI): domain Eukaryota; kingdom Metazoa; phylum Chordata; class Actinopteri; order Pleuronectiformes; family Rhombosoleidae; genus Colistium; species Colistium nudipinnis. The sequence goes on along the minus strand of JAFBJU010000900.1, from coordinate 40,543 downwards.
GTGGAGTGCACTGTGGGAGACCACACAGTAAAGACACTTGTTGTGGATGCTGGTTGCAACTACAATCAGCTCTCGATCAGCCTTAGTTAATCTGCCTAGAAGACATCAAATAATGGAATAATTAGGGGGGGGAAAGGAACCCCAGGAAACACTGACAACACATGTGGAATAAGATTTCAAGTTGCAAGCCAATAACACAAAAGGAGGACTGCCCTGAAGAGAAAGTTAGAAGTTAGAAATTAGAGGTGAGAGGAAAACTCTGGGCAATACTTGGGCTTCCGAAATAATATCAACATTTATCATTGTTGAACTTATCCATTACTCATCCAAGTGACTTAATATTGGAACATGGAACATTACAGACGCACACACACACACACCTGTCTCCTTGTTCATGAGTTCATTGTAGTAAGTAAAGAAAGCTCTGAACTCTGAAGGCCTGTGAGAGAGCGCTTTGAAGACGTTGGGCAAAAAGCCTCCCTGTGGAAACACACCCAAGCCGATATAGTGAACAACAGTGCACGCAGTCTCGCGTCTGTTTGTTTACGTAATCGATGTATTACCTTGGATTCAACTTCCTCCATAAGCTCCACTAGATCATAGGGCAAGTCTTTCTGGTCAGGGACTGGATAGCGACTGATTGTCTCCGGAGGACGCTCGCTGGACAAACGTCTTGTCCCAGCCGCGGCAGCGGGTCCGTTCCGCAGCCGGACACACGCGCGTGCGGGCCAGCGGAGGAGCTGTGTGAGCACCGGGGGAGGACGACACAGCGCGGAGGCGATGTGACACGCCATGTCTGTTCGACCAGGGGGAAGTCGGTTTGACTTTGAATCGTACGGATCGCGGTGACCGCGGCAGCAACTGGACGGAACAAACCCGACGAGAGATTGTTCACAACTTTCGCCACGATTATCACAATGTAATCATCCTGAGTACTGACACGTAACCCGTCACACACACATACACAAGGCTAACCGATTCGTGTGCGATAAATCGGTGACACAATAAACTACATAAGTGATCATACACTAGAAAGTCCTGTTTTGCTTTGTTTTCTCAAACAACCCAATCACACAGCAGTGTGGAGTCACGCCTGCTGCACTGCCCCTCCCCTCCGCCAGGGGTCAGACTGCGCGTGGTCTGACTGCGCTACAAAATTTTACCTTCATGTTTCCTAATTCACGGCCTATAATCCCCAGATTTTAACCATAATCTCTGAATTTTAGATTGGGGGAGTCATTTTACATGATTATGTTTACTGTAGGTTTGGCTTGTTTCACAGCTCGTACTTTGCCCAAGAGACATAACACAGGCTAACAAATATTTCCTATTTGAAGGGGTGACCCGGAAGTGACTGTTTTGGCGTACGAGCGATTGGCTTCCATTCATCCAGTGAAAACGTGACCAAAACAATATTATCCAAGGACTAATTGAACATTCCATCGGAAATGTTTTATCATGTAAGTAGATTTGTCGTGGTTGTATGTGACGCATTGGTGGGCTAATAGCAGAAAACGGATGTTTTGTTTGTCATGGGTTGCCTTGCGTGATCGCTGATTAGTTAGCATTGCTAAAGCAGCTCAACAAAAGCCTCTGCTGTTTTTTTCTGTGATCTGTTTTGTTTTACTGACATGCAGACACCTTAGTGAACCCCATCAGTTATTAGAGCTGCATCCACACGATTACGTTAATTCACGCTTAAAACGGTCAAATATCGTATCCAAACAACCTGGGGCAATAGAAGCACTGTCTCACAATGCACGCACTTTTGTGTTTGCAGATTTCTTTGGAGCATGAAATCTTATTACACCCGAGGTACTTTGGCCCGAACCTTCTCAACACCGTGAAGCAGAAGCTGTTCACAGAGGTGGAGGGTACCTGCACTGGCAAGTGAGTGTCTGCAACATTACATGATGGTTAAAGTAATGAATCCCAACTCAAAGCCAAACGCATGTGCATTCCATAAACATTTGTTTTGCCCCGTTTTTTTAATTATCATGGAAGTATTAATACAGTATTTGTTCATATTGACTGGGTGTTGGTATTATTGCATGGAAAAACTTGACATATGCATGTTTTTAATGTTGCCTTCCAGGTATGGCTTTGTCATTGCAGTCACCACCATTGATAACATTGGGGCAGGTATAATTCAGCCAGGCAGAGGGTTCGTCCTTTACCCAGTCAAGTACAAGGCCATTGTGTTCCGCCCATTTAAAGGCGAAGTGGTGGATGCTGTGGTCACTCAGGTGAACAAGGTGAGGACAGGGTAATTTAATGGGTATTTTAATTCCCCCTTTGGCCTTTCTCCAAAGGTCACTGTCAGATCAAATATTTTTCACTGTCTTGCAGGTTGGATTGTTCACAGAAATTGGTCCCATGTCTTGTTTCATCTCTCGCCATGTAAGCCAATGTATATCTATCTGATTTTTTTGCTTTTGTCACATGTGAATCTTTATATTTCTAATGGGGAAAAAAAACACTTTTTCAGTCCATCCCCTCAGAAATGGAGTTTGATCCCAATTCTAATCCGCCTTGTTATAAAACAGTTGATGAGGTAAGAATATTTGATAATTTCCTTTATTAAATAGGAGAAACAATACAATATTTACACAATTGATCAAATATATTGAAATCTCTGCCTTTTTCAGTAATCAAATTAGTTTTACTGGTGTAAAAGAACATTTTCTTTCAGCTAATGTAAAAACGGGAGCATCAAGTATAATGTCATAAGTCTGATCTGCATGCAAATCAGCTGATTGCTGTTTTGCTTTCTTTGAGTCATTATTCTGAAATGTTTGCTTATTCTCTCAAGGATATTGTAATCCAGCAAGATGATGAGATTCGGCTAAAGATTGTCGGAACAAGAGTGGACAAGAATGACATCGTAAGTCTACACTTTAATATATATATATATGTGTGTAAATATATGCACCATATATTTCAGCTTAGCCATATAAAAAATAACAAACACTTGTCTGGCTTTATATCAGCTGTCACATAGCAGATTATAGATATGATGACATAAAACAACTGTTTTCCTTGTTTCAGTTTGCTATTGGATCTCTCATGGATGATTATCTGGGTGAGTATTTCACCACAGAACATTGTACTCAACTGATGGTCATGAATTTATGGAACCATGCCGATTTTAGTAAAGAATAATAAAATGTTTAATCTTTTGTGTTGTTGAACTTGTCTTTAACCTTTTTCCAGGTCTTGTGAGCTGATTTGCCCCAGAGAGACTGCCCATCACATGGGACCTTTCATGATCTAGTGCATTTCTGTTTTTGTTAAAATTAATATTTTTCTACACTGATTGACTTGGTTTGGTGACTGGTGTTGAAGCCCACAGCTACATTGTTTTATTATTCCACTGTATACATGATATGTGTTGCTTTTTATTTGAAATTAGGCAGTATAATGTTGTTACCATGAATACATTAATTGTTGTTTTTTTTCATATTTTCCAACTGAACCATATTGTTTGTTTTTGTGGGCTTTAATAAAGTATTTTATTTGTTCTTATACTTGTCTATTCTTTTCTAGACTATATTAACATGGACGTTATTTTTATAAAATTAGACGCTTCTGTTAGTTAATATTTTAAAATGTCAAAGTCTAAGTGTCAAAGCATCGCCCAAAACCAATAGACGAAATGTGAACGCGGAATTATCAAGGACGCGCACGCTCTGTGGCCGTAAATACGTCACAGGCGCGTCCCCTCCTTCTTTCTTTCTCTCGTCCTGAAGATGGCGGCAGGGGTGAGTAAAATGGAGAGATGACCACTCATGGAGCGCTCTTTAAACTTTACCGACGCAATCCGCCGTGAATCAGCTACATCTGCATAGGGACTTAGTACCCTTCCATATGGGTAGGGTCACCTTGGTGTTGGGGAGCCGATGAATGGTTTATTTCTCCAATATTTCATTCAATGTACGTTCCAGCTGCTGTTAGCTGATGCTATCCTGACGTAGCATTGAAAGTGAATGACGCCCCTTTGGTGGCCCAGGCTCGTGCCACGTTACCGTTTCTACTGTTATTCCCAGTAAAGACACTGCTCCTTTTTATTAGTGTTTTCTTCAAAACGCAATATTAATGTTAAGTTTGGTCCCTTTACCACCAGCTTTGGCTTGTATTGTTCATATTTTACAGAGCTATTGTTACATGACCGGTGATGATGGCTAGTTAGCATTTAAAGCAAGCTAATAACCACGTGAAGATGTTGCTTTGTGTGTTTGTAGTTAATACCTACACGTTATTAAGGACATTGACGGTGCTACTCGAATATTCTCTAATATTCTGACCAGTGGGTTTAACCTAGTCAACGGCCTGGGTCGTTTGAATGACATCATTCATTTGTCCATAGGAATATACAAAGATCAAAGTTCCACATAGTTTTTATCTTATTCGAGTTGGTTGAGTGTTAATAACATAACTAAAAAGGATAATAGGTAGGCGCTTTGAATAAATATGCAATATTACCATTGTATTAAGCTGAGGCCAGCCACATGTATAGCTGGCCTTGTGCACAATTGTACATTCATATATGTTTTTAATATTTGAGTGCCCCCCCCCCCCCTCCCTTGTTTCAGACTCTGTACACGTACCCAGAGAACTGGCGGGCCTTCAAGGCCCAGATTGCAGCCCAGTACAGCGGTGCCCGCGTCAAGGTTGCCAGCAGCTCCCCTGCCTTCACCTTCGGGCAGACAAACCGTACTCCTGCTTTCCTCGGCAACTTCCCTCTGGGCAAGGTTTGTTCCACTTGTGCAGTTTGTCAACGGGCCTCAGAGCACCTCCAGTCTTACACTTACCCTTGTGTCGATGTTGTGGTTTGAACTGTTAAGTGTTCCTTAAATAAATGTATTCGCAAACTGTGTAATGTAAATTATGTTGAAGAAACTCAAGCACTTAATTCTCATCCGTGAGGTAAATGTTGACCTCTGCCATTCTTTTTTGTAGGTACCTGCCTACCAGGGAGATGATGGGTTCTGTCTGTTTGAGAGTAATGCCATTGCTCACTACTGTAAGTAATACTCTAAATGTGCTAATATCTGATGATTTAGTCTTGCGCACACTTGGTTAGTAAGTCTATGTTGGTGGAGTAATTGGTTTTTCGTTTGACCATTTGTTTTGACTGTTCATCCTGTGAAATCCCACTCACGGCATGTGCCCAGTGCTCAAAAATGTGTTCTTAAAGGAAAACCTTTCTTTCAATTACAGTGAGCAATGAAGCCCTGCGTGGTGCCACTCCCCAGGTTGCAGCCCAGGTGCTGCAGTGGGTGAGCTTCGCTGACTCAGAGATCATCCCTCCAGCCAGCGCATGGGTTTTCCCCACTCTTGGAATCATGCAATTCAACAAGCAGGTATGCAGATCAGCACTTTCTGGCCAAGTTTAAGACTTAAATGATTATTCTGTAATGTTTGCAGGAGGAGGGTGCCCGTTAGGCAAGTGCAATGCCTTGTTGTGATCATGAAGCTGATTATACAGAGATCAAAGACATTAACACTAATGACATCTTTTTGTTGGGAATAAACAATAGTCAACAAAAAAAAAACACAATTTGTTCGGTAGAAGTAGGCCCTGTAGTGTCCCCTGTCTTGGGCAAGGCAGTGTCAAATGATGGCACTAAGTCTTAATCTGACAGGGGAAGAGAAACTTGAAGCCATATTCATCCCAGCCAACTCTGTTTGTGAGTAATAGGCTGGTTCATGCTATGGTCACAATAAAATAAAAAGTACTGATGTGTTTCTGAGGCAACTGTCCCATAGGAATTTGATCATTTTCAATCTTTTTCTCTGGATCTTTCCAGGCCACAGAGCAGGCCAAGGAGGATGTGAAGAGGGCCCTCACAGTGCTGAACCAACACTTGAACACCCGTACCTTCCTTGTCGGAGAGCGAGTCAGCCTAGCCGACATCACTGTGGCCTGCTCCATGATCTGGCTCTACAAACAGGTTTGACATAAACACCGCCATTTTACATAAACCACCAAACCACTGGTTATTTATTTTTGATATTTCTTGCAGCCGTACTCTAATTGCTTGACTCTTGAATCAATATGGTTCTCTGTGAATGCCCCAACATCTTTCTGACCCTATAGGTCCTTGAGCCTTCCTTCCGTCAGCCATACCCCAATGTGACCCGCTGGTTTGTCACCTGTGTCAACCAGCCCCAGTTCAAGGCTGTCCTTGGAGAGGTCAAGCTGTGTGAAAAGATGGCCCAGTTTGATTGTAAGTTGCCAGCATTGTGATCAGATCATTCATGACTGCCCCTTGATAGTTGTAAATGAATTAATAACTTTTCAGACAAATTATGTATGGAAAAATTGAAACACTGTGGCCTTATTTCTTATATTTACATGGCTCGTATGCAAACCATTATAATGGTTTGTTATATCTGACTATTTCCAAAGGGAGACACAAGGACAGATAATCTGAACGTTTTATCAGAAAACATGGTTTTCCCTCTAAATTTTAAAATTAAACCTAAATTAAAACTTTGTGTGGGGAATAAACAATAGTCTGGGTAGAAGTGGGCCTTGTAGTGTCCCCTGTCTTGGGCAAGGCGGTGTCCAATGATGGCACAAAGTCTTAATCTGACAGGGGAAGAGAAACTTGAAGCCATATTCATCCCAGTCAACTCTGTTTGTGAGTAATAGGCTGGTTCATGCTATGGTCACAATAAATTGTACATGTATGCAAACCTTTCACATTGTTTTTAATAAGTCCCTATTTCCAAAGTCCAAGCAAGGAAGTACTCCCCGGGAGACACGAGGATGGGTCATCTGAACATTTAACAGAAAACATGTTTTTCCATTGTTTTGTTCCGTTTGTTCAGCCAAGAAGTTTGCTGAAATGCAGCCCAAGAAAGAGACCCCTCCTAAGAAGGAGAAGGCCCCGAAAGAGGCAGCCAAGCCTCAGGAGAAGAAAGAAAAGAAAAAGGAAGAGAAAAAGCCTGCCCCAGAAGAGGAGATGGATGACTGTGATGCTGCTTTGGCAGCAGAGCCAAAAAGCAAGGACCCCTATGCACACCTGCCAAAGAGGTACACAGCTGTAGGATGACCTTGTCTGGGGTTTGTTTTAAAACATTATTGTATTTTGTCACCCATAAAGGTCACGTGTAGTTAACAAGTTATGGGTATTGTCCACCAAATCTGCAAATTGTCCCACCCGGTCACTTTAGCAAAGTAGTGTTATTCTAGTTTAAAGAAGTACGTATTGGCTGATGGAGGCAGTTCACTCTTAGCGTCCCATTTGGACAATGAATTTCAGTGCGAGAGGTTTGTTTTGTACGACCTGTGTTGGTCGATAGCAGGAGCTGCACACCATTTGAAAACTCAATCTTAGTAAAAGCACTTGGTCCCCTGTCTTGGGCAAGGCAGTGTCTAAATATGGCACCAAGTCTTAATCTGACAGGGGAAGAGAAAAAGAAGACTACATTCATCCCAGTCAACTCTGTTTCAGTGAGTAAAAGGCTGGTTCATGCTGTGGCCACAAACGAATTCGCTATCGGAGATTGAGTAGTTTGCGTGGATATCAACTCATTTATTTTCTCTTTTTTTTTATTTTACACAAGTGTTAGCCAGGAACTGCCTTTAGTAATACTGTGTTGGGAAAAGGAGAGTTGCCCTTTTTGCAGCGGAGTCTCACCATATCGTTCTCTCTTTACATGATCGGAAAGCAAGTGTGACTTTATCGTTCTTTGTTTCCAATTTCAGCGCATTTGTCATGGACGAGTTCAAGAGGAAGTACTCCAACGAGGACACCCTGAAAGTAGCCGTTCCCCACTTCTGGGAGAACTTTGACAAAGAGGGCTTCTCCATCTGGTTTTGTCAGTACAAATACCCCGAGGAGCTTACACAGACCTTCAAGAGCTGCAACCTTATCACAGGTGAGACTTTCTTTTTCAGATGGCAATTAGAGAAGCGTTAACTGGAAGGTGATGGTGTTAAAGAAAATGTTTAAGGCCTCAGATGATATCTTGTCTCTGGATATCCACAGTTCCTTCGAAAATCTTCATGATTTGAATTGGTAATAAATGCAAACTTTTTGAACGGGAATAAACCATAGTCTGTGTTAGAATGTAGACTATTTGTTGGGCAGAGGTAGGCCTGCACTGTAATATGACCCTCCTGGTGAAAGCAGTGTCCCCTGTCTTGGGCAAGGCAGTGTCCAATGATGGCACTAAGTCTTAATCTGACGGGGGAAGAGAAACTTGAAGCCATATTCATCCCAGCCAACTCTGTTTGTGAGTAATAGGCTGGTTCATGCTATGGTCACAATAAAATAAAAAGTACTGATGTGTTTCTGATGCAACTGCCCCACAGGTATTTTAGTTTGAGCCTTTTAAATGCCCCCCTTGTTCTGAACAGGTATGTTCCAGCGCCTGGACAAACTCAGAAAGACCGCCTTCGCCAGTGTCCTCTTGTTTGGCACCAACAATGACAGCAGCATCTCTGGAATCTGGGTCTTCAGAGGCCAGGAGCTGGCATTCACTGTAAGTTTGTGTATTTTACAGTTGTGTCCGTCGTTGAAGATGAGACTCGAATCTTTTGAGAAATAGATAGTACCCCTGTCTTGGGCAAGGCGGTGTCCAATCATGGCACAGAGTCTTAATCTGACGGGGGAAGAGAAACCTGAGACCATATTCATCCCAGTCATCTCTGAATTAGTGAGTAAATAGGCTGGTTCATGCTATGGGCACACTTGGCATGATCAAAATTACCTTTTTAGAACATTAGTGTGCTAGAATTGGAGCCACTGGTAAATGCTTTGAAATTGGACGTTGCAGCAAACATGGTTTGCATTCAAGTGTTCCTTGTTGTTGTCATGCGATAATTGGTGCTAGTGGTCCACTATCGGCGTGTCAAAGCTCCAGGGTTGTAGCTCCCATTCAAGTAATGTATCGTCTTTGTCCCCTCCCTCACAGCTGTCTCAAGACTGGCAGATAGACTACGAATCGTATGACTGGCGCAAGTTGAATCCAGACAGCGAGGAGTGCAAGACCATGGTCAAGGAATACTTTGCCTGGGAGGGAGACTTTAAGCACGTCGGTAAAGCCGTCAACCAGGGCAAGGTCTTCAAGTGAGAGGGACACTGGCACAGCCTGAACGAAAGCACTCTGCGCGCCGCCTCTCTGCAACTTAAAACCGATGGACTTTGAGCTTGACACGCACTTACTCAACTGCAAGAATGACAATGTGTTTGAAGACGAGTGCATTTTGTCTCCGTCGCCTCCCCCAAACTTTTTTTTTTGTTCTGCGAAATAAAGCGTTTTCCACAATGCCATCTGTGGGATCTGATGTCTGGTTGTATGGCTTTTATTGTACATTTGATGCTGCGTTTCAGAGTTTCATACCACGTACAAATGCGTTTCTCGTCGAGGAGGGTGGTTCCCAGCAAAGGGACAAATGTGAGAAAATGTTAATGGTAAATCTATTATAAGCCACACCCAGGTTGATCATAAAGCTGCAGCGTAATTCAACAGCAGCTATAATTGCTATTTCTCACCTCTAAACAAACCTTAAGACTATAACCCTGCAGCAAATACATAGGTGTGGTTCAGACACATTTTGCTGTTGCATGGCGCAACAGTGCACACTGTTGCCTACACCCAACTGATGATGGGTGTGGCAGGAGGAATATCACACTTTGAAACTGTCAACAAAAATTGAGCCAGGTCGACAAAGCTTTTTCCATATAGCACAAAAGTTGCTTTATCGCTCCTCATTTACCACAGGCACCCGTGAGTCAGGAAACGTAATTCTACCATCGGTACTCTAGCAACTGTTCCATGTTGACAGCGGGGATTTGCAGTATTCCTTAAACCCTGCAGAGGGCAGACAAGATTTAAATATGTAAAGCAGTTCAATGGAGAGAACCTCCAAAAGAGCAAATGACTGGGTAGAGCTCTGTGGTTGGCTCAGGCTTAAGGCAAGAAGAATGTCATCTGCTTTAAACTATAGGCTCTTGTTTTGATGTTGCCTGTGCTTCCCCAGGGAGAGGAAGCCCGGAACAAATCTTTAGAAATATTTTAAATGTTATTTAGAAGTCATGTCAAACGTATAACTACGGATGACACCAAAACATCTATTTTACCTTTCACTGAATCTTTGAAAAAATTACGATAAAAGCCTCCACACTGACCGGAAACCACAATATAGAGTTTTTTGCAGACTGCAGAAATGCTTCACATAACAGACGGTGTAAAATTATTGATGTGCTAAGGTTACACTCAGAGGCAGATAAGGCTGTGTTTCAGGGCCTGTTTCTTCAAGTTGTAGTCATGAAAGAGGCAAAGCTTTCCATCAACAAGGAAAGAGCATCGATGGGTTATTTATTTTTCTGTGCATACATATTTCACTTCTCAAATTACACTGATGCTTAAAAACATTCATTTCATTTTTTAATAAGAGAAACAAAAAAACACATCCAGGAACCTTTTCATCTGCTTCGTCTGTGCCAGGTAGATGTAATGCTGCAATGCGTAGACAAAGCACTCCCATTTAACAAACACACCCAACTGCATTAAGGATCAATTTGCGCACCTGCAGCAGCCTCGTATTTTCACTTCAGCCTCAAGTGATTTTATTTGTTTGGGGCACGGTTGTTCATTGTACTTTCTGTTGCTACAGGCAAACTGGTACACCTGGACCTGCCCTTCCCTATCTGTATTGTTATTATTATGAAATCATCTCGGCAATGCTCACTAACATATTCAGCATTGTCAATCTTCTGTAATAATTCCATCTACTAAACTGTGTGTGTGTGTGTGTGTGTGTGTGTGTGTGTGTGTGAAAAAAACCCTGGATAGACACATACGTGCAGGCCTGTGAGTGATGCACAAGGGAGGCCTACCGTCCCAGAGTGAGTCAGATGTGTCATTTTTTCCAGCTTACTAAGCGTGATTCAAGATCGTTTCTGGCGCAACCATCTTCCACCCTAGTGTCCAGGCAGGGAGGCCATTTTAGTTTGTTCTGTGGTCTCATGGAAATCAGAAAATGGAAATGCTCCCAGCCGAGCGCCCAAGTCCTTGAACACATGACTCACCCATCCTGTGGATCACGGTGGAAGAGGGCTGTAACTTGAGCAAATAACTTTGACTTCACCCACAGCATCGCAGCAGTTGCAACACCGCCGGGGGCTAACCCTTTGATTGCTGAAGTGGCAGCATTGCAAAAGCCTTTTCATCTTTGTATGGAATATGAAATGAATGGGAGCAAATCGAGATGCACAGTTTTAAGGCTCTCTGGGGGCATTTCTTAATTGGAAAAGTAACAGTGGAAAGTCCACAATATTCTGATCCCCTTTTCCCTTTAGTACTTGCAGAGTTAAAAAGCAAAAAAGTTAAGTACGCCACAAGAACAATGTACAAATCTTGCGCCAACTGCAACAAACTTCTCTACCCGGCCTGCCAGTCTTCCTCCCACTGGTCTTTTCCTTCTCTCTTAGCCATTCTCTCAGCCACCACTTCATTTTCCTTCCTCTCCTTCGTTCCTTGGACATTTTTCTTCCTTTATGTCCGTGCAGGAGGGGAGGATTTTTGCGACAGTGAGGAGCGCCGCTGAAGGGAGGAACACAGAGAGAGGCTGTATTGTTTCACCACACTGGGTCCCTGTGTAGCTGTCAGCCCCCTGTAGGTGTGCTTTAGGCATGGTATGCATGTGCTAAACATATGGTGGTGCAAGACACACACGCACGCACATCTGGAAAAGACTGAGGCGTCTGGTTGATGGTTTGGAACAGGGAGGTGAGGGGCTAACACTGGGGAGTCACATGTTGAAACCCAACACAATCCTCTCTTGAACAAAACAAAAAAAGAAAATACATTTCTCCCAAAATTCCTGTTGTATGGGTTTAGCATTTTTTTTTGTAAACAGACAGTTGTAATTAGACAGGAGAATGTGCAACTATGTTTTTGGGTTCTAACTGTGGCCACAAAGTCCTTCACTGGATATTATCTTCCCCCTCAGGCAGCTTTTGCCAATACAAGAGTGTATCATTGTTGTGGGATGTCCCTCGGTGGACAGACACAGCAAGCAGCCACCACACATAGTCCCACCCTCAAAGTTTTATGGACTTTTCCCCAGTCTGCCGTCTGGGGTTGGGCTTCAAGCCCCACAAAAATACATTAAAGTTAGGAAAAAAGGAATGGGGGCAGGAGAAATGGGTCCTTAGTCAGCACTTGAGCGTTGCTTCACCTCGTGTGTCCTCTCTTCACATTCCAGGTACAGCCTAGGATATGCAAAACTGGAATTCAAGCAAAGGCCAAGAAGGATAAGGACATGAAAACAGACGGGAAAAAAAAATCTATGGAAATTGTCAAAACTACAAATAGTGCGTCCTCTATTTAAAAAAAGAAAAAGTGACCCTCAGATCTTAACCTCCGTTCCTAAGTGAGAGGTGTTGGTCCCAATGCGTGCATTTCAAGGGGTCTCAGCTGCACATTTCTCCGTGGTACTAAAACGTAGCATAGTAATTCTGGTCTGGAATGGAATGAGGAAGGTCAAAGGTGAATCTACCGGGGGAAACGGCTGAGGAAAGCGGGGAAAGGCACGATGATATCACTTTGTAGCCAAACACACATGACTATATTAGAACGCCTGCGAGTGCCATCTTTGAGCAAGTCGTTGTTCAGAGAAGTGATTATTATCACTGTGTATTTTTCTCGGTGAGTTTCCGTTGCCCTGCAACAGTGGTTGCCTTCTATGTGAGAGTGGAGAGGAAAGTGTGTGACACGAGGGAAGAGGGGAGAGGTACGGCAGAGGGAAAACAGACGGCCCCTGCAATTTTGGACATGAAACCCCAGAGTTGCTCCAGGCTCATATTACCAGAATCTGGAGGTGGAGCGCGAGGGGTGTTGTTGTCAAACTACAGCAAAACTGTGGCATGTCCTACCATGGCTACCAAGAGCAGAGTTATTGAACGCTGCCCTTGAAAAACAAACTCCAAATAAAAGCATAGTGAAAAGCCTTTTCCTGTCATTTTCTCCCAGTTGGTGCATCCACTTTCCACGCAGCATTGTAGATTGGTAAAGGATACTTTCAAAAGTGACTCATAATAGTGTCAGCTGCGTTGCGGTTTGGGTGTGTGCTAAACCTCCAATCTTTAAAACAGCCCCCATCCATTATCTTCACATGAAACACCACCGTGCCTTTTTGGTTAATAGATAGATTGTGTGTTCGAGAGCTAAAATCAGCGGTTTACTGTTACATTGTTGGACCGTTTTTAAAGACAATAGACTTCCTCGTGCAAATCTCGGTTTGAGTCAGAGGCGGTTTAGGCCTTAGGCCGCGCTCTCGGTGAGGGTACAAAAATGTACCCCAACCAGGCTCGGGGGAAATAATTGATTGTCGTTTCATGTGTCGACTCGTTGGAGGTTTACATCCAACGCGTCGAAAGAGCCTAAGCGCTGTAACGTTTGCAGATATGACTGGAATGTGCAGCGCAGGACGGTTTCTACCGGGGTTGAAGCACAACAGATGGGCGTTGAGCCCGCGGGGAGGAGAAACTCTTGAAAAAAAGAACCCTTATTGCTCCAGCTGGATCAATAATTTAAAACCGCTCAACAGTGATTGATTTTCCGACACTATGTAGCAACTGATAGGGCCCAGTTGGCTAATAAGATGGAAGCACAGAGGTATGTGTGTGAATGAGTCAAATCTGCGGGGTGGCTTTCACAAGAGGCAACCAGTTGAATACACGAAGCAAACTTTGAGTGCGCAATGTTGTTTCAGTAGCAAGACCCGACCTGTGTCAAGTGTGCATTTCTCTGCGTAGATGAGTCTCGTGTGCAAAAAAACAAAAAAACAAGTCTGCATTGGGAAAACATTTAGGAGGGCGGGGTTCGGTATCATCACTAAAAAGAAGAAAAAAATAACAATTATTAACTTTGGGTGACAAGTAGTGCAGAGTTCCTTATTATGTTACAGACTGCTTTGTGGCATCTGATATTTATCCATACACACCAGGGGCATTGCTATGGAAACAAAACTGCAAGTACCTGCCCCATTGCTTATTATGTTACTATAGCAGCCATCCCAGAATAGTCTCCTTTTTTCTCTCTCCGTCCCTCCCTCGTGTTTGTGACTCACAACGTACAGTGGAAACCACAGTTCAGTCTGTCTCTTATTCCCCTTTTTTTTCCCTGGCATTCTTTTCTTACCAAAGGCACAACTCCTCTGAATCATCGCAGTGGGGCTGTGTTTTGTTTGTGTGTATGTGTGTGTGTGTGCAAGGGATCACAAGCTATGGGGAATTCCAAAAAGATTATCAGTGATGTGTTACCATAGTGATGGCAAATATAAGGCAGGGTGACCTGTGTGTTGCAAGATAGTGTATCTTGAATACTGCACACTGTCATTAGCCGAGTGTGATTTCTTTGTGGTGTCATCTCTCCATGGACACACTCTGCTCTGACTGGTAACTTTAAATCTACGTTGCTTTGAGAAGTTCCAGCTGGTTTACTCTTTGGGCTCCAGTGGCAGAACACAACGCACAACATGACATGTATGGTCGAACGTTGCATGCAGAGAAACTGAAAAAGAATGTATGTGGCCATGTAGTTGGGGGTGATATTGTTACTGATATTTGTTTCTCCGACGAGAACATTATGTCACTGCTTCTGTTTTAGCTTGGTGGTCTAATTAATTTGCCAAGAATGAAATCCCACTTACACTGCTAGTTAAATTAACGTTAACCAAAAGATATAACACAAGAGCATGTCAGTTGCTGGAATTGAGTGTGTTTAAAACTTGTCACCATATTGACAATGTTGCATTGAGTAAAAAAATAAAAATCTAATGAAGTGGGTATGCAAAGGAAACTTCTTTCTACACACAAACTGGGTTGTGAAGTAAAATGTTTCCTTTCAAAAATGACCTTTCCAGATGCAGACTGGTCTGAACTGGACTGACTGATTCTTAATAACCACAAATGCATCATATATAATCCGTTTCTAAGAAAGTAGACACTTTGAATAGCATTGCTGTTATTGTTAATCAGTATTGTGTCAGAAAGATTGATAATGTAACAGAGACACCAGCACAAATATGACCCGAGCCATTTTACTTCAAATAAAATGGATCCATGATACTTGAAGTTTTAAAATGAAGAATGTCATATTAATTGTACATTTATTTTGGAATTTTCAACTGTAGAGAACATACACACACAAAAAGAACAGCAATCAATAACCTACTTTCCAAGTTTGCCTGGAATAAAATATTTCTATTGTGTCTCATGTTCTTATAAATTATCTTGATGACTCACACGAACAGGCCTTTTGCCAAGTACACTGCTTGCATTGTCTGAATCGATGAAAGACATTTGAGCTCATAACTGTGATTTTTTTTCAACCACGATGGAATTTTTCTTGTCCTATTTTGACCATGTCTGAGTCTAAATCAAACCACGTGCAAAACAATTGTAAATTGTAATGGGTCAAAAACAAAACCAAAAAATCCAAAATGTGATCAGATAATCCTTTGTGTATGATTAAACTGCGTTACACAATCAAATGTGCAGCTCCCAGCCACATGGCTCTCATGACTACGAGCAGCGCCAAGCAATTGCTCAAGCGTATTTGAGAAATGAAAAGCTCCTTCGGCCCATGTGTCATGTCACTTTTCTTTAAACATATCACAAGTTGGCTTCTTTGCCCAAGCCAGTGTCATGTGACTTCCCTTACCTAGCAGGAGACATTAATGACACACACGCGCACACACGCACGCACACACACCCGTTCCACTGTCCATCCCCATGTAATCCCCTTGATTTTCCTCTCCCCTACAGTCTGGCCTTCCCTGTTTTCATTGTAGTCATGGGCCGTGACTCATCGAGCGTCTGAGCCAAACTATGTGCGTTGGTTCACCCTGCCTGACACACCTAGGACCAGGAAACACACCCATTCCCACATATCCTTACATTCATCTGAGGTGACCCGCCACAAAGCGGTGACATGCGGAGAGATTAAGTGCCGAAAAACATGCACTGGAGGAGCAAAACATTCAGGACACGGCGTTGCGTGTTCCGTTTCATGCACATTGCGCATGCCACATGACGGAGAGAGCTCCGTGCGCTGCAACTTAAAACAATATGTGCAAACAGAAAACACAAGCAGGCCACTCCTGTAACCCAGGGTTCATTCGAAAATGTTTTGCAGCTTTTTTCCCCAATGCTGCGGGGTGTTGAGCTTGGCCTCTGTAGAGTCATTAGCTAGGGAATAAGTGAAGAGTGAAATTGCAAAAACACGTTCCTTCTGAGCAGTAAAAAGCAGGCCAGGCGTTTTCTCCGGGGTGGTTATGTGACCATAAACATTCAAAACCTGCAGAGAAGTTGCCGAGCAGCACACAGATGGGATCGGAGTCTTGCTGTTTACATACGCACACTTCATGAGAGTTGTCTGTCTGGAGGCAACATTCGTTCTAAGGTGAAACTGTTCTTCAAAGCTAATGGCAGCCACACCTTAATGGCAAAGAGTAAAACATGCAAGGAGCTGAACAAACAGGTGCAGTCTAAGGGCACTCTGTGCATGGGAAAGAATGATGGTAATCTTTGCTATATGCTGCAATGCACCAGAGGGGTTACATGTCACAATTTTCATATGTGCAGCTACACTGGAGTGTCCAGAGTCCAAGAGTAAGGAAGATCTCCAGGAGTCCTGTTTATCTTACCCATGGCCGGGATCACTGATTCACTTTTATCTCGGCGTGCACGCAGTTGCAACCAATTGCACACACACAAACAGCGGGGCGTGCCCCTGTGGGGGAGCAGGCCCCTGTTTGGAGAGCTAAATCAGAGCTCTGCGATGGCGGTGTGATATTGAAATATTTGTGTGCGCACATGTACAAGTTTGCACGTGTGCCACGCCCTGCTCGCTCAACACAAAGCCATTCAGTAACTTCCCTTTTTCTCTCTCCTCCGTACACAATGTTTTGTACTTTAACTTGTGTAGCGTTTGGGCACGGTCACGGGCACATGTCAGTAAGGGGGTGATTCAAGGACACTGGACAATGATGTGAGAGGTCAACGAGCAGACATGGATATTAGAATTAGAATGATTAGAATATTAACCCACATGCAGTGCATGCACTTGCATGTGCCGCTCACATAACCAATTGTTGATGACAAATGATTGACATTTTTCGTTTCCGTGTCTCAGTGTAAATGCAAATAAGCAATATTTGATCGTGTCAAAGGAATACATTTTGAGCGTGGTGTCGTCTAAAGTGTTGAGTTACATTGAATCATACCCCACCAATACCATTGTTGTAAGCCTGTAAGGTCTTATTTGCTGACCCAGTATTACCCATAATCCCAGGCTGAATAAACCGGAGGCACCGCCCAATATGACTCCGTCTCAGCTGCTCATGTCATGTCTTTTACCTTTCCACCACACTGGAACATAGGCACAAATTAAACTTTTAACTTGTACTACTGGGTTTCGCATTTTTTTCAGTTTTCTAAAACAAAAGTTAGAAAATGTGAGAAAGGATTTTTTTTTACCTTTTTTTAATATTCGGAGTAAGTTAGGAAGCACCTTTTGTTTTGGCTGGTCCTGCATTAGATACGTATTGATATATTAAGGTATTTAATGTAAAACATGCAGCTTTTGTAAGATCTAGTTCACGGTGGGAATTGTTAAAACAGAAACGTAGTCAACAAACTCAAACAGACAGAAGGAAAAAAATCCTGTCTTGTAAACAGACATTTTGCCCCTTGCATGTAAGTAAAGGACTCATTCCTGAGTCATTTTGCTAATGATAACGTTGTGTCAGTCTGTGTGCAGTAATTTAAATGCTGTAATAACATGTTTATATCATGGTCTATCAAATTATTCCCATTTTGTGGTGCATTTGCCTGTGTTCTTGGTTCTCATCCTGAAAGCATTTTATTTTGGTGAAATAGATCACAGCATTGACATGAGGACGAGGAGAAAAGAAAGAAAAGATTTGATCTTGATTTTTGCACTTCCGCTCCTTGTTTATGGGGCCAATTGAGTCACAAAGTGAAGTGCGTCATGTGCCTCGAGTTAGCTCAAAACAGGCAAAATGTTGTATCACTATTGGCAACAAAGATGGTGCAAAAATGTGTGACACATTCCCAACATGTGACATTAGGATTTAAGGGCTTTTCTTGAAACATTAACAACTCAAAATGTATTTTCTCATTCACAGCTTAGTTTGACCAAGCAAAGTACTATCCAAATGCAGTTTTAAAAGCACGGACTGCCGTTTCGGATTTTTGATGTTAAATTTACCGTGCGTGTCTCACAGTGAATTAACACCTTTTTTTTTTTAAAGCAGAAGCTACTTTTCCTGTTGCATGTCACTGTAGCCCTTGATGTGAGGCAGTGGGTGGTCCCAGGGCTGCTGAGGACCACTCCCTCGCATCGGTTCCCTCCCCCTGTATTCCCCTCCTTCTGCGAACCAGGAGTCCTACCCAGCTCTCTGTCCAACCACTCTGCTCAGCCCTGAGGATCAGCCACACAGAAAAAAATACGTTTCAATCAACTCGCAACCCAGGAGGGAGGGAGAGAGGGGGGGGGAGAAAACGCCCTGGAAACTCGGTTGATCCAGAAAGGAAAAGGAGTGACTGAGTCCTACCAGACTGCAAAGCTGCAACTGGACGAAGTGCTTTTCTTGGGCTGGGGAGAGGTCACGTTTTCCAGGATGCTCAAGCTGGTGTGAGGCTTCTTGGGCGCAAAGCCTGCGCACAGGTAAAGAATGAACTTTTTTTTTCTCTCTTCAAACTCATGTGAAAGTAAAAAAAGAAAAAAAAATGTTGGTTCCATTTGCTCCTGCTGTGCTTTGTTTAAAACATTGTTATAGTTCACTTAAAATAACTTTTGCACACTTTTGTAACAGACTTGCAAAAGTGGGAAATTTAAGAGTTCAGCATTCCTGAATTACTTCATTAGGGACTTGCGGTACCAGCGCCTGTTAAGTGTTAAGATTTTAGTGTCATTGTACTACTTTATGATGGGGTTATCTCCTGTGGTGTCCTAAGGTTTTATGGGGGAGTTTTGCTGTGGTGTTCAATTGCCTGAATGGAAAATGTGTACTTTACCTTAAGAGTTTTTGTTTTTGATGGAACTGGCAACAATGTCGTGGGCGAACATCAACATAACTTTTAGATGCCGATTTATGATGGTGCGGCACATGAGCAGTGGGTGTGTACTCATAGCCACCACACGAATGCAGAAGGCTTGACTGGAGTTGCGCACTTCACTTTTCCTTCAACTATACATGATTGACTGCGAACCAAGGTGCTTAAACCTATGGAACCCACTATTTTAGATAACTTAAATCAAATCTTTACATAATTCTAGTCACTGAGGCGGGGGTATTATCTTATTTCTCTTTATTTGTGAAGTGATTTGGTTATTGTGCAACATGGTGGTCCTTTTAATGTGCCTGAATCGAGTCTTTTGGATAACACACTTTTGTGTTTTATCAGAGCATTGTAATATCCCCATACACTACATAAAGTGTTATAAAAGCACAGAAGTAAGACTCAGTTTGTTCATGTTGGAAATATATAGCAGGTTTGTGTCTGATTTGTACAAAAGCTTTTGTCTTTAAACTTAACGACTTAAAAGGTAAAGGTACTTCCCTACGAGGGCCCGTAGCAGAGAGTTTGGGTGTGGATCCTTCTCCTTCGCCTCACTCCGCCCCCTCCTTTTTTTTTCTTCTCTCCCTCCCCTTCTTGCTCCGCTGTCTCATTTGAGAGACACACCCTTCCCAGCAAAAAAAAAAAGATGAAAAAAGAAAGTCGTCGTTAGAGTTTCTTCCTCCAAGCAGATTCAAGGGCTTTTGGTTGAGTGTTTGTGGGGGTTCTAGCAAAATGAAAAGCACAAATTATGACTTTACACGCGATCTTAGTTGCAGGCTGCTGGATAATGGTCATATGGAGCTAAGAAACTCTCAAACGTGAATGTTCTCATGCGTACAGCTTTTATGGAATGTGGTGAACATGTCGCAGAGTTGGTATTGGTTCTTGAACGGGCTGCATCTCCTCTTCAGCTTGCGTGGCGTAAGAGAAAGTTCAGACCCTTGTATACGTTTCATGGACGGGAAGAGATTTATCTCTTTCTTTTACCTCGGGAAAACCCGGCCAGAGTTTGCAGGGGAGAAGAGGAGTAGGAGGGAGGAAGACGAGGAAAAATGGCCATGGAGTGAGTTAGTGAGGGGGGATGGGTGGGGGGGAGAGTAATGGAATGTAGTGGTTTGGAAAGACAAGCTAATTGAAACCAGGCTTGAGGCATGGAGGGGGACCGAAAACTTCACACTTTTGTAGCGAGAGAGAGAGAGAGAGAGAGAGAGAAACACATTTCATAAACCAAAAGTTTGGGTGTTTTTGTGTGTGCGTATTTAAAGGATAAATAGCAACTTTCCAGGTGTGGTTCCAATTGAAATCCTTGGCATTACACGTGTATTTGTTCAAGTTGAGGGAACAGCAGAGGGAAATGCACACCACACATAATCCTTTGTTGAAACTGACTTGCAAGTCACATTTCCCTGTGTGCAGTTGCACGTCCTCCACATCTCCCTCCGGCCACACCCAAGAGTCATTTCGGTGGCGTGTCGGAGAGAGCTGCTTTTTCGCCCTGCGAAAGTACGGGCTTCTCTTAAAATGCACAGCTCGACCCATGTTCAGTGTCCCGTGGTGGTAAATGTTTGGAATTTCTCAATTGCGACACTGACTGCTTGACATGCCATATGTGACACTGGGCCAAAAGGTCTTCAGGTGACAGTAATAACTAGTTATTAGTTAGTTTATGTTATACGTATGTGTTCCAAGCTTTACGATAATGTATTTTTCACTTGGTGACAATATGGCAACAAGCGCCGTATTGCGTATGGTACTGCAGTGGGGAGTTTTACAACAAGAGATGGAATGAACGTTGAGAACTGGTTCGCCTGTCTGTAAATAGAGCCTCGTCTATGCCTGAGGCAGATGCTATTTAATTACTTCCAGTGTCCATCATTGAGGCCGCACAGAGGTCATATTACGGCCTGGTGAGACTTACATGAATGCAAAAAATGTGTTAAAAAGGATTTATTCCTAAAATGATGGCCATTATAACCCTGGGTGTGCCACCCACGGGGAGTGTGCAGCACTTGCCACCACCCATGTGAGATGGTTTGCCCTGAGAAAAGGACGTGCCTTGTGATTGTTTTGGAGCCTTGGTTCGACCGTGTCAAAATATTTATCACAGCATTCCACCAGAGCCAATTCTTTTGGCTGGCGGCACCAACGACGGCAGCAGTGTTACATCAGCCGTGCCAGCGTGAAATGGACAGGAACTGGTCTTTTGCACACTTCCTCTCCCATTTCCTCATGGGTTTGTTGGGGAGGCGGTTGGAAGGAGCGAGAGCGTAGAGAGGCGAAAAGAGGGTGAGGCCGTGGATGAACTGAATGAAGAGGGGGCGGGCTGACCGTTATTCAACCAGAGCTTATGTTTTCACACCTAGGCACATATTTAGACGTAAAGCTGGGCTGTTTGACACCCCACACTTGACAAATGTTCCAGTAAGGGCAGGTTCACTATTGCTCCAGCTGCGAATGAACATCTGATTGTAAAGGGTGTGCTTTTAGGTTTTATCTGGCCACTCCCTTCTCATCCATCCAGTGCTTGGATTTTTTCAGTTTAATCCGTGGAGTGCCTCTCATTAGCATCCACTGCCTTGTTGTTGAGAAATGTTAGTTTGAGAGGTATGAGGAGACAGGCATCACAAGTCACGCAAATACCCCTGTCAGCCACACCCATGCACAATTCAGACTCTATGGTAGTTTAAAGCCCGGTGGGACTTTTCTGAGCGTGGGATTTAAAAAAAGGGTGTGAATCCTTCTTCTGATAAGCCAATAACTTGTGCAATGCTCTGCCAAACATCTGGGCTACGAAACTATCAAAATACAATACGTCTTACGTAACTATTGCTGTACAGTACAGCATCCTCCCTCTAAATGTCTAACCTTTACGCCAGCACCCTCAAACACTAATTTGTTGCCCCGCACGGTGGAATGACATGCAGCATCTGTTACAAACACTCACTTTGGAATGAGGCGCCCAAAATGTCAAGGCGGCAGGGCATGGAATGTAAATTTAGATATACAGATTTGTTTAGGCTTTCTTTATCTGGCATGACATACTCAAGGTCTGCACTTCCCAGAATCCAACGCTCTCGTGCTGTAAACAACTCTTCTCCGTTAAGGTGTGGTCTAAATACGGAATGTGACATATATTAATGCCCTGCATATGCTTCAAGTTCTGCAGTTAAGGCCGCCTTTTTGCCTATATATACATTGTCCAGATATGTCCATCTAGTCCCCCTCTTAACCTACTTGCTCCTGCTCCTATGAATGGACTTGCATTTGTTCTTGTGCAAACAGCAGCTGTGGAGGACTAAAGCAAATCCTAACCAAAGTGCCAAAGTATATTAAGTTGAAGTTGGACACTTGCGTAGCATAGCCTAAGATTATAGTGGATGGAAATTATGATCTTACATGAAAGCTAGAGCAGTATAAACTTCACTCTCTCTATTTAATATAACATAAAACGTAAATGGCCGTACTTCTCCTCATCCTATTCTCTACTTTGTTGGTTGCACAATGTTTTTGGTTTTGAAACCTCCCATTGGAACCGGTCCAGGATCACTTCTCATTTCAGAACTTTGGCCAATATGATTGCTAATATTTTTGCACAAATGTTGCCATTCTTCAGATTGTGAAGTCACCTTTTTGGATACTAGAAACGGGGAAACCCAGGAGAGGAAATTCAAAGTGATCTCCTGCCACATTAGATGTTTTGGGCTCCAACTGAGGACAATGAGTAGTGATCGGAGCCATGTGTTCCATCGCACTTGCCACTCCATTCAGTATGCAACCACTATGCTACTGTTCAATTGTGAACATGACACTTCAAATCAAATTTACATAAAAATCAGGGCGTAGTTAAAACGTACTATCAACACAAACCCCGGTCTCGTTTGAGAGAAAAGTATTTCGGGGGTTTATATTAGTTTTTCCATTTGTTGCTCAACTCCTGCCAAGCTCACAATGGTTTAATCAGCACCAGGCCAAGGTGGCGTCAGTGGCCAGGCTTTGGTCTTCTGCAGGACTTGTGGTTTGGTTTCTGGCCGTGTGCACCATGGAGTGCAGAAAAGAACCATTTATTTTGACATGCATTCCTTTTTTATGCGTCACACATGCATGTCCTATCGGCTTTTTTGAGGGGAACAGTGGCCCTACGCTGGGGCCTGCTTGGGCTCCCTTTATATTGGTTGTACTTTCAAAACTACAATGCAGAGAGAGGAACAGAGTCTATTTTGTTTTGACAAGGCTCACTTGGTCTGTACTCCTCTCTCCCCTTTTCCCCCTCTACACTGAGGCCTTTTCATTTGGTCTTAATCTAATCGCATCACTCACCAGCAGCGCTGTGCCTGATTCACTTGCAATTGAGCTTTAATCATGGTCACATTGCTTCTGTTTTCTGTTCCCCACATTGATTGGATCTGGCTGTCAACCAGATGAATTGACTCAACCGCTTTGATCAGTTTCCAGTGTGCTGTGCCCTGCTAATGTACACCCTAAGACAAACAGGAAACCTTCTATGCAAACAGGAGATATGGCCTTAGGTAAAATGGATATAGGAAGGTGAGACTATATGACTTTGTTAACTGTGTCAATGTGGATGGTAAAAAGGGGATCCATTCAACCAATCTTGTGTTTCATCTCAGCATTCATTCGAGAGTGTGTTGCTCTTAAGTGTTCATATCTGACTGAATGTGGTGTTCTTGTTTATTTGAGCAGAACCTGGGGGTGGGTGAGGGGGGGGGGTGGGTGTTTTTTTTTTTTGGGGGGGGGGGGGGGGGGGGGGGGGGGGGGGGGGGGGGTGCGGTGGATGGAGTTGACACTCAGGCAGGGTGCCGGGTGGGCAGTATAGAATGAAGCTGAAGTCCGAGGCTGAGAGAAAGAGGACATTTCTTTGGAGTTAGTCACTGTGGGGAGAGGCTGGGCTCTCTTCCAGCTGGCCTGACGGCTCTATCAAGGAATGTGTGTGACTGGAGGCCTGGGTGGGGCTGCGCACTGAGCCACTCGCTCTCTGCAAGAACAGCACACTGCCTCGTGGACCGTGGAGTGGTATTCCCACCCTTCACATTGGCATGTGTTTTTATTTACCTTAGCCACTGGTGGTGACCACATTTCACTTTACCGTGCATACCTTGTGCGTGCGCTTATGTACGCGGTCTCTCCAAGGGATTGAGTAGAGGGTGTGGCGACCTTATCGATCTTATGGTTTGAGTATGCTCACTGAGACATGGCCATTGAAAAATGTCATCTACTCGCATGAAGTAAATGTTTGCATTTTTTTAAGTTCATATACGTATTTGGTTGTTTTCTCTTCCAATGCCCTCTATCAGTTCTAACTCTTGTCTAAGCTTTACCTGTAAACAATGACACCGAGTGCACGCTGTACCTGAGTGACGAGCGACACGGTAGTCTGATGAATGCGTCTCTGTAACCGGAGTATGTGCGAGAGAGTGTACACAGCTGCTGTGACACAAGTCTCTTTTCACGAACATAATGACACCCACATCCTAGCTGGCATTTATCTCAGCTATGTCCCGACCACTTCAGCAAAGGACCCGCTCAAAAAGGCCGTCAATAACAAAGCATTCTCAGACAAAACTGAAAAGCAGTTAACAAGCTCAGCACAAACAGTGCTACTTTTAAAGGTCATGTTTGCTGACTTTCTCTCAATTGCGTTGTCTACATAGTAAGTATTTTTCACACTTAAAATTGCTTCAATTGTCTCAAAACACAGTTATTTGGCATAGATGTTGCTACAGCAATGAACAGGAGGAGGGGGAGGTTAATGATGGGTGTTGGACAGCATGTCTGAGAGGAATTCTTCAGAGGGACATGTTCCCACCAGTATTTGCCTGTCTGTACTCACATCAAGTCTGGTTCTGTGTGTACCAAGTGTAACAAAGGGGAGGCTTTGTTTCAGAATCTGGCTGTGGGTTGCAGCAATAACCCTTGAAAGTCTTTTAAGATTTAAGATTTTTGGCTAGATACAGTTGAGAATAAGGTAAGACTGACTTGACAAGAAGAATTAAACTTAAATCCATGAATAAACAGTTTCGATCAAAATATTGTATTGCTATATATTCTAAATTGTCCAGAAATGTCTGCTGTTCTACGACAGTGATTTTGTACTTCACACCTTGGAAGGGAATTCTTGCCCCACGGTCATCATTGACGCAGTAGAAAAAGATCAAAAGGGATGGACACATGTTAGTTAGAGAACCTTTCCTTATATAATTCCTCTGTGCATGGATTTGCTGAGCAGGATCTTGGATAAACAGCGCGTTGTGTGTCTATCTCCCCATCTGGAACTATACCAAAGAAGCACGTGAATTTATTTGCTTAATGGGAGTGTTCTTTACAATTGCACATCAGGGTCACGACTACAAACACCGGTGGTTAGTTAATGATTAAAGCACCTGAAGAAGCATCTCATGTGCAACCAAATGCCACTAGTAGATCTGGTGAAAACATTTTGAAAATGTGGGGGCACAACTCATGATGCAGCAGTAGCTTGTATATCTGACTCATCTTTAAAACATCCAGCTTTAACATGCTGGGTTATTGTTTGTATATCTTTTTGATATGCCCATGGCCATATCATATTTTCTACATTTCTAAAATCATGTTTCCAACCCCAATCCTTTTTGTCAGAGCCCAACACAAGGGAAACGACAACATGGAGCAGTAGTAGTCTCAGTATTAGGATCAGTAGCATATTGCGTCTATGAGTGGTGGACAAAGGAAAGAAATAAAGTAATATTGCAAAGTAACCCAACCACAAAGCATGTGACCAGGGTGAGAAACAGAGACTGCCTGAACCCATCAGCTTATATAGCTGATGAGCAGCAGCTGGATAATTAGTGAACTTCCTGCTTACATCCCACCCACACAGAGAGAGAGAAAGCCAAACCAGGAAGTGAGTGTAAGGCAGCTCAACAACCCTAAGAGGGCTTTGACACCCGTGGTTAGAAAAAAAACATTACAAATTAGAAAAAATAAACTAAAGGCAATTGCCAAGACTTTATTCTCGAGCCCTGATCAATCTGAACTATTCAGGTAGCACAAACACAGAGATGCCTTGACCACCGATCTAGGAAATACTGTAGTAGAGGAAATGCATCCTTTATCTGACACATTACTGTAGCAAAAGCCAGACTTTGTTCGAGGCAATGGATTTTAGGCTAATTCCACATGGGTTTGCCTGTCACATTTTTACTAGTTCCTACCATTGCATGTAGGTATCAGGCACCAATTCATAAGCCTTCATAACTGCTGCTTTTACCTTGAAGTACAGTCTTCAGAAGTTGTAGCTTATAAGCTGTATAATGCCTATTGGGCTTTACCAGTAAAAACACATTGTAGCATTAATGTTCTGGAATTTTCTGCGAGTCTGCCAGCCGCTCAAACGTGCGTGAGTGGCTGGTTTTACATGGTTCTGTGCACAATTTTTTTTGTTCTGTTTTTATTTGTCTCATGAACTCAATTCCAATATTATTTCCTGTATTAATTTTTCATGCTGAATTTCCATCATCAACAGCATTTGTGCACCTCTCTAACATGTCTGTGTAAACCAAACTTTAGTGTACATCGTGAGTGATTGTACCGTGTAGTGGACAAAGGCAACAAATAGTACAGCACAGCAGTACTTCTTTTTGTGTTATCTTGAACTTGGATATCTGACTTATCTGTCGAACATGGAGCTTAAACATGGTTGTTGTTATTGCTTGTATATCTTTTTGTATATCATTTGATGTTTTCAATATTTATTGGATCAAGCTGTTAACAAGCTTTTTTCTTTTCTTTTGTCAGCAGAAGTCAAGAAAGACAAACCAGTGCATCAGACTGAAGCCCTTGGCGTTGCTTGAGCAATCCAAGGTAAGTGTCCTTATATCATAATATATAAACACCACAAAAGTGGGGCAAAGAGAGCTTGTTTCACCACCCTTTACTCCACTCCGAGGCCATATAGTCACCGTCCACTGTCACCTAAGAACAGCGTTGTATTATAAGGCCAGACTCCAAACATCTGTTGGAAAGTTTGTTGCAAACCCTCTTTTGAACATGGAAGGTCAAGCCACTGTCATTCAGCTGTGAAAGGCCTGCCTTGTAGAAACCTGACACTTCTATGCTTCTGCTCCCTGTGTCTCCTAACACACCCCTGCTTCCTTCCCCAGTGAGCACCTGTTCAAACCCCTTTCCCCTTCTTATAAAACAACCTTGCCAAAAGCCCGCCAACTTCTCATTATAATAATTAGTCCCAATCTAATCTATCTCCCTTTCTCGCAAAATTATTCCTGCCCTCATGGATTCATCAAATCGTCTTGCAAAATCTGTTGTGTGTCTTTCAAATAGGTTAGAATGTTATGTCTTATCAAATTTAAAGACGTGACACAAGGAATATCACCAAAACATGAAATACAGAGAAACAAACAGGAAAGACTAGAGGAGAGGTTAAATGTCATGTTGCCTGATCAATTTGAGTAACAGACAGTCCGTTCGTTTTATGATCCCAAGAACAGAAGATTACTTATTTGGCATCTATTTGAGACAATTCATATCTAATCATATGATCTTATTGAATCATTGTTTGGATACATCTTTCTCTATATCTACAATAGTTTTTTTGTCACGGCATTTTCTAAGCTTGTTAAAAGAGGGTATCATAGCAAACTAAGGTTTCTGTAAATACTCAGATTTCCCCATGCACAGTATGGAATCTGTGAGCTTCTGGGGAGACGAGAGTAGCCCAACGTGTTGGCCAACATTCCACAGAGCCATTTCAAACCATACCCTTTTTTTTCTTGCAGTTTAATTTCTTTTTAAGTTTCCTGTACTGTCCATCCTACCCCCCATTCCGTCCCTCCCTCCACCATGCAGATTGCTGCCAAAAATATGTCAAAGCTGTGAGAACAAGGACAGTACAAATAGTCCGCTCTCTATCATGGGGAGCCTCTGAGTAGGAGTAAAATGTGGGAGAAGGGAAAGAGTCCGGAATATGAAAAGTGATAATTGAAACAGACAACTGTGTAGCTATTAAGGAGAGGAGGTGAATGTCTTAGCAGCGTTTCAACCCATAACAGCACATTATTTTGGTTTGGTCAATATACACTCAAGATGATTGTGTCTACAAACTACATGCACAACCTAAATGAAAATGCTTAATTTAGCTAAAAACACTGTATGCTGGCAGTATGCGAAGAGTGGCAGATTACCATTTAGCAAGTAATGCTTGTTGAGGACCCTTTTTTCAAACAGCTGTTTCTTTATCTTTGCCCTAGGTTCCTCTTGTTCCCAGCAGCTTGTTATCTTGCAGAACAATGTAGCAGACTAACAAAACTAGAAGGCGATCCATGGCTAGTTCATATGAGTTTACTGGTTGTGTATGTGAATTAAACATTAGACCATGCTGTTTGTTATGCTTCATCAAGGATTCTGACTGCATGGTATCTCAGAAAAACAAAAACTATCAAGGTGAATATAAGTCCAACAAAAGCCAAGTTGGGGAGATAGATCATATACAGAGGAAGGAATACCTAACCTCTGGACAACAAACTGGTATATCACGTATGTCTGTCGTTTAGGTGGTAGCAAGGTCAGCCTTTTTATTTTAGGGTTGGTGGTTGTATTTCCTGTGTCTTTGTGTACTTGCATAGGGACTTTGAGGAAGAGGTAACTATCCCTGAAATTATTCCTGGTGTATATGAACGTTTATCAAAAATGGACAAACAATGGATTTATAAAGCAATGGGTTGTTGCTTAGATTGTTGAGGAGTCCGCACTAGTCAACATGGTTGAAGGTAGTTTTATGAATGACAAACACTGTACAAATTAACAACCTGAAACGTATATCTTGCTATCATTAATGAACCCAATAAAAGGTTTTGGTGCACATTTTGTGCATGATCAGATCACAGGCAAATGCATCATTGTACTATTAGAGTTGTACGTTGTTTTCCAAAAGTAAGGAAGCTCTAACAATTATTGTTCTGTGTTGGCACTGGACCAGGCTGCTTTCCTCAGGGCAGGGTGTGGTCTGACTACAACGAAATTTCCAAAGCCCAGGGCAACCTTCCAGTAGGGGAGAGAATGGTGTTTTGGGAGAGATAGGGGCTGTGTTGTTTGACAGGGTTCTACCACCATCTAGTGTTCACTAATGGGTCCCACACATTCAGACAACTATAGAACTACTTTTAAGGGAGCCTTTTAAAAAGTATTTTTTGAAAACAATCATTTGTTTGTTTTCGTGTCCTTATTTACATTTTTTATCTGAATTAATATTTTTTTCTTCTTTTCTGTAGGAACATCAAGGCAGAGTTTTAATCACACGAGGGGATTAACAGAGGAAAAAACTAAGGTATCTTAAGAAATCCCTTGTATTTTTTTTTTTTTACAGCATACTTGGAGACAACTGCTTGACCTTTCCACCACAATTGTGTTTTTTTAAACCTTTTATTTTAATTTGACGATTGCAGATGGCTGAAGAGGAAGAAACCAGGGAAGTGCTTTTTCCCGACTGGGAGGGTACAGACAAAACTGGCTTGACCATTGAACAGACAAGTGGAGGAGAGATCTTTGTGAGGGAGGTGAAAGGGGAGTCACCTGCAGCACGGTCTGGAAAAGTATATGAAGGTAAACATTTTAAATGGTTATTTTTTTTTAATCAGTGTCCCTCCTCAATATGAATTATGCTTTGACTGACCAATGTGCAGACTTATCTGTAATATCCTCATGTTTGTTTCTGTCTCCACCTAATTCCCAGGTGACCAAATTGTGGGCGCGACTATCTACTTTGAAAACATGAGCTCGGAAGAAACAGCTGATCTACTGAAGACATTAAATCGCCACAAGGTTGGACTGAAACTACAAAACAAATCCCCTTGCTGCTCGCCAGTGAGCACACCATGTCGTTCACCAATGGGAACATTGACATGGGAAGGGAAGACCCGGTTTGGAGGTTCCAGTCCAGACATCATCCTTGTTAGTTATTTTTTTATATTATATCTGACTAATTAGTATGAAATGTACTGAAAAATAGTTTAAGCAATAACATTTCCATACTATGTTTGTTTTAATCAACAGAGTGGGGATGATGATGACTATAAGAGAATATTTACAAAAAAAATCAAACCAAGACTGAAGTCTGAAGATCTTGCAGAGGGAGTAGATGTTCGCACAGAGCGTCACAGCAGCACAAGCAGTGATGGCAGCACAATTACCACCGTCACCCGCCGCATAACTACCTACACCGTGGATATGCCGAGTGGTATAAGTGAGCAACTTGAACTTTCAACCCCAGAGTTCAAGGGGCTAAGGCACGAATCTGGAGACAGGTCTCCTCGAATCAGAACCTCACCCGGCAGCCCTTCAGGTAAAGAGGGAGCAGAGGAGGGAGTTTTTGAATCAAGTAATGTTTCTTACACTGGGCCACATGTAAGCACCACAGAGACACGTTGGGGAATTGGAGGAGTTAAGACCACAACACTTACAAGAGAGATAGAAAAAGAAAGTAAAGGTCTCAAATTTAAAGGGCCAAACTTGGGAGGTACAGGTGGAAGCCAAGGAGATTTTGAGATGTCAAGAGGAAGTGGAGAGCAAGGAGAGGGGAGTATGCAGATGTCAGAAACAAGTGTGACACTAAGAGACAGCACAAACACTGGGAGTCGACATGTTAAAATAGAAGGGATAGGCGGTTCAGAGGTCATCTCTACTGATAAGAATGGAGGGTCAATTCATCTTTCTTTACCAGGTAGAGGCATGGAGATCATGACTACATCCATGGATACATCAGAGGAGGGAAGTGTTGACACTAGTTTAGGTGAGAGAACAAAGTTGAGAGTTTCTCAAACTACCATCAGTCATCCACAGGCAAAGGGATCAGGTTACATTAATTTCCCACATGTCAAACTTCATGGAGATTCCGCAGATGAGGCTGAATTGAAAGGTTCGAGGGCAGGAGGATCAGAAGTAACATTAGGCAGTTTTACCTCAGGATATTCCCTGGGACCAGGCAAGAATTCAGTGGCAGGTGTGGATGTAACAGCGCCAAAGACTGAGGGAACCAAAGTTGACTTTAAAGGTGCAGATGTAAAAATTGAAGGGAAAGGGATGGATTTCAAAATGCCTCAGGTAAAAATGCCATCATTTGGGCCCCCCGGGGTTGCACCAATAACTGTTATTAAAAGCAGTGATGTAAAAGTAAAAGGAACAAAACCCGATTTTGACCTTAAAACATCAACTGTAGTTGATATTAAAAGAACCAAAGTTGATGTTGAAATCCCAGATGTAGAAATTAAAATTCCAAAAATGGATATTGACAAAGACGAAATTAAGGGAGGCTCAATTAGCCTGAAAGGTCCAACTCTTGAAGGTGATGTGTCAGGTTCCATACCACAAATTGATGTTAAAGCTCCAGCAATGGATGCAGAAATGAAAGGACCCCAAGTGAAAATACCATTCATAAAAGGAACAAAAATGCCACTTGGGGATATCAAACTTGGTTCAAAACTGCATGAACCAGAAGTTGATATGAGCCTTTCTCAAGCTAACATTGATGTGAAAGTACCAGATGCTGATGTTAAAGCTCCAGAGAGTGAAATTGAAGGCCCTGATGCAAAAACAAAAGGACCCAGATTTCAGATGCAAACCATAAAAGGACCAAAATTGCCAGATTTTGACATCAAAATAAGAGGTTCTAAGGTAGAGGGAGATGTGAATGTTCCACTTCCAATGACCGATGCAGACATTGGAAAACCATCATTTGGCATAAAAGGGCCACAACTGGAAGGTTCAGATGTAGCTATAACCCTTCCCAATGCCAGCATTGGCGTAGACTCTCCTAAAGTTGACCTCAAATCCTCAGACCACGAAGGACTAAATGCAAAACTCAAAGGACCAGAATTCAACAAGCCATCAATTTCAGGGGCAAACCTCTCTATGCCAGGTATTGATGTCAAGTTAAAAGGTCCAAAACTCCAAAGTGCTATTGACGTGTCAGCTCCAAAGATAGAGGGAGGCATTGAACCACCTAAAATAGGCATCAAAGGTCCTAAGGTTGATTATGAAGGGTTGTCAGGTGGAATTGAAATGCCTAAAATAAATAAAACATCCTTTAACATTAAAGGCCCAAAACTGCAGGGTCCAGATGTTGAAATGAACCTTCCTCAAGCTAACATTGAGATGAAAGTACCTGATGTTGACATAGAAGCTCCAGAGATCCAAATAGAAGGTCCTGATGCCAAAATAAAAGGCTCCGAATTCCAAATGCCAACCATGAAAGGACCAAAAATGCCAGACATTGACATCAAACTTAAAAGTCCTAAGGTTGAGGGAAATGTTTCACTTACAAAGATTGAAGAAGACATAAAAGCTCCCAAGGTGGACCTTAAAGGACCAGATTTTGGCATTGGGGAAAGCAAAAGTGGATTTAAAATGCCATCCTTTGGCATAAAAACTCAAAAAATAGAAGGACCAGAAGTTAATATTAACTTTCCCGAAGCCATCATTGACGTGAAAGCACCGAAAGTTGACAATAAATCTCAAGAACTTGATCTTGAGGGACCAAATGCAGAAATGACAGCACCCTCATTCAAGATGCCAACAATTTCAAAACCTGATCTTTCTATGCCAGATGTAAATTTGAACCTTAAAGGTCCAAATCTCAAAGGCGATGTTGACATGTCAGCTCCAAAGATAACAGGAGGAATCAAAACATCAGGACTGGATATCAAAGGTCCAAAGGTTGATGTTCAAGGGCAAACGGGCAGTATTGAAATGCCTAGAATCAAAATGCCATCCTTAAATGTTAAAGGCCCAAAATTGCAGGGTCCAGATGTCGGTGTAACCCTTCCTCAAGCTAATATTGATGTGACAGTACCTGATGTTGATATTGAATGTCCAGAGATCAACATTGAATGTCCCGATGCCAAAACAAAAGGATCCACATTTCAGATGCCAACCATAAAAGGAGCAAAATTGCCAGATTTTGGCATGAGACTAAAAGGTCCTAAGGTCGAAGGAGATGTGGATGTTTCAATTCCAAAAATTGAAGGACACATAAAAGCTCCTGAGGTGGACCTTGAAGGACCAGATGTTGCAATTGAGGGAAGTAAAAGTGGATTTAAAATGCCTACATTTAAAATACCATCATTTGGCATGACAACTCCAAAATTAGAAGGTCCAGATGTTGACATGAACCTTTCCAAAGCCAAGATTGATGTAAAAGCACCTGAAGTTGACATTACAACTGAAAAGCTTGATCTCGAAGGACCAAATGCAGAAATGAAAGGACCCACATTCAAGATGCCAACAATCTCAAAACCTGATATCTCTATGCCAGATGTAAATTTGAACATTAAAAGTCCAAAACTCAAAGGCAATATTGACGTGTCAGCTCCAAAGACAACAGGAGGAATCAAAACCCCAGAACTGCATATCAAAGGTCCAAAGGTTGATATTCAAGGGCAAACAGGCGGTATTGAAATGCCTAGAATCAAAATACCATCCTTAAATGTTAAAGGCCCAAAATTGCAGGGTCCAGATGTCGGTGTAACCCTTCCTCAAGCTAATATTGATGTGACAGTACCTGATGTTGACATTGAACGTCCAGAGATCAACATTGAATGTCCCGATGCCAAAACAAAAGGATCCACATTTCAGATGCCAACCATAAAAGGAGCAAAATTGCCAGATTTTGACATGAGACTAAAAGGTCCTAAGGTCGAAGGAGATGTGGATGTTTCAATTCCAAAAATTGAAGGACACATAAAAGCTCCTGAGGTGGACCTTGAAGGACCAGATGTTGACATTGAGGGAAGCAAAAGTGGATTTAAAATGCCAAAATTTAAAATACCATCATTTGGCATGAAAATTCCAAAATTAGAAGGTCCAGATGTTGACGTGAACCTTTCCAAAGCAAACATTGATGTAAAAGCACCTGAGGTTGAGATTACATCAACAGAGCTTGATCTTGAAGGACCAAATGGAGAAATGAAAGGAACCTCATTCAAGATGCCAACAATTTCAAAACCTGATCTCTCCATGCCAGATGTAAATTTGAACCTTAAAGGTCCAAATCTCAAAGGCGATGTTGACATGTCAGCTCCAAAGATATCGGGAGGAATCAAAACACCGGAACTTCCATCCTTTAATTTGAAAGGACCACAATTGCAAGGTCCAGATGTAAGCATTCCTCAAACACTTTCAGGACTAGATGTCTCTATGCCAAGTGCGGATTTAAAAGTTAAAGGCACTCAATCAAAGGGTGATGTTGACTTGTCAGTTCCCAAAATGGAGGGCGACATGAAGACACCAAATATAGAGATCAAACTTCCTAATCTTGACGTTAAATCTACAGCTGGAGAGATTAGTGGGCCAAAGTTAAAGTTATCAACACTATCTGGGCCAAACATGTCATTGCCAGATATTAACTTAGAGGGGCCAAGGTTGAAAGGTGATCAAAAAGATGATATTCAAGTCCCGAAGCCTGACTTCAAAGCACCAGATGTTTCAGTTGATGTACCGGAAATTGGAACTAAGAAATCAAAATTCAAAATGCCTAAGTTTGGATTTAAGAGTCACAAGATAAAGGCCCCAGAGACAGATGTAAAAATTCCACAAGGAGATATCAGCATTAAGGGGAAAACCAGCAGCTCTGAAGGTCTTGATGCTGATTTGGGAATGACTGGACCAAAGACAAAAGGTTCCAAATTCAAAATGCCAAAATTTGGTTTCAAGGGCCAAAAGGCTGAAATGCCAGAAGTTGATCTTCCCTATTCAGGAATTGAAATTCCAGGGCCAAAGATCGAAGGGGACATAACAGGTCTTGATGTTGACATCAAAGGTCCAGAGGGTGAATTTGAGATGCCAAAAATCAAAATACCATCATTTGGCTTAAAAGGACCAAAAGTAGAAGGTCCAGATGTTGATCTCAATCTTCCCAAGGCTAACATTGACATTAATGCACCTGGCATTGACATCAAAGGGACAGGAATTGATTTTGAAGGTCCTGACGCCAAACTCAAAGGAACCAAAATTAAATTGCCATCATTGTCAGGACCAAAGATTCCAGACTGGGACATAAGTCTAAAAGGTCCCAAAATAAAGGGAGATGTTGATGTGTCTATTCCAAAGATGGAAGGAAATATAAAAGCTCCTAAAGTAGAGATTGAAGGACCAGACATTGACATTGATGGACAGAAAGGAGGAGTTAAAATGCCATCTTTTGGAGGTAAAGGTGCAACTATCGAAGGGCCAGAAGTTGATGTTGGCCTCCCAGATGCTGGTCTTGACATTAAAGCCCCTGGATTTAACATTGACCGACCTGAAGTTGACATCAAAGGTCCAAAGCTTGACATTGAAGGGCCACAGGCTGGATTTGAAATGCCTAAAATCAAAATGCCAACATTTGGTTTTAAAGGACCAAAAGTAGAAGGTCCAGACGTTGATCTAAATATTCCCAAGGCTAACATTGACATTAATGCACCTGTCTTTGACATCAAAGGGACAGGACTTGATGTTGAAGGTCCTGATGCAAAACTCAAAGGACCTACTATCAAATTGCCATCGTTGTCAGGACCCAAGATTCCAGACTGGGATATAAGTCTAAAAGGTCCAAAAATAAAGGGAGATGTTGATGTGTCGGGTCCAAAGATCGAAGGGAATATAAAAGCTCCAAAGGTTGAGATTGAAGGACCAGACGTTGACATTGAGGGTCAGAAAGGAGGATTTAAACTGCCTAAGTTTAAAATGCCATCTTTTGGAGGTAAAGGACCAAATATCGAAGGGCCAGAAGTAAATGTTGGCCTCCCAGATGCTGGTCTTGACATTAAAGCCCCTGGATTCAACATTGAAGGGCCTGAAGTTGACCTAGATAGTCCAAGTGGAAAGATCAAAGGGACCAAATTCAAAATGCCAAACATCTCAGGGCCAACAATCTCTATGCCTGATGTGGATTTCAATCTGAGAGGTCCCAAACTCAAAGGTGATGTGTCAGTTCCAAGGATGGAAGGAGACATAACAGGACTTGATGTTGACATAAAAGGTCCAAAGCTTGACATTGAAGGGCCACAGGGTGGATTTGAAATGCCTAAAATCAAAATGCCATCACTTGGTTTTAAAGGACCTAAAGTTGAAGGTCCAGACGTTGATCTCAATCTTCCCAAGGCTAACATTGACATTAATGCACCTGGCATTGACATCAAAGGGACAGGAATTGATGTTGAAGGTCCTGATGCAAAACTCAAAGGACCTACTATCAAATTGCCATCGTTGTCAGGACCCAAGATTCCAGACTGGGATATAAGTCTAAAAGGTCCCAAAATAAAGGGAGATGTTGATGTGTCGGGTCCAAAGATCGAAGGGAATATAAAAGCTCCAAAAGTTGAGATTGAAGGACCAGACCTTGACATTGAGGGTCAGAAAGGAGGATTTAAAATGCCCAAGTTTAAAATGCCATCTTTTGGAGGTAAAGGTCCGAATATCGAAGGGCCAGAAGTTGATGTTGGCCTTCCAGATGCTGGTCTTGACATTAAAGCCCCTGGATTAAACATTGAAGGACCTGAAGTTGACCTAGATCGTCCAAGTGGAAAGATCAAAGGAACCAAATTCAAAATGCCAAACATCTCAGGGCCAACAATCTCTATGCCCGATGTGGATTTCCATCTGAGAAGTCCCAAACTCAAAGGTGATGTGTCAGTTCCAAGGATGGAAGGAGACATAACAGGGCCTGACGTTGACATTAAAGGTCCAAAGCTTGACATTGAAGGGCCAGAGGGTGGATTTGAAATGCCTAAAATCAAAATGCCATCACTTGGTTTTAAAGGACCAAAAGCAGAAGGTCCAGACGTTGATCTAAATATTCCCAAGGCTAAGATTGACATTAATGCACCTGGCATTGACATCAAAGGGACAGGAATTGATGTTGAAGGTCCCGATGCAAAACTCAAAGGACCTAAAATAAAATTACCATCGTTGTCAGGACCCAAGATTCCAGACTGGGATATAAGTCTAAAAGCTCCCAAAATAAAGGGAGATGTTGATGTGGCGGTTCCGAAGATCGAAGGGAATATAAAAGCTCCAAAAGTTGAGATTGAAGGACCAGACGTTGACATTGAGGGTCAGAAAGGAGGATTTAAAATGCCCAAGTTTAAAATGCCATCTTTTGGAGGTAAAACTCCAAATATCGAAGGGCCAGAAGTTGATGTTGGCCTTCCAGATGCTGGTCTTGACATTAAAGCCCCTGGATTCAACATTGAAGGACCTCAAGTTGACCTAGATAGTCCAAGTGGAAAGATCAAAGGAACCAAATTCAAAATGCCAAACATCTCAGGGCCAACAATCTCTATGCCCGATGTGGATTTCCATCTGAGAGGTCCCAAACTCAAAGGTGATGTGTCAGTTCCAAGGATGGAAGGAGACATAACAGGGCCTGACGTTGACGTTAAAGGTCCAAAGCTTGACATTGAAGGGCCACAGGCTGGATTTGAAATGCCTAAAATCAAAATACCAACATTTGGTTTTAAAGGACACAAAGTAGAAGGTCCAGATGTTGATCTCAATCTTCCCAAGGCTAACATTGACATTAATGCACCTGACTTTGACATTGAAGGGACAGGAATTGATGTTGAAGGCCCTGATGCAAAACTCAAAGGACCTAGAATCAAGTTGCCATCGTTGTCAGGACCCAAGATTCCAGACTGGGATATAAGTCTAAAAGCGCCCAAAATAAAGGGAGATTTTGATGTGTCGCTTCCAAAGGTCGAAGGGAATATAAAAGCTCCAAAAGTTGAGATTGAAGGATCAGACATTGACATTGAGGGTCAGAAAGGAGGATTCAAAATGCCCAAGTTTAAAATGCCATCTTTTGGAGGTAAAGGTCCAAATATCGAAGGGCCAGAAGTTGATGTTGGCCTTCCAGATGCTGGTCTTGACATTAAAGCCCCTGGATTAAACATTGAAGGACCTGAAGTTGACTTAGATCGTCCAAGTGGAAAGATCAAAGGAACCAAATTCAAAATGCCAAACATCTCAGGGCCAACAATCTCTATGCCCGATGTGGATTTCCATCTGAGAGGTCCCAAACTCAAAGGTGATGTGTCAGTTCCAAGGATGGAAGGAGACATAACAGGGCCTGACGTTGATATTAAAGGTCCAAAGCTTGACATTGAAGGGCCACAGGGTGGATTTGAAATGCCTAAAATCAAAATGCCATCACTTGGTTTTAAAGGACCAAAAGCAGAAGGTCCAGACGTTGATCTAAATATTCCCAAGGCTAACATTGACATTGATGCACCTGGCATTGACATCAAGGGGACAGGAATTGATGTTGAAGGTCCCGATGCAAAACTCAAAGGACCTAAAATCAAATTACCATCATTGTCAGGACCCAAGATTCCAGACTGGGATATAAGTCTAAAAGGTCTCAAAACAAAGGGAGATGTTGATGTGTCGGTTCCAAAGATCGAAGGGAATATAAAAGCTCCAAAAGTTGAGATTGAAGGACCAGACATTGACATTGAGGGTCAGAAAGGAGGATTTAAAATGCCCAAGTTTAAAATGCCATCTTTTGGAGGTAAAGGTCCAAATATCGAAGGGCCAGAAGTTGATGTTGGCCTTCCAGATGCTGGTCTTGACATTAAAGCCCCTGGATTCAACATTGAAGGACCTGAAGTTGACCTAGATCGTCCAAGTGGAAAGATCAAAGGAACCAAATTCAAAATGCCAAACATCTCAGGGCCAACAATATCTATGCCTAATGTTGATTTCCATCTGAAAGGTCCCAAGCTCAAAGGTGATGTGTCAGTTCCAAGGATGGAAGGAGACATAACAGGGCCTGACGTTGACATTAAAGGTCCAAAGCTTGACATTGAAGGGCCACAGAGTGGATTTGAAATGCCTAAAATCAAAATGCCA